>OZ024863.1:23916496-23926496 GCA_964017155.1 Oasisia sp. SBJ-2009
TTATAAATGCAAATTACTCTTGCAAATTACTCTTACGCGTAACGATACACAAGTATTCAGGATTGCCGCGATACATAATAGACGGATGGGTTTCTAGAATATCAAAACTGCTAACACCCAGCATATATTCCTGTACGTGAGTGGTTAGCAAGAAGCCACTACCCGAGTAACATGATCTCAGGAAAAAGCAAGTCACAATCACAAGCATTAAGACACGGTACATCTCGTGAAGCCAGCAGGGAGAACGACAGCCAACTGCGACGCGTGATACATTTGATTAGCACATGTGCAGTACGTGGAATACATTCACATTCGTAACAGGAACATTGACCTAATAGCGCCTTTGCACCCTATCACCCAGTTCATGGAATGTGATAAGGTGAAGTTAAATGCAGCGATCTACGTGCAATTCTTGCAACTGCTGGTGAGGTCATAACAAGAGACCGGCGACACAGTTCACTGTTGTACGAGTGAAGAAGGTCATCAGACCGAGTGTATCTACCATCTGTCTTCGACGATCTCCCGTAGAACCACTCGGCCCGCGGGTGGGTGGAGGAGGGGTAATAACAGCGATTACAACCATTTCGCAGGAGACCTGGCGTGTCGCCAACTTGTGTATGAGAAATATTGCTGATTGTAATTGAAAAGCCATATGATGCATTGAGTTTGAAGTAAATACATATTTTACCAGTTTATAAGTTATCTCTATTAGTATATCTGTATTATTTAGTTTGAAGTCATTACACATTTACCAGTTTATAAGTTATCTCTATTAGTATATCTATATTATTTAGTTTGAAGTCAATACACATTTACCAGTTTATAAATTATCTCTATTAGTATATATATGAAGTCAATACACATTTACCAGTTTAACAAGATTTAACAAGATTTAACAAGATTGCCACCTAGAGAATCAACTCAAGATGGCAGGTGGACAAGGAAGCCCTTTGGCTTATCGAGAGTCCAACCTATCTATCTAAATGTACCCCGCCCTTCTTAGGTACATGTCAATTTTATTTTTGAACATATTAACACTACTAGCACTTACACAATCAGCCGATAATCTGTTCCATTCATTTACTGTTCTTTGTGAAAATGAAAATTTTCTAATATCTAATCTACATTGCTTCTTTGCTAATGTAACTCCATGTCCTCTAGTCCTTCTCTCTTCCTTGACTGAGAAAAAAATATTTCTGTCAATATTTTCATACCCATTCAATATTTTAAAAACTTCTATCTGATCTCCTCGCAGTCTCCTGGTTTCTAGTGTTGTTAATCCACATTCTTTTAGACGCATTTCATAACTAATATTCCTGAGTTTTTGTATCATTTTGGTTGCTCTTCTTTGTACTCTTTCTAGTATATCAATATCCTTCTTGCGATATGGCCTCCATGCCTGTATGCAATATTCTAAGTGAGGCCTAACTATTGTTTTGTACAGTGGTATTATTAGTTCTTTTTCCTTGTACACTATATTTCGCCTAATTAATCCAAGAATTTGGTTTCCCTTCGCTGCTGCAATTGCACACTGTTCCGATACCTTCATATCAGCACTAATAGTTAACCCTAAGTCCTTTTCCTTTACGGTAGTATTTAGTACAGTATCACCCATTGTATATTGTGCATCTTCATTCCCATGTCCTGTGTGGAGGCACTTACACTTCCCATAATTAAACAGCATTTGCCACTTCTCAGACCATTCGGTCAACTTATTTAGATCATCTTGTAATTGCTGTCTATCTGTATCACTTTTCATTTTTCTGAACACTTTTGTATCATCCGCAAACTTCAACACCTTGCTTGTTATATCATCATCCAAATCATTGATATATATTAAGAACAAAATAGGTCCCAATACTGATCCCTGCGGTACTCCACTCAAAACCGATTTCCAGTTTGAAACCTCCCCATCAACTACTACTCTTTGTCTTCTATCAATAAGCCATTTTTCTATCCAGTTAATCATGACATTGCCTATGCCATGGGCCTTCAGTTTAAGTAGTAATCTTTGATGTGGCACTTTGTCAAAAGCTTTTTTAAAATCTAAGTATATTATATCTACTGGTGATCCCTCATCTACCCACTTTGTGACATCTTCCAAAAAACATAAGATATTTGTTAAGCATGACCTCGCTTTTAGAAACCCATGTTGAGATGGGTTAATCAAGTTATTTTTAACAAGAAAATCAACCAAGTGCTCTTTAATTAGTCTTTCTAATAGTTTACAAATCACCGATGTTAAACTCACTGGTCTATAGTTCTCTGACTTGCTTCTTGATCCTTTTTTAAATAATGGTATGATGTTTGCTTCTTTCCATTCTAACGGAACTACTCCTTCCTCTAATGCCAAATTGAACACTGTTGCAAGTGGTGTGCTAATTTGTTCTACAATTTCCAGTAGTAATTTGGGAGGAATCCCATCCACTCCAGGTGACTTATTATCCTTCATGTCCCTTATTTTCTTAGCTACCATTTTTGGTGTTACAATTAGTTGTCCTAAATAATCTGACTCTCTCCCTTCGAATTTAGTCTCTGGTACTGGTAATGTACTAATATCTTCCCTGGTAAATACCGAAATAAAGTATTCATTTAGGTTTTCTGCCATTAAGAATCCCTCTGTTATTATTTTTCCATCACTATCTTCTAGAGGTCCGACCTTATCCTGAACTTTCTGTTTACTTCGAACATACGCATAAACACTCTTGCTGTCATGTTTTATATTAAAAGCTAATTTTTGTTCATAGCTTCTCTTTGAATTTCTAATTTCAGCTGTAGCTTGGTTAAGTGCTTCTTTATAAATGGCATAGTCTTCTTCACTTCCATTATGTCTATATGTCTTCCACATCATTTGCTTGTATTTGATTTTTCTAATGGCTTCTTTTGATAAGTGTTTCTTTTTTGACCGTTTCCCTTGTTTTTTCAAGGGGACAAATTTTTCGACAATGCAGTCAATTTCACTCTTTAAGATATTCCAACATTCTTTTGCTGTCTTATTCTCCAGTGTGTTATTCCAGTCTATCTTTGCTAAATATTTCCTCATGTCCTTATATCTTCCTTTGTGAAAATTTTTCCTGTACCGTATTTTTCGATTCTGTTCTCCTTTTACTTTGATGATAAAATATATCTGGTTGTGATCACTACATCCTAGTGGCTCACATATCCTGATATTATCAATAAATTCCTTCTGTGAGCTCAACACTATGTCCAACACGTTCTCACCCCTTGTTGGTTCTAACACATGTTGAATAAGGAAACTGTCTTGTACTAAATTTAAAAACTTTTGATCTTCACTCCCATTACTCTGTAGAGATTTCCACTGTATACGCCCATGGTTAAAATCCCCCATAATTATACAGTCCCGTTTACTGACTTCCTTTATAGCGTTTTGTATTTTCTCATTCTCTTCTGTGTTTATGTTTGGACTTCGATAAACTAACCCAACAGTTAACGTTGAGTTTCCTGAAGCTATGTTACACCAGACAGCTTCTTCACATTCTGCTTCTTTTTCTAATTTTATTTCGTAAGCCTGGATGGATTCTTTAATATATAAAATAACGCCACCTCCCCTTCTCCCTATTCTATCTTTCCTAAACATGACATATCCTGTCATTCCTAATTCGGCATCTGATAAGTCGGGGGTGGCCCAAGATTCAGTTATACCTATTATGTGAGGGTCAGTATCTTCTACCATAATGTTTAGTTCATTTCTTTTGTTTACTATGCTCCTTGCATTTAAACAAACACATTTATAACCAAATGTGGTAGAGTTTTCCAGACTGTTCTTTGCCGTTTTCTTTGTGCTGTCCTTATCTGTGCCTCCAGTATTTGGCTTCTCTGTGAATCCCCCCTGCGAATCTAGTTTAAATAACTGAAACCTGTTCCCCTGTCCATAGATCGAAGCAAGTTCTCGGAGAAAACTGCTGCGCCCTTTCCGCTTAGATGGAGGCCATCTCTCATATACATATCTTCTTTTCCCACAAAGTATCCCCACAAATCTACAAATCCAACTCCTTCTTCTTCGCACATCTGCTCTACTAGAACGTTGATTGCCATCCTCTTGCAGTTTCTATAGGCTACACCCCTTCCTCCCATCACTGGCAAAATTCCTGAGAGAATAATCTGCTCAACTCTTGTCTTCTTCAGCTTCCCTACCAACTGTCTGTATCTTTGCACTATTCTAGTTGTCCCCTCCTTGTCTGCATTGTTCGTCCCTACATGTACTAATATAGATCCTCCCTGGCCATGCCCCAACACGTTCCCTACCCTTTCTGTCACATTCTCTATCCGAGAGCCCGGAAGACAAACAACAACATCTTCGCCTTTGTTTAAAGTCTTGTCTGTCTTTCTCAAAATTGAGTCGCCCATAAACACCCTTTCTGTTCTCGATGCCCCCTCAATCACTGCCTCAGAGTAGCTCCTCCGTGTTGCATCTCCCTGGTCGTTGACTTTTCTTCCTCCCGCCATCTCTGTTGTTCCTTTTTTCCCTGCGTCTTTTCGTCCTGTCATCATCCCTGTTATTGACTTCCCTTTTGGCACATTTACTCTCAGTTCCTTTCTTCCATTCAT
Source organism: Oasisia sp. SBJ-2009 (assembly GCA_964017155.1). NCBI lineage: Eukaryota > Metazoa > Annelida > Polychaeta > Sabellida > Siboglinidae > Oasisia > Oasisia sp. SBJ-2009. The sequence continues at coordinate 23,921,066 of OZ024863.1, forward strand.
CTTTCCTCCGGTCACATGAACTTCTCTCCTCTCCTGTCCCATTGTCCCCCCCTCATCTACTGTCACTTTCTCCCCTGTCACCTTCCTGCATGCCGTGCTTTCTCTTGTTCTTTCTCCATTTGTTTTCCTTGCACTCACCCTCCCTCCTCTCAATCTCATGTCCTCATCCTTCTTGTGACTGCATTGCTCATTCCGTCCTCTTCCATCCGTCTCTTTGGTTATTTTCATCTCCAGCCCCTTCACAATATCGGTTAGTCTAGCTAACTCTACTGTAAGACATTCCACTTTACAACGCCCTGTGCACTGGAAAGTAAAGTCTTCCTCCATTGTTTCTGCCCATGACTTTGTGCATCCGGATAGAGCAAAATCGACAAAGCTGTGACAATAGTCACATACTAAGTGCCTCCTTGCCTTCACTTGCCGCTTGCAAGGGGCCATATTATGATATCACAGGAACTCTAAATTTACTCAGTCTGTATACCAATTAGTCTTTAGAAAGACTGTTTAATGTGGACAGTAACTGCAGCTCACTTTTTGTTATACACAACTGACAAATTTAGTCTTTACTGGCACCGTTCCCTAGCGGACACGTTGGACACTACCAACATAAACAAACTAAGGTTTCTACTAAAAAGCTTGCTTATTTTTTAATAACAATGCTACCTGATCAAAGTATTATCTTATTTATGTAGCTGTTATGTTTGCTACTTTATATGTTACATATTCTATCAAATAATCAGATTTGCTAAATCTTGTAAACAACCTTGTCGAAGGCTAGATTACCCTATTATCACCCACTATGCTAATCTGCTCATAAATACTTTTAACTAACAAACTTTTACTAAAACTTTATGAATAATCTTCACATAAGAATAATACTGTAGCTGTTATGCTGAATACTATATCTGATAAATATTCTATCAAATAATAAGTTTTGCCAAATCTTGTTTACAAACTTGTCGAAGGCTAAATTACCCTATTATCACCCACTATATTCTAATCTGGTCAAAAATACTGTTAACTGACAAACCTTTAACCAAACTATTACCCAATATATGTCTAGTACTACTTTATGAATAATCTTCACATAAGAATAATACTTATCAGTCAATATTTCCTCTTGTTTTTCAACTTTTATGCACCACCAATTTCAAACATCTGCTCCCGCCAATGTTCCCGCCAAATTTGTTTATAAGTTATCTCTATTAGTATATCTATATTATTTAGTTTGAAGTCAATACACATTTACCAGTTTATAAGTTATCTCTATTAGTATATCTATATTATTTTGTTTGAAGCCAATACACATTTACCAGTTTATATGTTATCTCTATTAGTATATCTATGAAGTCAATACACATTTACCAGTGTATACGTTATCTCTATTAGAATATCTTTATTATTTAGTTTGAAATCAATACACATTTACCAGTTTATAAGTTATCTCTATTGGTTAGTTTCTCTATTATTTATTTTGAAATAAATACATATTTTACCAGTTTATTAGTTATATGTAGTATATAGTTGTGAAGCCAATAGAAGAAAATGCACCGACCGCATCTTGTCTGCTGTTCACGTCCGCCAGTTTGCGGTAGAGCCAGTCGATGGAGAGGGACGGGACGGCAGCCTCGCCGTGGAACCACGACCCACTCTTACGACGAATCCGGCGTTCCTTCCGGCATAGGTGGCACTGCCAGCGACTGGCGCCCTGACACAACAACGACGACGATGATGATGATGTTGTTGATGATGACGACGTCGACGATAATGATGTCGATGATGACATCGATGATACTGTCGACGGTGATGATGATGTGAATTATGACGATGATTACGATGGTTATGAGGACAACAATGATGACAACGACGATGACGACGATCATGATGACGATGCTGAGTTCTGTTTATACATCGTTCACCAGGAAACATCATCTCGATTCATTCTGAAAGGCTTTCTTATTTGCATATATACCGCCATGAGATATGTTTGGTGTATATAAACTGTGAGAGTAATCAGATAATTTAATAATCGTGGTTCTACTGCGTGAAGCCTGTAATGCCATAATTGTTGACCAGAAATGTGTAATAAGCAGCAAAGGACATGCGAAATGGGAATTATTATCTCAAATTTGCCCAAATGTTCATTGGGCGAAATGTGTTGTGCGGTAGGACAGCACTGTAGAGTTTGTCGTTACACAATACGACACGAAAGGGAAAATACTGAGAAAAACACATTATGTTGTGCCATTACTAGAGGGTCTCTGCACTGGAAGCGACTAGCCGCTCAGTAGTCAAAAACAACACACCAACAAGGCAGAAGCCATATTATAACTAAGAAAACGTACCATACATGATCAGGTATCATCGTCGTTAATCACATACACCCACAAAATAGCGTTATTCGAACCTAGAATATTCACGTCACATAGGATTAAATTTATTTAATGTAGCACCAACCTAAATTGATACACCGCAGTTAGAAAGGTTAAACTTGTTATCCGCTAAACAAAACCCACATTCAACTCAGACACTATACCAGATAGGATTAGATGTAAACTGACACAACACGCAGAAATGCGACTTGTTAACCGTACCGTCACTGTGGCCTCGCCCAGCTCCTCGTAGTGCGAGTTGAAGCCGGCGCACCAGCAGCACGCCCTCCTACTGCAGTCGTCACAAGCGACGGGCGCAGACCCCGAGTACGTCGGCTTGAAGCACAGCTCGCACAGACTGGGGTCGTCAGTCACCTCCGTCTCCATCTCACACGAAGCCACTCTCCGCTGTGTAAGGATACGTTCCTTGTAGAGTTCAAGGTCACGCTCCAGAGTCCTGCGCGCAGACAAGACGTCATCACGCCGGGGCTGTTTTTAACTGATTAAATGATATATATATATATATATATATATATATATATATATATATATATATATATATATATACCCCTCTCCTCTCCCCCCCCCTTCTCTTTCCCTCTCTGTCCCCTTCTCTCTTCTGTCTGTTTGTCTCTCTCTCTATATATACGTATATATATATATATATATATATATATATATATATATATATATATATATACGTATATATATATATATATTATAAATGATCATATATATAATAATGATATATATATAATGATATATATTATAAATGATCATATATATATATATATATATATATATATATATATATATATATAATAATAATGATATATATATATAATGATATATTATAAATGATCATCATATATATATATATGATCATTTATAATATATATATACGTATATACATAGAGAGAGAGAGACAGACATACATAAGAGAGAAGGGGACAGACAGGGAAAGAGATGGGGAGAGGAGAGGGAGGGAGGGAGGGAGGGAGGGAGAGAGAGAGAGAGAGAGAGAGAGGGAGAGAGAGAGAGAGAGAGGAGAAAGAGGAGAGAGAGAGACGGAGAGAGAGAAAAGTGAAAGGATTATACAGACAGGGTGTAAAAGTGGTGAGAGATAGTGAGGCAGCGAGGAGGCACGGGCAGCAGAGACTGAAGACCGACTGAGAGAATATGTCCTGGAGTAAAATGTGACGTGTCACAGCCAAGTCGTGGTTCTGAGCAAACAGCACCCACCTCTTCCTTGACGTCTCCTCGTCGTCGAACTCCTTCTGTTTGGCGAAGACGTCATTGAGTATGTTGATCTCAGCGGGATCAAAGTCAGCCAGAACGGGCGACTGGGGAAGAGGAGGCATAGCAAACCAACTCATCTTGCGTTGACGGAACGAATTCAGTCCAACCGCCGGAGCCACTTTCTGGATCGGAATATGTTGAATATTGTCGACTGAATATTTCGCTTATTTACTTGTGTTATGCATGTAGAGATAGGAAATGCAGTTATGCTTAACAGGAACATTAGCAAACATCTGGATAATGTGCGTTGATCGAGTAATGAGGAAGGCAGACGATCGAAATATCAATGATAGAATGCATGAAGGACGGAAGAATGTAGTACATAGGCGGGATGTGGAGGACGGGCTGCTGACGAGGAGCAGCGGGTGACAAAGGGAGTAGAAGCAAGACCTCGTCCTTTTACATGCTTTTGGCTTGTGATGATGATTTCGAAATTAACACTAGTATTTAGTTTCAAAACTATTCACCATATGACGTTAGTATATTCCTGATCAACGACGCTAGCATGGCTTAATCTAGTATTTTGAGCGTGGCATGGTCATAATAACATAACACATTCAAATAATAAACACGCAAACGTGTACATGCTTTCCACATGCTATTTTTGTGTAATAACGCGCGTGTGTAACCAATATCACGTTTCAGTAGTCACAAAACATTGCGCATTCACACGATGGACTAAACGATGTTGATCCCGCAATTTAGTTTACATTAACAATGTCCTGATATTGCAACAGCTATATGAACTTTCAACATCTATATGATATCGCAACATATATATATATATATATATATATATATATATATATATATATATATATATATATATATATATATATATATATATATATATATATATAGATATGATATTACAACAGTTATATGATATTGCAACATCTATATGATACGGCAGAAGAAAAAGAGGCCGCCCAAAGAACACGTGGAGAAGACATATCCAGACAGACATAAAGATGACAAGACATACCTGGAGGCAGGTTGAAATAAGAAGACTGGAAAACTGTGGTCAGTGTTTTATGTTACCAGGAGGGACGATGGGAATAAGAAAACGAAGACATGATATATTGGTGTAAAGTCGAGATATCATTTACCTTCTTAAAGATCCCGAACATGTCAACGGTATTTTAGAACGGCTGCTTCTTACAACGCCTGTCTAGTTGTTGGTGCAATAAGCAGACCCTAGCTGTAAAATGAAAAGCATCATCAGAAGAGTTTATCAAATGCATAGCATCAATTTCACTTAATTGGGTGTGAAGTTACTAATGAATGTAGGTAAGTATGACATCTTTAGAATAACAATCCGAAACGAAGTTTGCTAAATTGTGATGTTGTCTGCAAAAAGTTTACATTATTTATTTATCTTACACGGTGTGGTTTGACGTTGGAAATGTTCTGCTGTTTCATTGTATAATTTATGGCGTACTGTCAGCAATTGCAAATAATTTTCATAACACAACAGTTAGTCAGGTTACGTATTGTAATATGCACGATATCGTTTACAACGCATAACATCACCTCGTAGTAATCGGTGCCACCAAATTGCAGAAACAACAATACATACCAAGGTAGCCGATGCATGTATGTGCCACAGATTTTGGTGACTTCTATGGTGATGTTACGCAAACTTTACTAGAATGTACTGTTGAACAAACCCATGACAAACATATGGTAGAGCAATATTATAATGATAATTGTTATTTGATGGGCATACATGAGGTAAATCAGGTTCAAGTCGCCATGCT
>OZ024863.1:23931496-23956496 GCA_964017155.1 Oasisia sp. SBJ-2009
TACTTCTTGCAGTCTGATGTAACAATAACAGTTCGAGATAACCGACAATCAACGGTCAGACGGACACGTTTACTGTAACTTGCAGGAAGGTGATAGATCATGGGAATGTACGCACTAATAAAACAAGTCGCCAGAATTTCATTATCACTGTTTACGTCACGCAAACGTAACTTCTGTTGACGTGTCTAACAGACGTAATGTGTTGCGAGGTCGTGGTATCATATTGCTGCAGGCGGTTGTGTTAACGATAACCCGCAGCGTCCTAGAGTTCTGCATGGCGGTAGAAGTTTGTTATCGCCGTGGCTGCTGGGGACATGTTTCAGACCGGCAGGCAAAGCGCTATCGTGATTCTGTCCTACATTTCCACAACCAATAACAACTCCGTACGCCTAGTCGCCACTTGAGACGTGAACACAACTGCCGCCATTGAAACCAAACCGCGTTGCAAAACAAACCAAGTGTAGCACAAGCTTCGTATGACACAACAACAGCAAGGCCGAACATAAGACGCGGTTATTATCTAAGAACATCTCGGTGATTTCCCGCAGAAAATGCGCTGTATGTAGATAGAACTTAACACGAGCAAACTCCGTCTACGAGAGATGCGGCATTGGATGTACCTGTGGATATTGGTCGTGGTGGTTGGAGAGAGCGCCATGGGAGCGACTGGGGCTAGTCCTCCTTCAGCCCTGGCCATGCTACAGAGGAAGGTGGACAGGTTCGTGGAGGCCGTGATGAAGTGCCACAATGTCCCGGCCTTGAGTCTAAGTGTCGTACGAGACGGACAGGTAACGTTTACCTTAAGACTAATATATGTTGATGATTATAATACTATGGTGTAACAGATGTGCTCAAGTGCACAGCCTGCCAAATTGTGTTTAGTTATTTTATTATACTCGTAACAGTTTGCTCAATTCGAAAGTCTCCACCGTGCAATACGTTTAATAGGTAAACAAAACACCCAGTTCAAAAACAACCTTTATTAGCAATATTAGTGAGGAGAGCATTGTCAACAGCATTGTCATGTCATGGTCAATCTTTCCATTTTCAAGGCAGGACAGTTTCTGTTACATATTGCTATATAGCTGCCAATAAATGACTGTTCAGATGGTATACATTTTAAAGCCAACACGTTCAGTTTGAATCAGAGAAAAAAACAAATGTTATGCAAAGCCAACTATCAGACATTTTGGAGTGAGATATTTTAACGTGTTTGATTTCGTAACCGACAACACATTTATTTACCAAAAAGGGCTTTGCATTGTGTATATGTGCGGGGGTGCATGTGGTGTGCGAGGGTGCATCTGATGTGTGGGGGTGCATGTGGTGTGCGAGGGTGCATGTGATGTGCGAAGGTGCATGTGATGTGCGAGAGTGCATGTGTTGTGCGAGGTTGCATCTGATGTGTGAGGGTGCATGTGGTGTGCGATGGTGCATGTGGTGTGCGAGGGTGCGTGTGGTTTGCGATAGTGGGTGCATGTGATGTGCGGGGGTAGATGTGATGTGCGAGGGTGCATGTGGTGTGCGAGGGTGCATGTGGTGTGCGAGGGTGCATGTGATGTGTGAGGGTGCATGTTGTGTGCGAGGGTGCATGTGGTGTGCGAGGGTGCATGTGGTGTGCGAGGGTGCATGTGGTGTGCGAGGGTGCATGTGATGTGCGAGGGTGCATGTGGTGTGCGAGGGTGCATGTGGTGTGCGAGGGTGCATGTGGTGTGCGAGGGTGCATGTGGTGTGCGAGGGTGCATGTGATGTGCGAGGGTGCATGTGGTGTGCGAGGGTGCATGTGGTGTGCGAGGGTGCATGTGGTGTGCGAGGATGCACGGACTTCTATACACTGGACCGCTGTCTCTTGCCGCTCGCGGCGCTTCGCGAGCGGCGGAGTTCGCTGCAAAGGTCACAAGCTCAGAAGAGGTACTCCTGACTTCCGGTCTGCTAGCCAATGCATGGAGTTGCCGAACATCGAGAGGATTCTTGCGGTAAATAAAACTGTTTAATTCAATAATAGTGAGAATTTTCCTAAACGATGACTGTACCTAGTTTGGTAAATGCTGTGGCTATCTCCAGTGTAGTTCTAAATGGTTTATTTAATTCTATTTTCGTCGTACATGACCTATAATATGCACCGGGGTAATGGCGTAAACAATACCGAACTTCCGAAGCCGGCGAAGGCAAGGCAGTTTTATTCTTGGGCAAGTGACGCAAGTTTTAACCAGTCTTGCCATGCGTGCAAGTTCATAGATTTGAATTATATGTAATGTTTAAATACTCATAATAATTTAATTTAACCGATCTGTCATTCTGTGCTGTCAGTTTATACCTGCCCTGGCCCCTTGGCCTATGCCTAGGCTAGGGCTAGGCCCAAGCCCAGTTAGGCATTGCTAACTGTTTTCAATATTGACTGCCATTCGGTTGTATTTATTATTTATTTGTGTTATTTTAATTTCGATGAATGTTCATGTGCAATTTATTTATTCTGATCCTGTTTTATGACATTGAATCACATTGTAGTGAATAAACTATCACTACAACTATTCCTAATTATAATTAATAATAATGCAATTACTTCTAGAAATGTAAATTACTAAGAATTGTGTATTTGTTATTTCTAGTTTGTTTATTTAAATGCTTGGGATGGATATACAATAATTCTGGCATGTGTTTGATTAATTATTGTAGTTATTACATGCACTTTGAATTATTTTATTTCAGAAATCTCGCACCTGAAAGTTACACACATTACGTGTGTGCATAATTACAAGCTTCATCTGGCTGAAGATGATACAGCAGCATATCTAGGCCGTCTAAAGATACAGTCCCTGTGAACATAATATGTGCACTGCAGTTTTACTGGACAAGAACACGGCATTATTGTATTGCCTGAACAACAATATCTGTCGGTTAACTGTGAAGGTACATAGCTTACAAAGTCGTCAATATATCATAGGCGTCATCTGCATACACTAAATAATTTTACATAATTTTCTCGCTGAATGTGACACTAAATACATGTTGAATAATACAAACGTAATTACAAGACACTGGAATTAGACGCTTTCTGTACGACACGGGACACACTGGATTATGAACATTCTTGTGTAGATCTTGCAGAATATTGTGAATATTGCAAAATGACAGTATTGTGAGGTGGAGTAATGTGAGCAGCTTCTTCATCGTGCACTTTATCCCTATGGAGGGTAACGCAGTAAGCAGTCTTGCATTTGGCACACGAGATATTGGAGTCGGTGACGAAACACTGTGAACATTTATGAACATTACTTCATCAAGTTCATGTTGAAATGTAGAATATAATGAAACGGTAACAATTTATTACTGGTCTCTACTGAGCCTGCAGCATTTGTGCAACCTGTAAACACACAGTCACCCATAAACAAGTGAAGTATGACAACTGTGCTTCATTGTCATGGATTAATCTGTTTGTTATTTCGATAATATTTATTAATAAAGTTATTATATATGTTGTAATGACATGTATTTATTGATGGTTGATCATAATGTTTCATGTGGTTCCAAACACTGCATACATTATATTTACTTCATAATTATTTACTGCAGGCGTTCATAAAAAACATAACCATTACTCGAGTTAGCATGCTAACATTAGCCAATATTAACTTATTAATTAAAGTAGTGTTAATATGAAATTACTGGCTAATGTCTATTTACTACCGTAATTAATGTGAAAATGTCTTAATAATTATGGACATTATGGCCTTTTATTCATGTGTATATGTATGAAGCACGGCTACTAATTATATATTGATTTACTAATTGCTTTATTTTTAATGATTTTTTATTACATAATTGTTTAATTTATATCTCTTACCATAAGTAAGGTGGTTTTTACAAAGTTCATGTTTATATAATGTTATAAACATATTCATGGAAATTGTGGCTTTTTACAAAAAGTGTTCTGTCTGTCGAGGTTGCCTACTAATTATCACCTATTAACTAATGTATTAATTTATTATTACATGACTTATATTTATTCTCGTAATCAATGTGGTTATGCATCCCGCATAATATGTATAAATATCTTCATATTTATGGACTCGGCTGGACGTAATTAGAATGTTTTGGCCTGTTAACTTGGTGCACTACTTAACTAGGAGTAGCTAATTAACTAGTGTGAAAAACATAAGTATTGAAAACATTATTACTCCATTTAATGTATTTAAAAATACGGCAAACAGTTATGCCATTTTAAATTCACTTATTCAAATATTTATCAACAGAAAACACAAAATAATTTGCTCATTTTGCCATTATAAGAGATACACAAATTTTGCGCATTTTTTCGTCTTAAATTGAAATAACTTTGGATCTAATAAAGGTATCGTAATAAAATTAACAGTTATGTTTAGATTTGTTTTTGAAGCGCCTACAGCAGGGCTGCCTAGTGCCTACTATATTTCCCGTAACGACCATGGGGTGTGGACTCTGTGGAGGGGAAGGGTTGTCTCGGGACCATCTGTATAATGTTGGCCCTGGTCCTAAAGTCCATTTCGTGGCTGTAACTAAACCCCAGTCATTAATTTCGATTAAAACTGATGAATTGTTTCCTTCCCTAGTCTGGGTTTGCCCCAACCACCAAAGCAGCCACGGTTTCATTTACTGATAAATTGCAACACAGACTAGTACTAGTAGTAGCAGTACTTCGTAGTTGGGACTGGGTCGATTACGTTTTCGCGGCAACGCATTTTAGCCGTTTAAAGTTGTCAATACTTCACTCAAAACAACTTTCCAAACAATGTATTTGCTAGGATTTGATTAAACATACATGTCATGGAAGATTTTATCCAAATGTATTATTTATACGATGTTTTCCTGCGGTCAACTGCGAAACAGCGGCAACCAGCAGACAACCGGAAGTAACTTATACCTCTTGTACGAAGTTGACCTTGCTGCGCTACTCTAGCGGCCTTGAACCCGGAGACAGCAGTCCAGTGTATAGAAGTCCTTGGAGGATGCATGTGGTTTGCGAGGGTGGGTGCATGTGATGTGCGGGGGTACATGTGATGTGCGAGGGTGCATGTGGTGTGCGAGGGTGCATGTGGTGTGCGAGGGTGCATGTGATGTGCGAGGGTGCGTGTGGTGTGCGAGGGTGCGTGTGGTGTGCGAGGGCGCGTGAGGTGTGCGAGGGTGCATGTGATGTGCGGGGGTGCATGTGGTGTGCGGGGGTGCATGTGATGTGCGGGGGTGCATGTGGTGTGCGAGGGTGCATGTGGTGTGCGAGGGTGCATGTGGTGTGCGAGGGTGCATGTGATGTACGGGGTGCATGTGATGTGCGGGGGTGCATGTGGTGTGCGGGGGTGCGTGTGGTGTGTGAGGGTGCACGTGGTGTGTGAGGGTGCATGTGGTGTGCGAGGGTGCATGTGGTGTGTGAGGGTGCATGTGGTGGGTGGTCTAAGTGGACTTGTTTCCGCAATGGGAGACGACTATACTTCGACACTGTATAAGGTGGGTGTGTAACGTCCTTGACTCCTCCACGCAGGTGATGGTGTGTCGGGGATATGGCGTACTGGAGGTGGACAGCAGGAGACCCGTCACCAGTGCCACTCCCTTTCCCATCGCCTCGCTTACGAAGGCCTTCCTATCGACCCTCCTGGCGCAGCTTATCCAGTCAAACCCGAGGTTGGAAATGCTGTTATTTTCGACTAGATACCGCGCTACATTGGAACTTTATTTTTGTGGGTCAAAGTTAATATCGATGTGTGGCACATCACAATATGTATCGCAACGTCGTATAAGGGTATTACGACACTTCTACACACCTGTATGCAAGCACGCACACAAACATACGAACACATATGCACGACCGTACGCATATAACACATTCAGACAAACAAAGATACACACACCTACGACACGTTACGGCCCGCCGGTTATTATCATTCTCATCATCATCACCTTTAGTCATCACATCGCCGTGACCACTGCCACAAATCACGTCTACCACCGTCCACCAACACCACCAAGAACAATAATAACAACGACAACTACAACGACAACAACCTAATTACACCAACACTTTCTACATACAAACATACACATACACAAACACAAACACAAACACAAACACAAACACAAACACAAACACAAACACAAACACAAACACAAACACAAACACAAACACAAACACAAACACAAACACAAACACACACACGCACACGCACGCACGCACGCACCCACCCATTCACACACACACACACACACACACACACACACACACACACACACACACACACACACACACACACACACACACATACACCAAAACAAAATACACTCAAACACGCACACAAACACACATACAACCACAAATAAATAAACACACATACACACGCACTGTATGTACACACCCGCAAACGACCCCTGTATGTTATGCCACTCCCGTGTCTATCTGATTGTGATGGTTCGATTTACTGACAGATTAACCTGGGACACACCAATTCGTGACATACTCAGCCACGATTGGTCGTACACCGACCCCTATCGCAACGAAAAGGTAACAATACGAGACCTATTGGCGCATCGGACAGGATTATCGCGTAATGATCCAATGCGATTGTACGGATTTACGTTAGATCAACTCATGGAGTGAGTACGGTTGCTTAATACACACACTAAGAACATACACACCACTGTATATATATATATATATATATATATATATATATATATATATATATATATATATATATATATATATATGTGTGTGTGTGTACATATACATATACATATATATGTGTGTATAATTAGAAAATTAAATATATATATATATATAACAAATTCTTATTGAAACTTTGTTGTCGATGATTATGTTGCCCAATGCACTACGTTTATTCCACTTTTACTCAATCAAGCCATGACAAGTAATATTATGATTATTGGCTAAATCCTTTTAATTCATCTTTACACGGAGAACGCTCTGTCAAAGACCCGTAATGATGTACCCTAAACATGGGTAAAAGTACAACAGCTGCGTTTACTTTGATTACATCATCTGCTGCTTTTGATACAATTAATCACATCTTTCTCGTTATTGATATTATTATTATTACCACAATTTACCACTCATAATAACCCCTATCATAATATCGTTCACAAACATTAACACAAGTGGCTAAGCTATCATGCTGAATGGTACCTGAAATTATTTTCCGCCATTATTCACCGAATCTGATTCTACAGGCGCATGCGCTTCTTGAACTACTCGAGCGGTTTCCGGGTGAGCCATAAATACAACAACTTGATGTACGGAGTGGCGTCTGCCGTGGCAGAGGAACTGGGAGAGGGGGGAACATGGGAGGAACTCGTGAGGGAGCGATTGCTCCTTCCGTTAGCCATGTCGTCAACTGTCTTCCTCAACTCCCCGGACATCGCGTGGGATCTCTTCCCGGCTGCCTACACCCACGACGGTGAGACGCTGAGACGAATATCGCTCGATGCAACAAAGTAAGGAAACTACTCAGTGGAGTAGACATTTTGATGTGAGCTATCAACAAAGTGTATTTAAATATAATCGGCAAATATAGGTAAAGACCCACCTTCGACGATGTTGTTCACTGAGACATGTTATAATCGATCTAATTTGAAGTATGCGTGTCATATGATAGCTCTTTCTCATAAAAGTAGTATTTGTTATTTTAAGAAACATCAAACATATTACAATATAATATTATCTGTTTTACCATTTACCCGCTGAAGTAATCCAAATAACAAACTTACGAATAGTACGTACGCTTTCTTTAAACGAAATACGCACATTACTTGACATATCCGCACAATCCACACCTGTGTGTCATCAAATCAGAGTATGTTGATATGTTTTACTTAAAGTATCAATATGTTATATATTCCAGTGACCTGCTCTCTTTTACTGCAGAGCGTTCAGTACTACAGCTAGCGCCCCTGGCGGAATGGCGACGAACGCTGAGGACATGGCAAAATGGCTTCTCTTCCAGCTCAGCGGTGGCAGAAACCTTGAAGGCACTTCACTGGTTAACGAGATTATGCTCCAGGTGTGGCAACATAAAATGTATATTATACCTATGCATGAGTTTACGTTTACATGGTTATGCACCCGTGCACATAATCTACGAAACAGTTTTTTTTCAAGAGGCACGTTGACATGCAAATTACGCAAACTATGGAAACTCGTAGTTATGTAAACCTTTCAAACATAATATAGTTTAACAAATTCGCTGCGTGAAAGCATGATACGATTATATCCAGAGTTTACCTGGATTGAACAATAATTACAGGTCCGGCATTTGACTTTAGCGATTCATCACCTTCAATTACTCATAAATACTAAGCAAACATTTATTAAATATGGTTATTAGGATTATGAATAGGGGAAGTAGGGGCATGTCCGCACACTTAAGGTGAAACAAGCTATAGATAATGCACTGTGTGTGCTAAGAGGGTGATATTTAGTATTCAGAATGACCAATCATATTACTTTGTTGTTAGTTAGTTAAGAAATCGCATATCCCATCAGATATTTAAATATTTGATCAAATGTAGAGGCATAGCTTTGTGCGGACATGCCCCAAGGTACGGGGCATTGCCGCACACTGTGTGCGGTTATGCCAGAGGAATGACGAAACAACAGCTGGTCTCACAGAGCTGACCATTAACTGCAATAATAATGTATTTTGGTATGTGTACACTAGTCCACGTTTATTCCTCCTTGAGAGTCAAAGCAAACAACAACATGATTTTGTAACGGGGAAAGTCAAAGTTTACAAACTAAAACAGCATAGTAAAGCGCAAAGACAAACTAAAAACTCAGTTTGTCGGCCGTGCGAGCATGGCTTTGTATGGACTAACGTATACGGGCAAAGTTCTATATTATAGATTATACATCATTTGTCATCTTGGTTATTTTAGTCTATGAGCAATGATCAATTAAGCTTTATTTCTTTAACGGACTTAATGATAATGATACACAACATGGAAAATGTGACGTCAGCACATAAGCGATGAATGATATAATAAGTTTGATAATATTAAATAATTATATAACAATCATCATATACTATCTCACATCAAAGTTTCCTATAATATTTGTGGTAAGCAACTGAAGTATCTAAATATGTATCTAAGTAGACTACATAATATTATTAGCACCGATGCACGAAATACGTCTGCACAGCGGCTGGGGCATGACCGCACAGGCCTGTGCGAACATGCCCCAAACATCCAACACGTGAATAATTCTGAATTGCGCGAAAATGCTACTTATGAAAGTATTCTTTATTTCACACATCATAAAACATTAAAATGCAATTTGGAATTATGAAAGAAAATGTATGTGCACGTTTTACAGTTAAAGTAATACACATAACAGCATATGAGTACAATTACATCAGTGTTTACGAAAATAACATTTTATGTCATAACTTTTTAATTATTCACTTCTATCAAAAAGTATATGCAAGTGGTTGATTTGGGGATTAGACGATGCCGCTTAGCATAATTCTACTAACCAGATGTTACGCGATGCGCAAATAATAGGGTGTGCGGACATGCCTCAGTATGCGGATATGCCCCTACTTCCCCTACACACTGTGACATCAAAACATTGTGATTGGTTATACCAACTTAATAAACAACGACAATTCAAAATAATAACATAATTACACTCAATTCGCACGTTCTTGTTATCAAATATCACTGCTAGTCAATCTCTACATTACACATGTGTACGTATGATCATATATCATACTTATGATCCGTTTGTCCCTGAATAAAAAGTCAAGGTGAAGGTTATAATTGGTCATAATGTAAGATCACGTGAACACTTTTGCATGAAACAAATTGGTATTTTAAATGTTGACTCTTTCTTTGGTAGTTATACATAAACGCTGTATGCTCCCACTTAGTTGCACAGCGGGTATCATGCCGAAAACCCAAAGAGTTCGGAGTCATTCACCAGATTTAGACGTCATTTAGGGGACCAAGATAGGTGGATTCTTCTGAAACATGATGCAGCTTTACGCAGCTCTATATTTACAACACGAGACCACATAATTAGTGTTTAATGTGCTCAGAGAATATAAAGAAACTATGTCGTTATATTGTCCACCCTTGCCTGGAAACGTTATAATAGCCACCTACGTAAAATCTACCGTGGTCTGATTTCATAAACCGAAACAACTTCAAGAGTAATGTGTTTCTGAGTTTCAGTCGACACATCAAGGAGCCAGTCTTCTCACGTCACCACCACTCTTCAGCAAGCCGCTGTTTCCGGTGACGTATTCACACGACCAATACGCCCTCGGCTGGGTGTCAGGATACTACAGAGGTTAGACTTGTGTTTTGCTTAACATGTATCAACACAAATCACATAAGGTATACGTGGTGCTTTCCCAAACACACCATAGCAGAGCCTGGTTTGGCAGACGGCATACTGCAGTTAACCAAATAGATACCGTTGCAACGTTGTTAGTGTGTGTGTGTGTGTGTGTGTGTGTGTGTGTGTGTGTGTGTGTGTGTGTGTGTGTGTGTGTGTGTGTGTGTGTATGTGTGTGTGTGTGTGTGTGTGTGTGTGTGTGTGTGTGTGTGTGTGTGTGTGTGTGTGTGTGTGTGTGTGTGTGTGTGTGTGTGTGTGTGTGTGTGTGTGTGTGTGTGTGTGTGTGTGTGTGTGTGTGTGTGTGTGTGTGTGTGTGTGTGTGTGTGTGTGTGTGATGTGTGAAATACAATGGTTGTATGCAGACAACCACAATGAGGAATATCGCGAATATCGTCAACTTCAAAGTCACAGTCTAATTATACGCTTCTCTCATTGTTCTGCTTCGGATGCGATGTCTCGCAGCACGCCGCTATCACATTGTCTACGTCGGCTAGGCCGCACCGTTTCCGATACCCTCAGACGGTAACACGCCGTTGGCATGAACGAGTGAGCCCAAGCTCTCGTGTTCGACAAACGGTGGCGCCACATCACGGAACCTGGATTAACTCAGCTGTAACCAAACTGTATATTTGATACCATCGACAGATAACTAGTGTTGAATTGGTTTCGCTCTCCACTCCCTCTCCCAATCCCCCAAGTATCTGTGTAGCACTAACGTATCAATCGCGTATCTTACTGCAAGGGCTCTGTCAAGCAAACGACACTAAAATTGCTCCTGTACACATGATATGTTCAGACATTTTAATGTATATATGTTGTCAAATTCCGACCTCAAAATGTTTTCTTTCTAACAAACTCGTAAGACGACTATTTTCCAACAAATGTATAAACATAATCAATATTGTTTCACATGTATAAACATAATCAACATTATTTCACATGTATAAACATAATCAACATGTCGTGCGCACATTTTGGATTGTAACGTACAGAAACTGCAATGTTTGGTAGGTCAATTGACATATTCATCACATGATCAGCTTAGCCAATACCCAGCTAAGCTATCGGAAATATAATTATATTGTTGAAATTCTGGTTTCAGAAGATTTTCATTATGACAAACACACAAGGGAAGTTTATTAGAGTGACAAATACATGTGTCGTCAATGAAGTGTCATAGAGCAAAAATAATGTAACGCACAAGTCTGTATACACACCAGTAACTTTGTTGGCAAAAGCAGAATTCGGCGGAGGAATGGTTGTGTTTGTGAAGTAAGGACACAGATATGGACTGGATATCGCAATAATAACAATAATAACCCTCTACCATCACCTTTAATTTTTTTTATTAATAAAACAATTAATATTTATGTTAATTAAATACCTTTTTATTTATGTATTTATTTTATGACTGACAAAATTATGTAACCTTGTCGCCACCGTCACAACCAGTGTGAATGTATGAGTCTGTGACTGCCTATGTAGTTACTGGTTTTATTATTTTGTACTGACCACAAGACAATGTTCTCTTACTAGAGAAATGTAATAAGCTATTATTGTATGCTGTCCTGCAGGTTACAGGACTAGCGACCACAGCGGCAGTCAGGGCGGCTACAAGTCGCTGCTGACGCTCATCCCGACAGAACACATCGGCATCTACACCGCCGTGAGCCAGGACGACAGCCTCGTGCGCTACCTCGTGCACGTCTACATCGCCGACCTGCTGCTGGGCGAGGAGCCGTGGGTGAACGCCTCCTGGGCCTGCTCCGTCAAATCGAACACGATCCAGCGCACGGGTGCGGGGTGGGACTCCGTGATGACGCGGGCTCGACCGGCAATTGTGGACAAGGGACATGGAGATGAGGAGCAGGTCAAGATTGCAGACGACCGAAATGGGGACAGGGATCAGGTCAACATGACAGCTGATGTAGATGGGGACGAGGATCAGGTGAAGAGTGACGATGACCGAAATGGAGACCATGGCCAAGTCATGATTGAAGATGATCAAAATGAACAAAAGGATCAAGTTATGATTGAAAACCGCCGAAATGGAGACGAAGGTCAAATGATGATTGCAGGTGACCGAAATGGACAGAGGGACCAAACCATGATTGCAGGTGACCGAAATGAAGACAAGGATCAAGTAATGATCGCAGATGACCTCAGTGATGGAGATAATCAAGATGAACAGTTGTCTTTGAACGTGGAATATTCTGACATCTCTAAGAAGCTTGTCCAACCACCAGCTGTAATGAACAATTCGTTTGGAAGTGAGTCATACGCGAAACCTACAAAGAACATATCTGCACCGTATTCAAA
This sequence comes from Oasisia sp. SBJ-2009, assembly GCA_964017155.1. Taxonomy (NCBI): domain Eukaryota; kingdom Metazoa; phylum Annelida; class Polychaeta; order Sabellida; family Siboglinidae; genus Oasisia; species Oasisia sp. SBJ-2009. Next base: position 23,944,197 of record OZ024863.1, read on the forward strand.
ATACACCGGGCGGTACGGGAACATTGCTTACGGCAACATCAGCGTAGACATTGTGGAGAACAACGCGACCGACGACGACAAAGTCTGGCTAATAATGCGCTATGGTCCGATCGCCAAGTGGAGGTTGGAACCGGTAGGATTGAGTCACGTGTTCAAGGCGCATGGGCAAGAGCCGTTCTGGTATTGGCGAATGTTTGTCTGGTTCCGAGTTAACGCGACAGCGGCCAGTCACGTGACAGTCTTATTCGACGCTGAGACGCCGCCATTGTTTACGCGTGACTTGACCTTTGCAGACGCTGTAGCATCGACATCGACTAATTAAGTTGCGTTCGTGGTGACCCCTATTGAAAAGGCTTCTATATGAACTATGCGCAAAGATTAGCCTTACAGTAAAGTTTGGCTTTTTTTGTAGTATCCTTTCGGTTCAATGAAAGCTGTCCTCGCCGTCAGGGGTCGCTGTTGCTTATTACGTCAGTACCAGCCTACACTACCACTGGCGCACCAATTTGCTTGCGAAGATGATGATGATAGCTGTTTATGATTCCTCTTCGGTTAATGTTACATATAACGACTTGGATGAGGGGACGTACGTTACGTCTCCAATACTGGCTGCTAGCTGGGTAGATGATGTAGTAGGGTTGACGCTGGAAGGACAATTCCTGGCTACCGCGGAAGAAATATTATAAATGGCGCCAAAAAGGAAAGTTTGGTTATTTGGCTTAGGTCGATGAGGTAAAAATGGCATTGCATTTCGCCAACTAAGTTACGTGATTTAAAATGTATATAATAACAATCATTCACTTAAATGATTCGTTGTTTGAAAATTGCATTCAGATATAGGCTTTGAACAAAAATGCATTTTTCGTGTTGTTGTAATATTGGAATATCTAAATGTAGAAAGATGTAGATGTTCTGACAGTTGATCACATCGGGTGTATTAATATAATGAAACCTTATTTGTGGAGGAGAAACACCAAACAACGTACACCACTTCATGCCATTGTATACATTTTTAATATGAAAATGTTGAGCTACTAATAACCTTATGCTGAAACTGACTGCTGTTGTGTTTGATATGTTCTGCGATATTGTCCTTTATCGATTGCATCGCGTTATAGGGGTAAACTAACCAATGACAAATTTAATTGCAACTGCAAATAGTAAGTTTTGTTGGTCCTTGCATATGACCCAAATGTATTTAATTGTTGCCCCATTACAAAGTGAAACACGTTCATTAAACTTGTGTTAGGAGGATGACATCTAAAACGAATGTATCTTCTATATTTTGCTTATACCATTCGGCGATTTACAGAATACTTATCCAATCAAGCAAACAATCATACATATTAACTAGTCTTATACAACGTTCCCCTACTTGTCTAAAAGTATAAAAATGTCCTAAGCAAAAGGTATGTGGAATATCTTTACAGTATACTGTATAGAATACGTTATATGGAATTTATGTGGACGATTTGCTACACACTATTATAAAAATCAATACAATACCGTTCCCATTTTACCTGCATGTAGGGGCAAAATGAGATTTTGATCCAGGAAATGTAGGATGCATATTTAGTTATGTAATTTGCTAATATGATATGGTCCTCCATGTTCACAACTTTTACGTCAAGTAATTGATATATTAAAACTAATAAATTGCAATGCGAATAGCCAGGATATGCGACACATATAAACATGTATCATAGTTCTTTGTGAATTTGCGTTTGTGCGAATTTTTCACATATTTATATATCAACCTGTTATCTGAAAAACAAACAACATTTTTGTCTAGCTCAAATATGTCCCTATTCAGATTTCAGTGGATTTAGTTTATCTATACAGACATTCATGGGATGAATGACCATACATCATAGCTATGGTTGGCTAATAAACTTCATTCTCGGCAAACCCCAAATTAAACAAAAACTGTTCTGGTGTAGGTAACTATCTACGGTCATTTTAATCAGACATCTCAATATCATAGATCTAGTTTTGGAATTCCACGTTAACATAATATAACCTATGGCGTGTAACCATTATTCATAGACGTTACATATTTGAAACTTCCGTTGGTCATAAAACAGTTATCATCTCTATGCAAACCGGGTCGTCCCATTTTGCCCGCATTTGAAGATCCCACTTTGCCCATAATAGGCATAGTTTAATCAAACTGATATACATTACTAGAGGCCTATTTCCAACCTTAGCTTCATTTAAAAAATACTTGAAAAGATTGTAGCAACTCGTCTCAGTTCTCACATCTACATAAATGGTTTAACCAATGCGTCACAGTCTGCGTATAAACAAATTTCCCTCTACAGAAACTGCTCTTTTAAAAGTACACAATGACAAAAAAAAGTCATAGACCTTAACATTGATAATGGCAAAGTTACTGCACTGACCCTGCTTGACTCATTCGCCGCTTTCGATACCACTGACCACGACATTCTCATTAGACGCTTATCAACGTGGTACGGGATACCTGGCACAGCCCTGAGCTGGTTTACTGCTTCTCAGACATGCTGCCCACCTCTTGTGGTGTCCTCCAGGGTTCTGTTTTGGGGCCGTTGTTCTTCACTCTGTATACAACACCACTAAGCTCTGTTATCCAGAGTCACAACCTGGATCATCACCTTTATGCAGATGACACACAAATCTATGTTTCTTTGACCACACCAGATACTTTGCGCTCTCTAAACCAGCTCAGGGATTGTCTCCAAGATGTCTCACTTGGGATGAAAAATAGTAAATTAAACCTAAATGCAGATAAGACCGAATTTCTCATCATTGGTACCTCAACTCAGCGGGCAAAACTCGATGGCTTTTTCCCGACACATATTCTGAGTCAGAGTATCACACCAGCCGCCTAAGTTTTAAATCTCGGAGTAATGTTTGATGAAAACTTCAATTTCAAACCAACATATATTAAAAACATGCCGTTGCTGTTTTTACCATATCCGTGATCTTCGCCGTATTCGCCGGTTTATATCACTTTCCGTTGCTAAAACCATCGCAACAGCTCTTGTAAGCAGCAGACTTAACAGCTGCAATTCCCTCCTTTGCAAACAAGGATATAGCAAAACTTCAGCGTGTCCCAATTCTTTTTAGCAAGGGTAGTTACGTGTTCTCCTCGTTTTTCTCGATCAGTACCGCTTCTAAAATCATTGCATTGGCTCCCTGTGCACTATCGCATCATTTTCCAAAAATTTACAATGGCCTATCAAGCACTCTCATCTACACAACTAGCATATCTAAATTCAATGCTAACTCCAGCAAGAAATTCCAGACAGCTACGCTCAACTAGTAGTAACCCTTTTTACATCCCTCGGGTGAAAACGAAAGCCGGGACCCGAGCTTTATCGGTTGTCGCACCAACTGTGTGGAATTCGCTTCCTGCCAGTGTTAAATCAGAAGGTAATATAGTTTCATTCCGCCGACGCCTAAAAACCTATCTCTTTAATGCTGCCTATCCTCCTTAGCATCCTAGCATCTTCGTCCATCCATTGACGACTCACGCAATGTTTTCGATTACGAGTTTGCTTAATCCCTTGGTTTTGTCGCGCCACTGACCTTGATCTTCGATGATGTTGGCGCAAAAGAAGTCATCATTATTATTATTATTAATTATCGCTCACTCTCACGAAAAAATTATACGCTAAAACATTCATACACTAACACTACATCTTCAGGACATTCGAAGTTGAAATGTGACAAGTTGTTACTTGGCAAACTTAGATGCATCATTAAAGAAATAATGTGACAAAGGATCAGAGCTAAGGAATAGAATTGTTCTCATCCGCGTGCAAAACGGCATGCAAGTTGGTTTATAGGGTAGTCAGCACATTGTAACGTACAGCCACCGTGTAGTTTAATTAATGTAGTTTAATTAGTGTGTTTGGTTAGTATATAAAACCTACAGCGTGGGGGTGGGGTGATTAATGGTCTGCGTGGGGAGGCCGTGCCTGTTGTTCGCTTCACAGATAAGCCAACTGCACCCAAGAGTTACATCCTGTTTTTAACCCTATTGTATTTCCTGGTAGTATTTTCACATCACAATTCCTAGTACCTGTTTTGAACATCATAATCCACTGTCCCCTACACATCCTGTGCCAGTCATATCCTCCTTGCATGGTATATATACAGAAGGAGAATTGTTCTTGCATGTTACTCATATTACTTTTCTATGCTAGCTATAAGCTCGTTCACGTGTCTAACTGGGGAAAGTGGTACGCTTCTAGCGGTACGAGTATTCACGGGTTTATTCACGTGTGTGACTTAGGAAACTGGTACGGTTCTAGCGGTACGAGTATTCACGTTAATTCACGAGTTCATTCACGTGTCTAACTGGGGGAACTGGTACGCTTCTAGCGGTACGAGTATTCACGCGAATTCACGTGTTCATACACGTGTCTAACTGGGGACATTGGTACGGTTCTAGCGGTACGAGTTTTCACGTTAATTCACGAGTTCATTCACGTGTCTAACTGGGGAAACTGGTACGGTTCTAGCGGTACGAGTAACAAAGGTTCGGCAAGCGCATTTTTTTTAAACGAAAGTTGCGGTTTTTGGTTCATTTGCGCATCATATGTACCCCTAGATGATGCTCTTGATAGGTTCAGGATTTTGGAGCCAGACAATCATGTATTGATATGTGCAGGAGAGAGAGAAGACGTGAACAGACAACCGAGGTATCGTTCACTGCTGCTTAAAAGATGGTTCCAATATCTCTCTTCAACTTCACTGCCATGCTTCTCTGCACGAAAACACGATTACCACAGGGGGACGAAGAGGCTCACAGCTCAGGACGGATATCAGTTGATGAACCAACACAAAATAAAAACTCATAGTGTTCTAGCAAGTCATACAACATGTTTCAGGAATAGTCACCCCTCTGGGCATTGCCACTGCATATCATGTGTAAAACCAGACACGGAGCAATTAAAGCATTGATCACATTGAATAAAAGACTTGGTACAGGAATCAATTATAACACTCTTAAACGTCAGCTAACGTCACAATGTGCCACCATCATGCAACAGATAGAGCAAGACATTCCGGAGAACAACAAATATGTCTCACAATCAACGTATCTTTGCAATGGACAAACTGGATAGGAAAAGGAAGACATTAGAAGGCGGTACCTTCAATGCAACAACTGCAATCATTGTCGATAATATCGGCAATGTGACGTCTTGTGAGGATGCCAGACGATTTAAGGATGTGAGTATTCCAATCGTAACATCATGTAGAAGGAAAACACTGTCATTTCTAACACAGCCATTCCGGTGTGTTACATTTCTGCCAGATATAGATCTCACCAACATCTATATATGGTTGGGACGTTAGATATAGTTCAACTGTCAACCTTCCAGTAAGTAATTATTTTAACAATGTTTCGTACCTTCAAACAGATGAACAAACATAACTGTCGTGCTGTTTGTGCCTGGTTTGCTTGAACTTCTCAACGATAAATAGATTCATGGGGAAATCATTGTTCCTTGTTATGGTTACGAGCGAGACATGATTGTTTACGCACTAGCTATTTAACATAGGCCTAATGATGAAAGTATTGTCATTGTGGATTGTTAATCTGGAAATACATTTATACAAGTTACTCATACACGAGTGCTGTATCAAAGCAATGTACTTCATATATTAAATTTTTGTTAAAACAGTTATTAAATGTACACACAACGAATTTCGTGTTTTTTTGATTGGTGGTTCTGTTTTTGGGAGTAGGGTAGGGGAAGGGAATCACGTGTATTTCCGTTCAGCAGTTGTGTATTCTAATATATTATGTTTCCTACATATTAAATACACAGAAGAAACTAATGTACAAATGTAACGCAGGCAAATAATTTAAACAAAGAAATATGTTGCACGCACGCACGCACGCGCACAAGCACGCACGCACGAACACACACACATTAATACTGATAAAACTTATCGAATTATTACTGGTACAAAGCAGCAAAGAAAGGAGAACACAACCCAAGTCCTGCGATGTTGCTCAGTGAGGAAAACTATCATATCACAACAATCTCTCCCTGTATGCATTATCCAAATTAGTGGATCGAATGACATGCTCTTGTCATGATTGCAGTGATAAGTTTATTGCTTTTGCGACTCCTGCTGACATCAATGCGTGCGTTTAATTTGCGTTCTCCCAGGAGTGTGCTTTTCACAGCTACAGTGGAGGATAATTACCCTCACAAATGGGCAGTGTGTAGATTGTTTCAGGCGTGTGCTGTTCAGTAGTTTAGTTTGACTTTGATTATAAAACAAGTTGCAGGTTACAAATCAACCTTCAGTAATTTAAGTGTTTTAGAGAACACAAATTCAGTTCACTTTCACCTCTTTGAAATACAGTTTTATGTTATTTAAAGTTGGGCGACCAGCTAGAATGTTCTACTTCTGTGACATTACATTACGCTTGGATTAAATTATTTCATGTTTACAACACATATAAATCGAATGCCTTTCAGTAGTAATAAGCCATATTATCACAGCAACACATTAAATACACCATATGTACAATATATATACATACATACATACATACATACATACATACATACATACATACATACATACATACATACATACATACATACATACATACAACGATCAAAAGACACCTGAAGCTAGGCTACACACAGCGCTATACCACATATAAAGTGCCCGTATAAGGCGGGTGGCCTCTGGGTAGGGTAACCGTCGATGAATGTAGCATGAAACAAGAAAACATACGAACAATAAACATCATTTTATTTACGAAGAACAAAGACATCAAGAGTGGTCTGGCGTTATCTGTCAATAGCCTTGCTGCCGACCTGCTGTATCAACTCTCTGAGTCAACAGCGCCATCGGAGAAGGGTAATTTGTGGCCACGGCGCAGTCCAACAACTCGGTGCAATTCTGGCCGGTGGCCGCATTAACCGGGGGTCCACTAGTTAGGTGTAGTTTTAAATTACAAAACATCAACATTAAAAACAATGTTTACCTGATCTTCTGCATCTGGCTTGTAGACAGACATCTGACACGTTCATGTCCTGATTGTGCCAGAGCAGCAGGGGTTCTCATTAGTCACAGTCCACGCAGAGGCATATATGCTGTTTGATAAGTCGACAATGCCAGCTAGCCACGGCGGCTGGTGCAATAAACAGGTCCAGTGTGAGACAACTCGGCCCCCTCCTACAGACAACTCGGCCCGTGTATTTGTATAAGTATCATAGCGAACTATTATTGACATTGGGAAGGGTTTTTAGGAGGTCAATAAATATAAAAAAAAGATAGTATGACAAGAGGCCCTAGCTGCATTAGTCAAGACATATCGTCCAAGATAGGCCATGTCGTTATGCAGCAAAGGTTTGGCAGTAAATATAATTTTGTATATCCTTCAAAAATATGAATATATGCAAAACTAATTTAATACATATCGCATTAATTGTGATGAATATAATTTGTAGATAATTTGGGCGAGTTTAGATGTGTTTATATTTATTAAATGTTTCCAATATATTCTGTGCGCCACTGTAATCCGATTGTCCCGCGGTCCGCCATAGGGCCTACTAAAACACAGCGAAGGGTGTACCTACATAATATTCTCTGAAAATAAGTGTTTTTAAAAACAAATATGAAAAAAACTAATCTTTAGAAGAAACAGTTCGAACACCCAAAGAAATTCCAGTTTGTGAAAATATATTAAATACAATATTAGTATATATTTTGTAAGAAAACTACACCAAAGCCTTTTTCTCGCATAGTTAAATTTGGATTGAACTGTCAATGAACTCCAGGGTCCTTAAATTTAGCCTAGCCTAATGATACCCATGGAGAGGCTTCAGTGATTACATCCCTAGTGACACCATCTGCTAGTCATTTAAGAGCAGGCCAGGAACACTGAAGGTGACCTGTTTCCCTGCCTCTCGACAACATTGACAGTTACAAGGACTTAGAGAGTAGCACAGCTACTCAAGTGGAGAAGGTACGTTTATTTAATCATTTATTTTGTGGTAAACCTTTGTACATTTCTAGCTTAACAAAGATATATTTGTGGCATGAATTTATTATATATATATATATATATATATATATATATATATATATATATATATATATGTGTGTGTGTGTGTATATTATTTGCACAATAACTTTACCATATAAAGTAAAGACAACCCGTTGCCAATTACACAAAGGTAAATGGGAAATTAGAATATATGAGGGTATAGGCAAGTAATCTTAAATCATGTTATAGGATTTATTATTGTGTTTCTATTAAGAACAGGCTCACAGCTCCAGGACATAGATGAGCGGACACCTTTGCGATGGAGGCAAGCTGCACGACCTAATGCAACCCCCGAAGGAATAGCCTTATACATAAGTAATAATAAGTATATTTTTGTTATTTTCTTAAGTATGTAGTCATTTTTATGGAGTCGCGTGTGGCTGAAATCACCTGAAGTTATATAGGGATGTGCCAGGCGCGCGAGGATGATAATATTATGTAGTACGTGCATGCTATTTAATTATAATTTATGTAAAATCTGTTTTTAATGCGCACATGCTATATGTGGACCTGATAATTATGATGGATGATGTTTTGCCTTCTCTTCAATGTCCACGCCATGCTCATCAAGATCAGCGGCTCTACAGAATGGTTGGAAGAGTGGTTATATGTGATTCTTGAAGCTCGTGGGTTCTGTCGCGAGTGGAGGAGGTGTATGCACTGTACATATCGGTGGTACGGCGAAATCAGTTTAGAGCTTACTTCAGCTAACTTCATACAAAGCGTAAGAAATCTGTCGAGGGACTTGAACATAGTGGCATGCTTGGGGGGGGGGGGGGGGGCATTTCAACCACGCCTACGTGTTTAGCATAACATTGAAAGTGATTCTTCCAATCTGTAATGCAACTTTGTTCTTCTGTTATAGGAGCCGGCCGACGGCTCGACATAGCCAGTGGGGATTTGTTCAAAGACACAGCAGAAGTACTGAAGTCTTATTCAAAAAGGAAAGACGTTAAGGTAGATAGATACACAATAGACATTTTAGAGACATAATATGAATTCCTCAATACATGTTTCAGCTATACCTATCTCAAATTTAGCTAATAACCCATAGTTAATCGTATATCAAAAGTGGTGTGTGTGTGTGTGCGCGCGCGCGCGTGTGTGTATTCATATGTGTGTGTATCTTTTTTTATTCTGGGTAAATACAAATAAGCCTTGCTGTGTTAATTCCCAATTGAACATACGCCAGATTTTAATTAAACATTAATTAATTGAAAGTTGACCAAATGGTACGATTTATGGCTAGAATTATTCGTCTTGACCATGATGTCAAAGAAATGCGTGATTCATCATATCAGACAGAAATGTTAGTTTCCCAAATGACTAAATACATTATTTGAACGTATAAGTTACTTGCAGGTGGCAGCGGACTTGCAAGATGGTGGCGAACTCGACCTAGGCCATGACGTAGTTGTCGACAGTGATGCGAGCGGCGAATAATATGGCTACACCCCTTCTGGACTTCCCCTACTGTTAGTGTAGATGAGAGTTGATGGCAGCCTGGTTGTTAGGTGCATGTTTTAAAGTTATTTGTAGACTATTTTAGTTGGCTATGCACACTGAGGACGTGATGTTTAACTATTATAAGCTATTCTTTGCTTTAAATAAAAATTGTTGTGTCCAACGAGTTGGTCTGTCTTAATCTATACTAGGTATCAGTTGACTTCTGCGTCGGACCGTGTCTACACACCAAATGTGTTCATAGAATCCTGTGAATTCACGTACGACAATCGGGTGAATACACGTACAGAAACACGTGATTTTAGTGACGTAATCACGTGTCGATACACCAAATGTGTTCATAGAATCCCGTGAATTCACGTACGACAATCAGGTGAATACACGTACAGAAAACACGTGATTCTCACGAATGGAAAAACTCGTGATTTCACGAGCAGTAAACACGTGTCGACACACCAAATTTGTTGACAGAATCGCGTGAATTCACGTACGGCAATCAGGTGAATACACGTGCAGAAAACACGTGTTTTTCACGAATGGAAAAACTCGTGATTTCACGAGCAGTAAACACGTGTCGACACACCAAATTTGTCGACAGAATCCCGTGAATTCACGTACGGCAATCAGGTGAATACACGTGCAGAAAACACGTGTTTTTCACAAATGGAAAAACTCGTGATTTCACGAGCAGTAAACACGTGTCGACACACCAAATTTGTCGACAGAATCACGTGAATTCACGTACGGCAATCAGGTGAATACACGTGCAGAAAACACGTGTTTTTCACGAAAGGAAAAACTCGTGATTTCACGAGCAGTAAACACGTGTCGACACACCAAATTTGTCGACAGAGTCCCGTGAATTCACGTACCGATAACACGTGAATTGAGCCAGTTGAACTCGTGAATTCACTTACTGAACACGTGAAATCACGGGTCGTTGTTTGCTGGGATGCCACTGTACACGATGACAATAAAATACTACTCTACGCTGTAGAGCGGACTTGGAGTGGGGCTGCCCTTGTTTAGTATGGTGAGCAGCACTTACCATACTAATTAGAGGGTAGCCATTACAACATGTCGCTATGCTAGATGGAAGCGAACATACGCTTTGCCACTGGCTGTGAAAAACAAGTGGTTTAAACTACCGTTTAATCGCTAGGCGGCGATACTGTCCGACCGCGGGTCGGTTTAATTGATTCTATTTATAACGGCACGCGCACGTGTTCGGAGTTTGTACTGCGCCAGTGATCGAGCGATATCAGCGCTGCCATTGTTCGACCACAGTCCACACTGCCCGGTGCATCTCGGGTCAGAGACGATCGCGCTCCGTAACGAAGACATTGGACCCGTCGGCTCGGGGGGACTGGTACACCTAGTGCACTCGGCACGACGCCTGTGCTCGCTTCAGTGGTCACAACGTCACCGACGACACACGACACGACAGGCAGTAGGTCAAACACAGCTGTCGGGATGGCTTCGGCATCGAGACACTCTCGCTAGTTCGCATGGCTGTCAGTGTCGTGGCCAAGGCCGTGGGACGCCTCTTCTCGAGTCGTTACCTGTTCGTCACGAACACGGTCAGTTACGGCGTGTTGATGACGGCGGGTGATGCGGCCGTGCAAGGCATAGAACGAGTGGTGGCCCGGTCGAAGGGCAAGCCATTGGCCGACTACGATTGGCGACGCACGGGTAAGTGGTCGACCGTAAGTGACAGTCGCCGTAACGTCGCATTGAGCGGTGTCAACCGAATTTTGACCCGAGCGACGCTCTGGCTTGGCTTGTAGGTTATACGCAACGTTACGATGTGTTGTGTAAATTGTATGCGTGCGAATGTAGGTGTATGTACTATCATAGACATAGGTAGTCTATATAATATGCAAGGACGCACCCACACATGTTGATTTGCATACATAAACAACACACCTGCTTATACAGGCATGCACACTCACACACGCACGCGCGGGGGCCTACATTCAATAGAAACACATGTCATGTGCAAGAGTATTTTATACGCATTAGGCCTAATAAAATTTAATAGCACAACGAAGCCGGTTTGTTTTGTTGATTTTTATTCCCTGGTAGTGCGAATATGATTATATAACATACTAAAAAACATTAATATAAGTTCAACAACCGTAGCAAAAGTATCTTTGGATAGTTGATACACGGGCACTGAAGTGTTTATCGCAGTTTGCCCCACAACAGCCGCAGACATCTTAGGTAAACATGCTTAACGCTAAACAAACAACTCAAAAGTGATGCAATATGCCTAGCTTGTTGACTGTTTTCAGTAGCTTAATTTCTATTACAGTGTAGAAGGGCCTTCGTCTAAACCAAGATCAATCCCACATAGACTAGAATGCTAGTCAGGATTTACGTTAAAATGGTTTCATTCCGAAATAAAAATTATGCAAAATAGTTCCTATTAAATTATTCAGTCGTAGAGTTAGACTATTGGCAAAAGCCAGCGACGGATACCAATGACACAGTTACGCAACCGTCGGAATAGTCAGGCGTGTGTTGTCACATCGGTCTTGCAAATCTGTTTTTGTACACATCGTTAATCAGTTTAATCGACTGTTGCACGCGCGGCCAGCCAGCCACCAGACACAGTGCCAATAAACCGAGACATAGACGCACATCGTCAATGTCGTCAGTGAACATTTTCGCGACTTCAGTATGTGTGACTGCGTTGAATTTTCCGGAATATATTTATATGGTAATTATACAATTTATATTACGTACATCATTGGAGTTGTCAACCT
>OZ024863.1:23961496-23963996 GCA_964017155.1 Oasisia sp. SBJ-2009
TTACACGCAACGCTGACATTGGTTAGTTTCTGGATAAGTTAGTTGTTCTCTTAGAGAGTGTATAATCTCGAATTGTTGCCACCCCATCCGCTACGTGTTCATTTCGAATTGTCCAATAATCGAACTAAGCGCGTGACGCAATCGGGATAGGGATTGGTAGTAGGGATCATCATGACATTAGCAGACATTCTGTTGTTATGAATGTGTCTCTTATAGCTTACTGCTATGAATTACACTAAATATTGTTGATTTACGTAATTTTGCTAACTCGTCCCAATACCTATGTTACACATATTATAGTGCAATTGTTCGTTAATGATGACCTTTATGAGTACTTCTATAACGTCTGCATTTTTGTTGTACAGAGCATAACCAAACCTAGTACAATTTAACATGAAAGTATTTGATTGTAGTAATAACTATGTCACATAACTGTTTTTAATTACACCAAGGCAACATTGTTGATTTACATAGTTTGCTACGTCGTCACAATATCTAGGTTACATATATTATAGTGCGATTGTTTGTTAATAGTGACATTTAGGACTAGTTATGTAACGTTCGCATTTTCGTTGTCCAAAGCACAACCAAACACAGCATAATGTGACAGGAAGTGGTTTTTTATTGTGGTAATAACACTTATATAACTGCGTAATAACTTTGTAAAATTGTCGCGTTCAACCGCGGTGCCATAGTTACAAGTTTCGCAGCGGCATTGTCTAGTTCACAAATTTACATATATCAGAGGAAGGAGGACGTTGCATTTAACATATGTGGTCGTGAGGAATTGCAAACATATAATATAAAGGGTTATAAGTTACGTTTACTGTGTATTAATGGCGATGATTCCAATGGTAGGCTGTACCCACGTTTTGGTTTTATAATGTATAATTTTATAAATGTGACATATATATATATATATACGCATGGTTACCATAACAATAAAACCCGACGTTTATGGACAATGTCTCAAAATATTGTTAGTGGGACCCACTCTTACATACAACAACATCAGTTCGTCCTCAGACCTGAGCAAATTCAATTAGCGACTAATTGAATGTAAGTGGTGATTTAATCGGTAGATGGCGCCATTTCTTATTGCAGTGCATCGCTGGACTGGAAACATCGCCGTTGCAAAACAGTTAAGTAGAAACCTACAGCATGATACCGACTAACCACGTTTAACCAGACTGCTATCAAAACATGCAAGTTTTCGATAAGCACATGAAGCTTTACCTAACGTCTGTTCACGTGTGGAATTGCGTAACATTAGCTTTTCTGGGCTATTTTCCGAGACATATTTGTAAAGCAACAAAATATAAAACGCAAAGGACGTAACAAACATCAAAACGGATAAAATACGGATACTATCGGGGAATAAAAGAAATACATGCATGTGTACAAGTGCACAATAAATACATGTTAATAAAATTTGGCATAGCGATAGGCATATTGGTCGTTTACTAACAATACCGAGAATAACAAGTCTTCACTACGGATGGTAGTATTTTATAAAGCAAAATATGTTATATCCTTGTTCCCCCTATTCCCGACGCTAATGGTTTGGCAGTTAGACGGATTAGCCTGGAAGAACAGTCGCAAGAGTGTCAATGTCTCTCTCTCTCTATATATATAGGGGGAAACCCGGGCAATATGGGAGAGTTAGGGCCTAACGTTCCGCTGTTCGTCGGACCCACATTTTGCGCATTACGGTACCAGTTTGTTGGTACCGGTTTTTTTGTTGACATTATTTTTTGATAAATACGGACTATCCCGTTGTACCCGCAACATTCCCATTTACCCGCACATACGGGTAAAATGGGATTTTGATCCGGGAAATATGGGATGCATATATAGTTGTGTCATTCGCTAACGTGACGTGGTCCTACATATTCAGAATAGTTATTTTAAGTAACTGATATATTAGAACTAGTAAACTACAATAAGAATAGCCAAGATATGCGATTATGGTAAGGTCGTGTAAGCAAAATGTCATACTTCTTTGTGAATTTGACTGCTGTACCTTGGGCGGATTACTATCCCTATATAATTATGTAATCCATAGACCTCACATGTTTATGTAAGTTAGTGAGCTACTAGTTAAATTAAGCGATCTACAGAAACAGGCATATTGTCAAAGGAAATTGCATTTTTAATGTTTTTCAATGAAAAAATAAGACGGCATAACATGCACAAATGTTACATCCAATGAACATTAAACAGTTCAATGTCCTCTGGACCTTTAGCAAAGGTCACATCTAAAATTGTCAACGTGCATAAATATCCTATGGTGTGTAACCATTATTCACAGACGTTACATATTTGAAACTTCCGTTGGTCATTAAACAGGTATCTTGTCTGGGCAAAAAGGGATGATCCCATTTTGCCGGCATTAGTATATCCCATTTTGCCCGGAATATGCATGGTTTAATCAAACTGTGATAATTTAATTATCGCCCACTCTCACGAAAAACTGTTATACGCTGAAATACTCATCAAC
>OZ024863.1:23968996-23981496 GCA_964017155.1 Oasisia sp. SBJ-2009
GCAATACACCGTGCCGTGCTCTTCAAATGTTGATTATTTCTCTTCACTTACACGGGAACGAAACTAATATTGAGGAGCTGACTACGGGAGCTTCAGCACTTGCGATGATGATATCGGAATAATGGTGGAGTGCTGTTGACAAGTGTTCAGATTTACTTTTCCCATATGATTGCGCAATTCCTGGTGGGGCGGCTATATAGCATTTCCTTCCGTTCCTGCTTTTGTTGCTTTTACGTTTTCCCTGCAGATCAAGATTGATACGTTTTGAGTAGTATCGTAAAAGAAGCCGTTCATACGAAGTCTTCAAAGGTCACGCCTCTTAGCCACAGCAATACCATTTGTAACCAGTAGTAACCGGGTTAACGTGGTGACCTCGTTAACGGGGTTTACCGAGTTATACATTATGTGGAACATATTTTGAACTGTCGTAAGGTGACCTTTACTTAGATGTGACCGTATTACCGAGATGCCCGTAAAGCACAGTTTGACAGTATTGTGAAAGGAGTTCTCGGCGAGGAACTGTACACGATGACGAAGAAAGAGCACAACTACGGCGGAAACGCGAACTTAAGCCAATAAGAGTGGAACTGACGAGTCTTATGAGCCACGAAACCCAAAGAGAAGAGTGGGGTAGAGATAATATTATACAACAAGTTATAAAGGTTCATCCCTACCCGTTATTGTTGCTATCACACGATGTCCTTTGCGTGTCGGCGTCTCTGCACTCACGACACCGGTCAAGGCTCTCTTTCCACGCATTTGGGTCCGTTACGGTCAGTTGCATCGCAGTAGCCATGGGTGTCATCCCGGTGCGCTCCCGTGGAACGTGACCTTTGACCTTCTCCGTGTTGTATCTAGTCGACGTGACGCATTTTCCCGACACGCGAGGGTAGCGGGACAGTGAGAGAGGGGCAGGCGGGAAGGCAGCGTCGTTCGCATACCCGTCGTCATCCCTTCCCATTTGCGCTACTCTCGTGTCAAAGATCTCCACAACTTCACAGTGGGACACGATCACCTTCTTCGCGAGTTTAGGCGACGCAGCCACACCGCCGCGCCTGCCCGCCTTGCCTTCGCTACTTCCCCCGGACCACCTGGGGACGTCCGGCCGGGAAACGCCGTCTGCAGTCGGCGGCGGCGGCAGTGGTGTTGACGTCATTCTGACGCGTCTCTATTCCGTCTTGCAGTGCCCAACAAACTTTGGCTACGGCAATCGGCGGCGTTACCTCAACATCTCGTATCAGTCGCGTTTGTTACTCTGAAAAGTATAGACTTTTAACAGTTTGAAGTCGTTCTGTGGAACTTGATTCTGTGGAACTTGAGTCACGACTATTTAGTTCAGTTGGATGTCACTTCACTTCCCAGCACGAACAAAGTTTACAACTGCCGGGTAGGTAAATGTACCTGCCGATATGCGACACACAATGTCGGGCCAGTACCAGTTCCAGTGACGCATCGTCTTGTATTCAGATGTAGTCGGCTGAATTCAATATAATGCATGTTTGCATCAACCATTACGTGTGCTGCAACTTTGTTTCTTATTGTACCAAATTTGCATCTTGAATTCAAAACTATAATAATATTGCGTGAATATATCCGTTAGAGAAACACACATTGTGTGGCATATCCTGTTGCCAATGTTGCCTACACAATATTCTTTGCTGTGTTACATTATATCTTCGGTGCCAACCTGCGTAGTCTTGGTCCGCTTACGGTGGTGTCCACAGTCACTATTGACAGATCATGCCTAGCGAGCCGTTGTAGGTGGAACTCTTAGCTAATCTGCCAATAGACATGGGCGCCTTCGTATGTTTGAGCTACGTCATTGCAGCGACTAAATGACGGAGAATCGTTCGTTGAAAGAGCGCTGCATTAGCGGGCAGAACGTTTGAAAGGCGTCGCCGCTCAATGTTTATCTTTGCTTTGCTGTATTCATCGATTGTGCCAGGCTACTGACGTCGTGATTGTCCGGCAGACTTCGTGAGAGGCTACGAATGCGTCCAGGTAAACGCACTTGGCACACGCCTATTAAACATGATCGACGATAAGTGTTAATTATGTACGGACACTGCATTGAATTGCAGTGATCGTTAGTACGATTAAGTAATAGCGCAATTAATGTAACGGAGGCCTTGTATACGAGTTTCCGATACAGTGTGCGTTTATCAATGTTCGTATCTTCAAGCAGGTACTTGGTTCCATGTTCTAGCTTGATAAAGTAATTATCTATATTGTTCAACTACATTGATTGCTACAAAGAAGAATCCAATATAATTTCACGAATGACGTCAAATATTTATGTTAATGAAAACTATTTTTACTTACATTACTTATCCTCTTCGTCCCCAGTGGGACATAAGGCTACAACAACGTTCCTCCACAGGGTCCTGTCTTTAACAGCAGCCTGAGGCTCGCCCAACGAAAGCCCCATATCTTGTAGCTCTGCCATCACTGTCTTTCGCCATGTTGTCTTTGGTCGTTCTGGCTTCCTTCTTCCGGGTGGCGTCCATCTTAGGGAAACTTTGGGGATACTTTCTTAAGGCATTCTCAGGACGTGTCCAAGCCATCCCAGTCGTCGGCGTTTAATTTCCAGGACAGCACTGTTGCAGTCTGTCTTCTTGTGGAGTTCCACGTTAGATATTTTATTGGGCCAGAATATCCCCCAGATCTTTCTCAAACATCCATTGTGGAAGGCGTCGATCTTTGCCATGTTCCCTTTAACCACTCGCCAGCACTCTGAGCTATACAATAAGATAGACTTCACATTACTGTTGTAAAGTCTTAACCCATTAGCACTCAGCCGATTTTAATGTGAAGCCTGTGCCTCCTCAAATATTTGACCTAGTTTTTTTAATATTGCTTGCCCCAGTGTTTTTGTTCTAGCGCCTTTATTATTCATTTCTCGCAATTGCATGCTTTATGTATGTTGTAAATAATGAAAGTACCTACACATTGGTGTCACAATTGTTGTTGTAACTTAAAAATATGTTGATCATTTCTTGATTGACACTAAGACATTGTGAACATTTTATTGAGTTCTGCTTTAACAGCGTCCATCAGAGGGAAAGTTACACGTCTCGCATTTGCTAAGCACAGTGGTTCAGCCCCTGCCTTCAGCTTTATTGTGACAGGTTCGGTCTTCATGAGGCCAATTCTACCATCATCATCACCCGATGCGTCAACTTGCTCCAGACGACATACGAGACCCATGTCTGCAACGACGTCTCGTGAAGGTTGATCATTTTCTCCCCTTCAATGACGATCACGTTGAAGCGATAAACCGTGTTCCTATGCTTCGTGACTACCATGAACTGACCAAACGCCTTTAGCTGTCCACCAACACTGTTGAGACGGACGGCTGTTGGTTCTAGTCTCGGTTTGTCTTTCATTGCCAACCATGTCTTCTTTGTTATTATCGTGACGTCAGCGCCGGTGACGATTTTGAAACGAAGTCGCATCCGCTTCACTTTCAGAGTTACGAACCAAGCGTCTTTCTTCTCTGTGCAGTTAACCACATTGAGGAACGCAGTCGATTGACCAGTTTCAACCTGTGGGTTGGTTTGGTCACTTTCGATGTCACCGACAAACGGTCCTCTTCCGTCACTTTCAGCTTTGTCACAATATGGTTTTGTCCCTTCACGTTCGACTTCATACGCTTTATGGCGTTCAGAATTCAGTGTTACGCTTCGAGCGACAAACAGAAGCAAAATGTCCTTTTGCAGTGCATTTATTGCACCTCTGTCCCAGCGCAGGGCAACTCCCTCCGCGCATATGTTCTGCGTAACCACAGCGTTCACACTTTCTAGTCAGGCGGTCCCTGGACATCGAGTAACGGTACATACAGGCAGTGTGTCCGTCCTTCGGCTTCGGCTTCGGCTTCGGCTTCGGCTTCGGCTTCGGCTTCGGCTTCGGCTTCGGCTTCGGCTTCGGCTTCGGCTTCGGCTTCGGCTTCGGCTTCGGCTTCGGCTTCGGCTTCGGCTTCGGCTTCGGCTTCGGCTTCGGCTTCGGCTTCGGCTTCGGCTTCGTGACCAGCTGTTCTCGGACTCGGGGATACTCTCGCTTCTGCGACATGTTGTTCCTGTTCAAGCTGTTGTTCTCTCATTTGCAATTTGACTTGTTCATGCTGTCTAGCAATTGTCATTGCTTTATATCTAGACTCTGGTCGGTGATTAATTGTAGTTTTTGTTTCACAGCCTGGTCCCTCACTCCCGTAACAAAGCGGTCCCTTGTCATTTCGTTGGTCTGTTCTTTATATTCGCAATGTACGGCAAGTGTCTGTAGTTCTCTTGCAAATTCTTCAACGCTTTCATTTCCTAGCTGCTGTCGGCTTTGAAATACGTAGCGTTCGTGAATCACATTTCGTTGTGGAATAAAATACTCCGTTAACTTGCTTACAAGCGTCTTATATTCGGTGCCTACTTTAGGCGCAACAAACGTCAATATGTGAAAGATGTTTGCTTGTCGTCCCCCCCCCCCCCCCCCCCCCCATTGCATATAACAACGAGTCTCTCTGCACGTCACCCTCTTCTTTGTGGAGCTTTGTTGCGATTCGAAAGCTTGCAAATTCGTCCAGCCATTCGAGCCATCCGTTCGGCTTTATCGAAAACGGCGCAGGAGGATTAAATCTTGCCATTCTTACTTTTCAGTTGTAGCAGCAATCACGTATCCCGACTTATGACTCCATGTAACGTTTGTAACGTCAGATAACAGTAAAAATGACTTCATTTCAGGCTAAATATAACATGTCGATTCTGCAGCATGGTTCGTTGTCACTTGTCAGCCCCGTAGCACGGAGTCCGGCAAAACTCGGTGTCACACACTAAAATGTTTGTCCCGGTTAATTTAAAGGACAAAAAAAGGCTACGGCTTCGTGTTATACACCTAATAGAGTTTATACAAAGTAACAATTTCCAATTTTTTAACGTCAGCGGTTTACTCAGAATGTGACTTTAAAGTCTAAAATTATAACGAAATCCACGATGGTCTAGACGCCGCCATAGGTGAAGGGTTAATTTGGCTTGGCCATTCAGCGCGCGGCATTCTATTACTCGGTCAGCTTCCGGCGACGTCGTTAAGGGTCAACAACTTCGAGTCTTCGACAGTTCGTTCAGTTGGCGTGACATCTAGCAGCTGCTTATAGACGTATATCTAAATCTGTGGTTAAATCTATGGTAAACTTGAGTAATTATGCCTTCGTGTTCGGCATACGGTTGCAATAATAGTTGAAACAACCGGTAGTATTGAAGCAATGGATTCACGTTGGTGATTTGCGGGCGTACTGTTTGGCACTTTGCTCGGTCCATTTTGAGGAGAAATGCATTGATGTAGACATGTATCATCAGTTGATGGGATGATTTAATCGATAACAATAATAGACAACTTTATATCTACCGTCATCAGCATGTTACGCGCGTTGTCGAGTTGCAGCCATTTCATGACAACAGCCAAACCCTATGCAGGGAATCTACGTGGAGAGCGCCTCGATCACCGTCGTAACGTCATTCTTCGTCTAAGATGGGGTAGCGCATAAAATTTGGATGGCTGGGTGTTAAAAAATATTTTTCTGGTAAACCGCTGACGTTAAAAAATTGAGTATATGTGGAAATTGTTACTTTATATTAACTCTATTAGGTGTATGCCACGTAAAAGTTAACTTTGTTTGTCCTTTAACGATTTCGTGACAATGACGATAATGATGATTGCAATAATAGTGACAGTTTTATAGCGTATATGCTCTAGAATTCAAGTTCAGAGGCGCAACATATAAAAACAGTATGCATAATAATGGACGTGTATATATGCGTGTGTGTGTGTGTGTGTGTGTGTGTGTGTGTGTGTGCGTGCGTGCGTGCGTGCGTGCGTGCATGCGTGCGTGCGTGTGTGTGTGTTTGTTTGTGCTGGCGCGTTCGTGCGTGCGTGCGTGCTTGCTTGCTTGCTTGCGTGCGTGCGTGCGTGCGTGCGTGCGTGCGTGCGTGCGTGCATGCATGCGTACATAAGTGCGAAACTGCATACGTTAGGGTATTAGAGCGTCTACATAAACTGGTCCAAAGACCATTCTGTTTATGCCTTGCGCAAACATAGGGCGTAGTTTGTGTCTCATGATCTCTGTACAAGAAATCAAATATAGTAAATATTAGACGCGTATAACAAATGGTCAAAGAAGAGAAATTAAATAAATGTAAAATACAAAAAACGAAGAGCGAACATATTATAGACATTAGTATGACTATATTAACATTATGATCGCCGCAGGCACGATTAAAAGTCCTGCTGTACCGAACCTTTTCGCATTCCATGCCCCGGTACCTTCTTTCCTAGAAGATGAAAGAACATGAAAGTATGAATTGCGCGGGTGATCAGCGACAGCACGAGCTGTTGGTCAATCATTTCGGGCAGCCTTGGTGTAGGCAAACCAATGATCTTGGCGGCTACGTGTGAAATGTTTAGACGCCTGTTGCGGTTACTCGCAAAATGAGCATGATAATAACACATGATGCAGTAAGCTATGAGAAGCTCAATTATGCTACTGTAGAGGCGGAGAAAACGTTTTGGGTCAACGTTGATAACTTGCAACTTTCGAAGAACGTGCAGTCGCTGTACGGTTTTAACTGTTCTATAAGAACACTCTTTTAATATAACACACCACCAAGGTACTAGAATGAATCAACCTGTTCCACGTGGTCACCATTAATGACAATAGGACTAATGACAGTTCTGTTACAACGGAAGGCAATGCGCATTTCTTTCGTTTTGAAGACGTTGAGGTGCAGAAAGTTGACATTGCACCAACTTGAGAAATGTAGACTACCACAGAAAAAAAGATATGAGTGATATAAGACAAAATCATTCAAAAGAGTGAGTATAGCTGTATCATCAGAAATCATCACAAACGTGGTATATAGACCAATACTCCGACAGTCATTAGTACAGTGGTCTATAGAAAATGTACACAAATGAACTCGAAACACATCCTTCAACCTTGGTGCGCATTGATTGTGTTGCTATAAAGCAATGGCGATTTTGTACCATCCACTCGTACACACTGTGGGCGGTTGCTTAGGAAATTGAAAACCCAGTGAACAGGTATGTTTTTTTAGAAACATGCAAACAAAGTTTCAAATAAGTTATACTAAATTAATCACATCATTAAAACATTGAACTGAAATATTTCGTATCTAAATCAATAGTGGCTCCGCGTAGTGGATCGTGAACGAAACACGCCTGGGAAAACTGTTATATCGGTTATAAACAAGTTGTATACCACTCACGTTATATTTTGCTACGATTCCGCTACAATTTTCGGAAGTTTGAGAATGGTGAAACACGAAGTATGCACAGTCAAGACAAGAGGCTGTATGTTGGAGTAAGCTACGATGACAGACAACGAAGAATGTAACGATCGAGAAGAAGGTATTGTATCTGAACCTGCACCATCCACATCAGTGGAACCTGCACCATCCACATCGACCACAGCTGATCAGTTGCCTGAACCATCTCATCCTGTGAAACTTTCTTTCATCTTTGAGGAAAGGTTTTTCATGACCACATTGTGAACAAATCCAGAGGAGGCTGAACTTTGTTTTGAAAAGCAAAGCTGAAATGCAGAAGAGGTACTTGATGAAGCTGAAAGAGCTGAGAGCAAAAGACACATAGGGATGGTGAAATGTCTAAACCAGGTGATCAAAAGAAGAGATGCCATGATCAAGAGGCTGGAGAATGACAGCATACACCAATAACTGATCGCAACGAAGATGGAACTTGCAGCACTGAAGCGGAAGCAGTGACAACTGAAGTTAAACCAGCAGCGTACAAGTATGCCAACAACAGATGATGTAAACCTTGCTAAACTGCACCGTGAGCTATAGTCAAAAGATGCTGTCATTTGCTACCTTCAGAATGAGAGGCTCGTGCTGGAGGAAACCATTGAGAAGTTGCAATGAGGTGGTTTCAGCACCACAGCAGAAGGAAAGCAAGACATTTACCCTGGAAACACATCTGTTTGTTTATGACACTATCATGAATCATGCTCCAATGAAAAATGTCCCAATTCTGTTGAACAAGATCACCAAGCGATCTGGTCTGAAGATGGGCAGTGTTACTCATCGTACCACCGTTCAGATGACGGCACAAGAACTGGGGGTTGTAGCGTACCTGCAAGCAGCAGAACTGCTCATCACAGCGATCACACACACAGTTGGCTTTGATGTGACATTATACCATGCAGGAAGGTGAATCATTATCCTTCAGACTGTGATTCCGTATTATTGCAGACTCACTGACATTGGTTTCAGCTGCTGTTTCAAGCTGTGGACAATTTTGTTCACCCTACATTGCTTGTGTCTTTTGTAAGTGTTGCACCATTGTTCAGACAACCAGGTTTCATGTCTTAGTGCTGACTTGGCAGTGCTTAGTACTGATCTAGACACTGTCAAAAACACTTGGTTACATTTTTCACCCCCCCCCCCCCGTGATCACTGCTTGTCTTTCAGTTTCAGAAGAGATGGCTGCTGTGTCACGTAACAGTTATGACATATGATGTGTTATAACTGTCATTTGTCCATTCTATCTGATGTCAGTTGAAGTAAAAATTCCATGAAGAGAATTGGAAAAAACTTATGAACGCAATGAGTTGGGACCACAATTTCCATCTCTTCAAATTACCAGTAACACAATTTTAATCATAAATAAAAAACCAGAAAGATTAACTGTGATCTGACCAAACTATGTAAATCTTAATTTTGTTTCTGCCAATTTACAGTGTTTAGGAAAACGGTGATAGAACTACTACACCCAGAGATCACAGCAGTCAGCCATGGCAATGAACAGAAGTCGAATGCAGTGCATGAGCCTGCTCTAATACCAGCAGGACCACAAGACAATGAGGAAAAGGAAGGAAAGATGTATGGCGCCAGTCTCCCACCTCCAGACTATGAACAACCAGTCAATACAAATATGACGAGAACATCTGACTTGATGGAGAGTGAAAGTAGCAGCGAGGCTGATGAAGAACAGGCTGGTATGTCATACTCATAGATTACAGAAGCCTGCTCACCATAGCTTTATCCAGAGACCCGTCCACCCGTCATTTGGACGGGTAAAAACCATTCTGGGCGGGTAGAAATAGGAGTGGACGGGTAAAAAAAAATGGAGGAGCAAAGAGGTCTTTCAAAACCATAGATAGTGTCAGCTATGCCTTAGAAGTGAGTGTAAATGGTGTCACATGTGTGTTTGTAGTCCACATCAGGTCATCAGACACATTTAAAGTTTGTAAACTGGCTTAACACTTAACATCCATGTGACCACCAAAACATGTCAGACTGGCAATAATTTGGTCCTGCATAAAGCCCTGCTGGGGATGACTGGTTGGCTGGGTCTGGCTGACTAGGGACGGTTGGGGCTCGCTACTGGGGATGACTGGGCCTGGCATGCTTGGGTATGATTGGGGCTGGCTGATTAGGGACTACTGGGGCTGGCTAACTGGGGCTGTCTGGATATGACTGGGGCTGGCTAACTGGGGATGATTGGGGCTGGCTGCTGGGGATAACTGGGGCTGGCTGACTAGGGATGACTGGGGCTGGATGACTGGGGCTGGTTGATTAGAGACGACTACCCTGGGGATAGGCTGGCTGACTGGGGATGACTGAGGCTGGCTGCTTGATGTTGACTGGGGATGACGGGCTGGTTGACTGGGGATAACTGGGGCTGGCTGAATGGGGATGGCTGGGCTGACTGGGTATGATTGAGACTGATTGCCTGGGGATAGCTGACTGGGGATGATTGAGACTGATTGCCTGGGGCTAGCTGACTGGGGATGATTGGGGTTGACTGCTTGGGGATGACTGGGGCTGGCTATCATGACTGTGGATGACTGGGGCTGGGTGACTGGGTAACACTGGGGTGGCTGAATGGGGATGGCTGAGGCTTGCTGACTGGGTATGATTGAGACTGATTGCCTGGGGCTGGCTACCTGTGGATGACTGGGGCTGGATGATTGGGGCTTACTGTCTTGGGGATGATTGGGGCTGACTGCCTGGGGATGACTGGGACTGGCGGACTGACTGGGCTGTGGCTGACCGGGAAGGACTCGGGCTGGCTGACTGGGGATATAGCTTTATGCAGAGACCCGTCCACCCGTCATTTGGACGAGTAAAAACTGTTCTGGATGGGTAGAAATATTGGTGGAAGGGTAAACAAATGAAGGAACAAAAAGGTCTTCTAAAACCATAGATATTGTCAGCTATGCCTTAGCAGTGAGTGTAAATGGTGTCACATATGTGTTTGTAGTCCATTTCAGGTCCTCAGACACATTTTAAAGTGTGTATAAACTGGCTTAACACTTAATATCCATGTGACCACCAAAACATGTGTGACTGGCAATAATTTGGTCCTGCATAAATGATAAAACCCTGTTGCTCACACAAGCATAGATCTCAGTTATCTTAGGCAATATTATTAGTTGTTTCAGAGGTGAAAGTAAAAACATGAAAGAATATTCAAAACTTAGACATCGGATTCATTTTAATAACTTTCACACAGGGATTATTATTTTAATTTACAACATTCATTTTCAAGGAATAATTGTTCAACTTCATTCAATGTGAATGGTATGATATGTATGTGTAACTGTTTACCTACATTTTCCCGGAAAGCTGCACATTTATGTAGAAAACCTGCTGGCTGTTTCCGCCAAAAGCATGGATATTAATTCAGTCACACTTCTGAGAAATTATTCTACCTAAGCTGAATGTTATGGTTAATTAAGATGAAGGATGTGTGAATGTTTGGTTAATGTTTGAATACAAACACTCCACATCATTAAATATTTTATTTATATCACTGTCTAGTAACTTAGAGAAGCTGTAGCTGGATTTAATACTTACTGCTATCAACGATTTACGTCCGATCTGTTAATTTTCAATGTATGAAGCTGTTATTTAAAGTTATTTGATAAGTTGCTGGGTGGCACTACAGGTTTTTTTAATTAACGATTAAGACTATTATCTGCTACATGCATTGCTGTAATAGGCAATAAAAAAAAAATTGTTGGTCTGCTTACTGCTTGCTATACAGAATACAGTCATTTGTACCACCAGAAATAACATTGTCAGTGGGAATTATTTTACTATTAAGCCAATTGTGATAACCACTATTTATGGTTTGTTATTCCTCAAAAGTTTGTAATCTGATTTGTATCGTGATTGATAATATCTTGGGCCAAACTGATAAACAGCAGATATTTGTAACTGACAAAATGTCATAGGGGAAGTAGGGGCATGTCCGCATACTTAAGGTGAAACAAGCTATAGATAATGCACTGTGTGTGCTAAGAGGGTGATATTTAGTATTCAGAATGAGCAATCATATTACTTTGTTGTTAGTTAGTTAAGAATTCGCATATCCCATCAAATATTTAAATATTTGGTCAAATTTAGAGGCGTAGCTTTGTGCGGACATGCCCCAAGGTACGGGGCATAGCCGCACACTGTGTGCGGTTATGCCCCAGGAATGGCGAAACAACAACTGGTCTCACAGAGCTGACCATTAACCGCAAAAATATTATGTATTGGTATGTGTACACTATTGACATGTGCATTACTAAAAAAAAAACGTTTCAAGTTTTCACATATACGTAAAGTTTAGAAAATACAGTGGCCTTGAATCATAATCCACGTTTATTCCTTTTTGAGAGTCAAAGCAAACAACACCATGATTTTGTAACGGGGAAAGTCAAAGTTTGCAATGCAGCTTTTCTGAAGCCTTCTAGCTAAAACAGCATAGTCGCGCAAAGTCAAACTAAAAACTCAGTTTGTCGACTGTGCGAGCATGGCTTTGTATGGACTAATGCATACGGGCAAAGTTCTATATTATAGATTATACATAATTTGTCATCTTGGTTATTTTAGTCTATGAGCAATGATCAATTAAGCTTTATTTCTTTAATGGACCTAATGATACACAACATGGAAAATGTGACGTCAGCACGATTTAGCCTGTTACACATTGACAAAGCGATGAATGATATAATAAGTTTGATAATATTAAATAATTATATTATAATCATCATACACTATCTCACATCAAAGTTTCCTATAGTATTTGTGGTAAGCAACTGAAGTATCTAAATATGTATCTAAGTAGACTACATAATATTATAAGCACCGATGCACGAAATAAGTCTGCACAGCGGGTGGGGCATGACCGCACAGGCCTGTGCGAACATGCCCCAAGCATCCAACATGTGAATAATTCTGAATTGTGCGAAAATGCTACTTATGAAAGTATCCTTTATTTCACACATCATAAAACATTAAAATGCAATTTGGAATTATAAAAGAAAATGTATATGCACATCTTACAGTTAAAGTAATACACATAACTGCATATGAGTAAAACTAGATCAGTGTTTATGAAAACAACATTTTATGTCATAACTTTTTACTTATTCACTTCTATCAAAAAGTATATGCAACTGTTTGATTTGGGGGTTAGACAATGCCGCTTAG
>OZ024863.1:23986496-24018996 GCA_964017155.1 Oasisia sp. SBJ-2009
GACCTAAATTTCCATACTATTTTTGAACAGTGTATATAAGGGATGGTCAGTGTGATACTGGTTGTTTGAAACGACGACCTGATAATTATGAATTTGCATTGCGATTTATTTCGCTGTTGAGTGTCATTCTTGTTTGTGTTCATGCAACATACACGTAGGACATAAGCAGGAATATGTCTTCAATTCCAAAATTGTGTTTATTTGCAAAACAATGATTTATTAAAGCAGCAATGTGATGAATTGTATAGGTATCGGCGTTTTTGGAAGTCTGTAATACATTTTCAGTGCCAGCCATATCATGATGGATTATCGCAGAAGTTCGCATATACAACGTGTGGCATTATGTGCTGAGGAATGGTGAGAGTGTCGCCACGTATTGCCTTGGGAATAAATCAGTACAATGGCACCACCTATCCAGTGGAACATGTACTAATGGACACTGATACTGCACTTGACATCAGAACGGGAATACATGTTTACACAATAAATTGGCAGCAATGTCAGTAATTATACGAATCGTTTGTGGATATTGGCTGTAGGCTAGTTTAGATCGGTAATCGCAAGTGTTCCATGGCGTACTGTTGGGACAATTTGCAGCTATACGAAACGAGTTGCGTACTTTGGACTTAGCGAACTAATAATACATCCCTTAAGTGTGAGTAAGACTTCTCAGTATAAGCCAGCACTTAATCGCAGGTAGAATGTTTAAGCAAAAACGGTCTAACTGCATCAGTATAATTAATATGTTTATTTACATTAAAGTGCAAGCATTTAGAATAGAGGTACGTGCGACATTGTGAAACAACTAGTACAATTACATTTCATATTCTCTGCAATCTAGTACAACACTATATTTAGACGGGGAATTACTAACTACAGATACGTGGTATATTGTATGTTCTTTGGGAATCATTGTCCCCAGAATTCGCAGAACACACGGGAATAATAACGCTAACACTTCATCATTATTATTAATGGTAGTTGCTGATAGCAGTGCGCATTCGCCAAAGGAATATTGTATTCGTAATGCCACGTAATGTTAAACAAATGACTGGACGGATGTGACGTCAGTTTTGCTCTCTGATTTATGTCCGGTGCTCGCCAGTGCGTCCACAGGTTGGACACGCGAGTGACTGGACGAGGTGTGGTGAGGGCCGAACAGTCTGTACCAGCTGATCGTCTGTTGGCGTGGACACTTCAGGAAGGTGTCCAGCGCAACGACTACCTCACCCAGAACCGGGTTTGTTCTCGCCCGTCTCAATCGTTGCTTCACCGTCACCTGTAAATAGCAACCGGGTCATTATCGACCATGTTCAAAGACTAA
Source organism: Oasisia sp. SBJ-2009 (assembly GCA_964017155.1). Lineage (NCBI taxonomy): Eukaryota > Metazoa > Annelida > Polychaeta > Sabellida > Siboglinidae > Oasisia > Oasisia sp. SBJ-2009. Next base: position 23,987,821 of record OZ024863.1, read on the forward strand.
TATACTTACAGATGTCCGCCTCTTAATAAGACCATGACAACATCAGTGTAGTCACGGCACGGCGGATTATGTTATCGCCAGTGGACCGTTTCATAAACATTAAGAGCTTCTAAACCATATGTTTTCATCAATATCAATGTTATCCTTAATTGTGATCTTTACGTTATGAAGAAATGCTTATTTAACAACAACAACAACCGATGATTTTATTTAATGACTAGTTTTCCTTAAGTACTGTTTAGCTTAGTCAATCGGTCCCCAGGAGTTCTGTTTGTAATGCATCTTTTCTTTCTGTTGGTCTCCATACATATTACTTATGATAGAAAGTACGTAAAAGATATGAACAAAGCTTCGAAATCCAATACGTCTAATGATTGGCTTCAGTGAGTTATTGTGATGAGTAGTGTGACGCGCCGAGATGGAACAATTACACTTCGTTGCTGTCTGACATGACAACGGAACACGGACGAATGCAGGTAACTGTTTCCAGGGATAAACCACGGGCTGACACAGTTTCAACTCTTGATGTTTCAAATCGGTCGACGTTCACCAAAACCATCTACACAACTCACAACATATCAAATGGAGGCTAAGCCCACGCAGCCCTTCGTTCAGAAACCTATACGAAGCAGAGAACGTCATAATTAAAAACGTGTACCTGCATGCACCGTCCGTGCGCGCTGTATGCCGGGTATTCCAGTGTCTCTCGGTAGGCGGGGTTGCAATCGCTACTGACAACACGCGTCTTCTTTTTCTTGCGTCGTTTGCCAGTATCGAGGAGCCATGTCTTCACGTATGTGTCTGTCACGAACGAGCAAAGATGTGACAATTTATCCCAACAGGCATAAGCATAACCTTAACTCATGTTGTGCAGTAAGTATGCCAAACACTTGTTGGTGTTGTCTTAACACTTGCAGCATTCTCCTTATTTGCTACAAGAAATGTTTGCCCTGTGTAATCGTTCTTACGGATTATAAAGAAAATCGGACATGAATTGGCAAGCTCATGCGAGAATCCCTCCCGTGTTATTGGGCATGATATCGAAAAACAGTGTTTTAGCGAATTGTTCGCCGCATGGTACACAACGGGATGTTGTTGACAACAGCAACGATCACTTTACATAAGTACATGGCTGTAGATTTAGGTGGATATTTGTGTAAATGGTTCCCAAAGAAGCCGAGATGGTGTTTAATTGAACAGGTCTGCCAGAGAGTAAAGTGTAAAGCGTTTTACGCAATCCTGATGATTGAATACTGCTCTCTCTCTCTCTCTCTCTCTCTCTCTCTCTCTCTCTCTCTCTCTCTCTCTCTCTCTCTCGCTCTATATATATATATATATATATATATATATATATATATATAACACACACACACACACACACACACACACACACACACACACACACACACACACACACACACACACATCTACGTTTTACTTGATCTGCAAGAAACGAACATGTTATGTATCCAACCTGTAATAGTAACATTGTAAGTTCATGCAGGTTCATTAAATCGGTTCAGCAATGACAATGGCTTACATACCAGGCTCGCCTCCGACGGGTATCAACGGAAGGCCACTGGCACCGATGATATCAACCAGTACCTTGCCCTGCGACACCGAGAATGCCAGTTTGATGTCTCCTTCCAGTTCTGAAGCAAAATGCAAAATAATATCTACCATTGTCAATTCGCCACGCAGTTTCCTATTGATAATAGTTCTTTGATACACCATTGGATCGCTCCGTTCGTAATTAGAAAACTATGAAGTTTATAATAATAAAAAATATTATTGTAAACACCGAAACCAGTGTCGATAAAAGAAACAAAATGGTAATTTGTAAGACCGGGATCTATGGATAAACAAATGGACGGATGTGCTAAGTAAGTATCCAGGATAATAATTGTTAAACCAATAGCCTTACACATGACGGTGACATGATACTGCATTAATTTCTGGTATAATGTTAAACCAATAGCATTGCAAATGACAGTGAAATGATATTGTATTAATTCCTGGTGTAATGTTAAACCAACATCTTTACAAATGACTGTGAAATGATCCTGTATTCATTCCTGGTGAAATGTTAAACCAATAGCTTTACAAATGACAGTGAAATTATACTGTATTAATTTCTGGTGTGATGTTAAACCAACAGCTATACAAATGACTGTGAAATGATCCTGTATTTATTCCAGGTGAAATGTTAAACCAATAGCTTTACAAATGATAGTGAAATGATGCTGTATTCATTTCTGGTGTGATGTTAGACCAGTAGTTTTACAAATGATAGTGAAATGATACTGTATTAATTCCTGGTGTAGTGTTGGCACGAAGTTGATGGGGCAACAACAGAAAAGGCTCGAGTTTTAATTTTATAATTAGTAGAACTCCAGAACCAGACGAACAAAACATATTCAATCAAAACATATACCTAGTTATATATATATATATATATATATATATATATATATATATATATATATATATATATATATACATATATATATACATATATATATATATATATATATATACATATATATATATATACATGTGTGTATATATATATATATATATATATATATATATATATATATATATATATATATATATAAATGAAAGTTATATTTCTGTATTATTTTATGCTACATACACGGATGTATCTTTGTAAAGATTATCTTCAACGCACCTTGGCTGCCAACCGGAACGATCTGCCCGGGACCCAACTGAGTTTCCTCGTTCAAATTCTTTAATGTCCTATATCGTGAATAGACCGAACTTACATAACATGCAAGTCCGTAATAGCAACACACGGCAATGTAATATTCAGATTGTATCATATAACTGCATCATCGTTGTGTCAAATCAATTAAAAAGCTTTATGGTATATTCTGAAAGACGACAACTAAGTACCTTGTGGTGTTTTCTCAAAGACTAGGACATGCTGACCAACAGTAAGCGATACAGAGTGCTTATTTTCCCCAGAAACAAATAATGTGGTTTATTGCTGAATTGTAATCATTTACAAATCGCCAATGCCAACGTGTGTGTATGTGTGGGTTATATATATATATATATATATATATATATATATATATATATATATATATATATATATATAATATATAATATATATATATATATAATATATATATATTTATATAATATATTATAAATCTTCCACGCTAAGGTATGAATAATAATAGTGTCTATAAATGATGTATGACTATGGTCGCATGGCTTGATGAAGGGAAGGGAGGCAACGTGCGAAAGTGCGTTTAAACTATAACCGGACGCCATTTCCGCCACTTCTATAACTGCGCATTTCAGTGTCAACTTTCTGGATTAACCCGGAATTAGCAAATAGTTCCCACCCAGTGTATGTGTCTAGTACTTACGTTTCTGGATACTCGGTGATTCCCAGACCATTTGTCTGCCATGTACTGGATCTGTGAGTTCGCATCACCAGAGGGTTCAATAACACTGACTGGAACGCCGCTATCGGACAGATGGAATAATAGAAACAAACAGTTAGTGTATTCAATTTTAGTTGTATTCCTAGAGTTAATTTGTAGGCTTTTGGATCCCCTTAGCTAAAAGTAAAAGGCAAGTTCTTATATAGCGCAGTATCCAGTCCTCAGGACTGTTCAAAGCGCTTTACACTTTACTTCCCCGGCAGACCTGTTCAACCAGACACCATCTCCGCTTCTCTGGGAAGCATCCAGCCATATGCTATAAATTAATGCGCGAATTCTGCTCGTACACATATCCACCGCTGTCTATTGCCAGGTACTCATTTATACAACTGCGTGAACTGGAGCAATGTAGAGTGTAAAAACTTGCCCAAGGTTTTAGCACCGCAGCACAGGATTCGAAACCGGGTTCTCGTAGTCGAGAGTCCGAAGCTCTACCCCCGAGCCACAGCTAGGCATCAGAGCACCGTTAGAAATCCGGAATGCGTAAGAAAAACGAATTTGATTTCAACTGCCGCTGTTTCGAACACTGAGCTATTTTGTTTACTGCCTCGGTATCTTTCGTACACAAATTTAGCAACAGTTGGTCGGTTTTACCTAGTAGCCATGCCATGATACCACATTATGGAATACTTGGATTCACCAACTATAGAGCGACTTAACCAGCCACGGATACAGACAATCATGGCCTCTTTATGATCCGACATCACTCAGTCAGCAATAGACACTGCAGGTGATAGTGTCGTTTGGTAAACTCACACTGTTGAGGTCGATTGACATCAGACATAGATGCGATCGTAGTATCATTCTTCAAGGTGTCAGAACTATTGTCTGGTGTAACCAAGAAAAGACACATATCATGGCATGACCGATGTATTTCACATAAAATATGTAACAGTGGTCGTTGTTGTTATTGTTGTTAGCATAATGCAGACTTTCTTTTTGCATATTCTTAACTATGGATATATCTTGAAAATATTACAATATATGGGGCCACATGTTTTTAAAACATTGTATCTTTAAGGTATAGGTATTTTTTCACTGACACAGAGTAATGCCATACGACAGTTGCAACACATTCATGTCGACAATATATTATTGTCAAAAAACATATCTTGTATCACTTTATCAATCCATATCTTACATACATATTGCAATCCATCTTAGAAACAAAACAATCTTGCCATGTGCACAGTTGGGTGATTTTGCTCATTATCTGCCGATATTCCGCAGCACGGCTATATTCATTTCCTGTAATAATGCATTATGCGTCATATTTTAACGGCGGTATCGTCTGTAGTTTAATTAGCATATGACCCACGCGCACATACATACACTCACGTGTACACACGTGCGTACACAAACATATATTGTACATATATACATAAGCAAACACACTCATTCATTCTCACTCACACATACACACACAGCTCTCACATTCACTCATTCACGCTGTCACTCACTCACTCACTCACTCACCACTCACTTATTCACGCAAACAAACTGGATATCTATTTCCTCTCCCTGCCTCCCCCTTCCCCTTCCCCCTCCCCTATCTTTCCCTTTCAGTTTATTGCATTGGACGTAAATATAATACTTGACGCATATCAATTAGGAATGTTGCCTTGTGTTGTTATGTGTGCAGGTATCATAGCTTCGCATATTATTATTAATATATATATATATATATATATATATATATATATATATATATATATATATATATATATATATATATATACATATACATATACATATATATTTGAGTTATTTTTAAAATATCGTTGTATGCATACAAATGAAACAGAGTGCAGTGCCAACCCAGAATGTTGAACATTTGTCAGTAATGCTTCAAGGTATTTTCAAGGTTTCTCCCACCTTTTGTTGTTAAATCTCATGCAAATGTGTGTATAATATAATATGTTATATTTGGCTATTGTCTGCCGAACTTCAGGTAATAAATACAAACAACATGTCTTATGCTAAGACAAGCATCGTTGGGTTGTGAACCAAAGCCATTGTGATTGGTGTAGAAAGCTTGCAATGTTTCACAGTGGTGACATCACTGTGACCGGTTGACATTACGAAGGGCCGATCAGATATAAGTTATTGTGTGTTGGATCTAACCGGGAGATGGCGCTTTCTTCGGTGTTCCTTTAGATTTGTCAGGCGACAACGTTCTTTGTACGGCTGCGTAAGTCAAATTTCTCGGCCTGTTGGTCAAGCTGATACAGGAACCAACATCGACGGAGGAGCAGACCTGGCCTCCTGTTACGGTACCGGCAGACACGATTCGATGGACGGGTGTTTGCACTGTATGACGGCCCGGGGTAGAAGGCGTTGCAGAGGTAGTCGGAACGGGACCAATGTTGTCATCGTGTTCCACAATGCTGAACAATCAAATAGAGATTAGTTATGTTGTCGTAGATTGCATAAGAAACAAATGTACGCGATACAAACATATGTACACATACTCACAAGTACACAGGCACATGTTCAACTACTCAAACACGCACACGTCATCTCTCCCGTCTCTTTCTCTCCGTGTGTTTCTATGTCAGCGTGTATACTCATCTACATACATACATACATACATACATACATACATACATACATACATACATACATACATATATATATATATATATATATATTATATACACACACAGACACACACACACACACACACACACACACACACACACACACACACACACACACACACACACAAACACACACACACACACACACACACACACACACACACACACACGAAACTACTAAGCGTGTCAGGGACCATCACATACTTGTACCAGACCGGGGCATCCGAGAAGTAGGTTTGGTTGAGATCGAACAAGACTTCGCCGATGAATTCTGTCGACGTCGTTTTCGCAATATAGTCCCACAAAACGACCTGGAGATAGTGACTCTCCACCTGGTTAAGGACGACAAGGTTAAAAACAATTGGACGTCAGACATGAACAGCGCAACGTGGTGTGCCTGATGACAATCTAATGACGAATGACAAAGCACGAGGGAGAATAACGACGAAGAAAGTATATTACTTAAGTAGAAGGACCAGATATGCTTGTATGGCGTATTACTGGAGAAAACTGTTGTCCAGTTGTCATTCCATAATATGACATACTTCACAGTAGAATGCTAAAGAGCAGGCAATGCTACAGTGACAGGATACACCACTGTCAGTGGTCGCTAATGTTTGGCAGTGTTTCTTTTGCTCCGTTAGCGTTAACTGGTAGTATTAATTATGTTTAATAAATAGATAATATTTTATAATATTGATTTTTATATCACCTCATCCAGTGCTCGTTGCTACACTTTTTACATCGTTGGGTACCGTCATACCTTTTACAACGAACTCTGACTGAGAAAATTCAAAACGTCATTTTTCGGATTGCCCATTTATACATTGAAATTTCAAACAGGATTGCGCGCTTCAATCCAGGATTTCTGCGGATTCATCCGTCGCCATCTATGCTACCACGTGCACACGATTGATTACTGTCGTATTTCTGGACAACAACGAAACGTTCGATTTGCTATTGATTGCTCATTCACATCAAAATCTGTATTGATTTTTCTTTTCGATTTTACCATGCTGTCGTTAATACATTTACGTCGCAGATGGCATATTTCCAACTTCACTGCATCGCCAAATTTAGAACAGACGTGCCATACTCGTTGCTCAGCTCAAGGAAGTGAGAACGGTTGACGGTCATTGAGAGATACATTAATTTAAGCATCAGCAATGTCGCTATCATTAAAATTAAACATCACCATCATCAGCAGCCATAGTGTTCCGTGGTTGGACGAAGGCCTCAGCATGCTGCTTCTACATCAGCCTATCTTGCGCTATCCTCTGCCAGATGGTACCCTTCCAGTAGTCGGATAGTTCGTTTCTCCACCGTCTCGCCGGTCTTCCTCTAGATCTTTTTCCTTCATAGAGTTTCTGGTGGTGATATGCGAAGTCCTCGGTTATCTCGTATCCTGCTGACGCGCCCTGCCCAGGTTAACTTCCGTTTTCTGACTTGTTCAATCACGTCTGTGACATTAGTCTTTTTTCTTATCCAGATGTTTGTTTTTCTGTCCCGGTATGCGATGTTTAACATACTTCTTGCCATCTTTATTTGTGCCGCTGCTAACTTGTTTTTTGCTTGGTTGGTGAGTGCCCCTGTTTCCGCGCCGTATGACATTGCTGGAAGTACGCATGAGTTGTAGATTTGTCTCTTCACGCATGCTCCAACGTTACCCTTGAAGATACCACGGTACTTGGCGAATGCTGTCCACCTGGTCGTGATTCTTCTTTGAATTTCCTTGTGGTTTTGTGTGTCTCCGGTGTTGTATCTCTGTCCCAGGTGGATGTAGCTTTCAACGTTTTCGATCTGAGTGATGTCGACATATATTGGTGTGTCGTTTTCCACCATCACCTTTGTCTTCGACTTGTTTATCTTCAGACCTTGGTTTTCACGTTCATCATCTAATTCGTGTAACATTTGTTGTAGTTCATGTGGTGTATTAGCGCATATGAGTATGTCGTCGGCGAAGTGAAGAAGAGAAGTCAGTCGTCGAAATACCCTTTCGTGTGTTGCGTAAAAAGCTTGGGCGATATAGTATCTCCCTGTCGTACTCCTCTCCTGGTGTTGATCTTCTTGCTATCTTTGTGTAGGTGGACTGTCATCGAGCTATTGGTGTAGATGTCCTCCACGACTTCTGTGTATACATCTGCGATCCCCAGTTCTTGAGCAATGTCAATACTGCTTGAGTTTGCACTGAGTCAAAGGCTTTCTCGTAGTCGACGTATGAGATGCAGAGTAGGATATTATATTCTCTGCACTTCTCCTTCAGTTGGTTTACGACGTAGATATAGTCTGTCGTTGAGTATTTGCTTTTGAATCCAGCTTGATCTTCTTAGCAAGTGTCTTCGATATGATATCTTCTCCTGCTATCAATATCTCGATGTTTATATGGTCATTGCCTGTTGCTGCTCCACTCTTCACATCCCATAATGCCGCTTCCGCCTCCGATGGTGTTATCTCTGGAACCTCTTTCGGGTCAAGATGTGTGGTACACTGTGCACTGTCATATGTTGATTCCTTTATTCGTTCTATGATGCTGTCTTGGTCATGTATTTCTCTACCCTGCTTGTCTAGGAATATGACATGTTTTGACCTAGTTTCTGCGGTAACTGGCTTTCCTCAGGCTCTCTCATATGCTATGACCATTTGTGCATACTCTGTTATTTGTGGTTTCTTCGCCGTTTTCCATCTTTTCTTGTCGTTTCGTCATCAGGGCTAGTGTTGGTGATGATATATCCTCGATTTCAGTGTCTTGTTGATTGCCTTAGCTACTCATGACGCGCTTTGTTGGATCATGTTTGTTCACTGGGTTTTCAATTTCCTAAGTAATCGCCCGCAGTGTGTTCGAGTGGGTGACATAAAGTCACCAGTGATTGTTAGCAACACAGGTGCGCCTCAGGGTTGTGTCCTGAGCCCATTTTTGTACACTTTGTATACAAATGACTGTCGGAGTGTGGATCCATCTACCCAATATGTGAGGTTTTCTGATGATACAGCCATGCTCGCTCTTTTGAGTGATTTTGTCTCATACCAGTCATATGTTTCTTCAGTGGTACGTTTCTCGAGTTGGTGCAGTAACAATTTTCTACATCTGAATGTTTCCAAAACCAAAGAAATGTGCATTGACTTCCGTCGAAATAGAACTGTCAATAGTCCTATTGTCATCAACGGTGAACCTGTGGAACACAGTAGCCGTAGTTGACTGTAATGGTAGTGTTAGCCGTAGTTAACTGTAATGGTAGTGTTAGCCGTAGTTCACTGTAATGGTAGTGTTAGCCGTAGTTCACTGTAATGGTAGTGTTAGCCGTAGTTCACTGTAATGGTAGTGTTAGCCATAGTTGAACATTACAGTTATAGACCATTCTTACGTTAGCTCATTTAATTCGCTTTAATTTATATAAACTTACTTAAATGTTGACATATAGTTTACTTTATTGTAGTGCATTTGAGCAGTTTATACCAGAATAAAATACATGTCATAAATGCCCAATTTATTAATTGATTATTATTATATAAGTTTATCTTATAATGGTGATGGCGTCTGGACACGTACTAAACATCCCATACTAAATTACATATTACGTTGTTTGCTTGTTGTTCACTATATGTCAAGTAATTCCATTAACCTTTTCCGGGGACATGTCTGAAAACCGGAATGTCTCCGACCATCGAGGCTCATTGTTGAACATCACGGTCTTTGTTCTGAAGGATTCGACGCCGCTGTAGGAAGACAGACTGTGTAAGATACATCATTGCTTTGTCTGGGCACAATATCACGTAAGCGCGCGTGCGAGCGTGCGAGCGTTCGTTCGTATGTTTAGAGTAGATAGATTCTTCCTTGCATAAGTTTTGCAGACAAAGGAAAAACGAAACACGAATAAATGTAATAAATCATTTGAAAGAAAAGCGTAACAGATCTCAAACTAGTTCAATGTCCACAATTTAATAATGCCTAAAGCATCGGTTAACCTTTGTTAGTAACATTAAGCATTTTGGGGAATGACGATTTCCTGTGATTTTTTCGTCGTGTATATCATCAACATATATGTGAATCATCACTATTTTATTATTATATATATATATATATCTATTATACATACATACATACATACATACATATATACATATACATATATATATATATATATATATATATATATATATATATATATATACATACATACATGCATGCATACATGCATACATACATACATACATACATACATACATACATACATACATACATACATACACACATACACACATACATACATGCATGCATGCATGCATGCATGCATGCATGCATACATACATACATGCATGCATGCATGCATGCATGCATGCATACATACATACATACATACATACATACATACATACATACATACATACATACATACATACATACATACATACATACATACATGCATACATACATACAAACATACACACAGACAGAAAGACAGACAGACAGACAGACAGACAGACAGACAGACAGACAGACAGACAGACAGACAGACAGATAGATAGACATATAGATAGGTAGATAGATAGTATATGTACTTTGACTTCGGGCTCATATACATCTGAACATAGCAGCAGGGAAGTTCCTTGTCCAGACCCGGTCGATAAGGAACGGCCGCCGCCCTCGACACCATCACCGAGAGCGCCGCTCCCTCCAGGTCGTAGGTCACGACCAGCTCCAACTTACCGCCGCACGACGTCGCTGCTACCTGTATAACAACATACTATCGTTATACACACACATGCCGAGTTTTGTGATCGACTGATCGCTATATAAATCCGTGAACATCCTTATAAATAAAAAAGTAACCGCATTGTTATTCCGATCTAGTGAACTGGCAACAAAATATAGAATAATTTTGGGCAAAACATGCCATTTGACAAACATCTTGATACTAGAATGTTTAAAGCTGAATAAGTAATCCTTTACATGTAGCGTCTGCATGCTTTGGATAATCTACATTAGTTCCTTAGATATGTTAGTTGTAATCATTTTAGCGGGAGGTTTCACCGTAAGAGCAAACCCAATTAAATTGGGTTTTTGGAATATTATAATTGGTAATTTTATAAATTGTTCTTAGATCTTACACGCGATCTAGATATTTATAGCTCTACTACAGCAGGAATATTATTTATTTTTTATTAGTGTGTGTGTGTGTTTTCGCGCGTGTGATTGTGTGTGAGTTTATAACTGTCTTTTTTTAAAGAATAAGATGCTGGATATTCCTTCACAATATAGCACATGTATTGTAGGCGTGTATATGCATATTTACTATGTTAGAAATAGAATATGCACATACGATATTAAAAATATGTACATTTACGCATATGCTGAATTTTCACCAATAATAAACAAAAAAAATCTTGTTCTGAACACGATATAATAATATTATTTTTTAAATGTCTAAGCATACAAATGATTGATTAATTCTTGTTGGCATGTGTTGTAAAATTATTTGTGACACGTGCTCAGTTGATACGCCAAGTATTCTTTGGTCTCAGGTCTTACTTGTAAACTACTGTCTTCAAGATACGCCCATTTCATGGAAGAGTAACTTGAACGACTTTCAGGTGTGTTCCGATGCATAGTCCCATACTCTAAGGCAGCCGCAAAGGAGTAAAGGAGTCGATATACAGAGAAGAACAGACAGTTATATAAAACTACGCGATGGTGGCTGCAATAGGTGATGCATATTGCCATTTACATAAAACATTGTTAACTTACACATTCAGTAATAGTGTTTTCTAACATGGAGTAGTTCATAGGAGTTCATATGTCTGCGTGTGTCCAAGCCTGCATGCGTGCGTGAGTGGGTGGATGAGTGAATGGGTGGGTGATTGGGTGAATGGGTGAGTGGATGAGTGGGTGAGTGACTGAATGACTGAGTAACAAAACGACTGAGTCAATGGTTGAATGTACAGATATAATGTCTTATTCAAAATGCCAATAGATGTGTTCTCTAAGTACAGCTAATCATCCAGGGTAGCGACGAAAGAGTACCTCTAAACATCGCTATTGCCCGGTGTGTCCACCACACCACAATCAGAATTTTAATCAGTACTTGTACCAACCTGCGTTGGTTTTTTTCCAAAGATGTCGACAATTTTGATCGCTTCGATCAGACTTCCAGGTCATCTTCAGTTCCCTGACGATGACAGTAGTTGTTACGAACACTGACATTCACATTTCTATAAAAATATTTAGAATCGCGATGATTGCAGGGCAATTGTCTCAAGATTATGCCTACAGCCGACTTATTGAATACATGATCCAGAAGAATATAAAAATGTGAGAAACACTGCAAAGATCAATCTGCTAACTGAGTAAAGGGTGTATAATCAAACCTGTACCCGAACGTAGAAGTCTGTGCAACCCTCATACCGCAAACACGTCTTGTTTGACTATTACGGTGCATTTTAGCGAATACACTGCATAATTTTGCCTCAAATACCCTTATTCATAAGCATAGACACGTCGGTGTTGTTTAAACAATGACTAGTAAGTAGCAGTATACAATAGTGATTGAGTGGCGATATACATATGTATGTGGCAACATGTCGGTCAGTTGTAGTTGTAGTTCTACGTCCACTATAAGTGAACAAGTCAGAGGACGGTAATGGAGCTAGGTAGGGCACGACAACAGGATGTGAGATAACCGATGGACACTGTGTATCACCAACTGGAAACCTTACGAAAGGAAAAACCTAGAGGAAGACCGGTGAGATAGTGGAGAAACGAACTAGACGACTACTGGAAGGGTACCATCTGGCAGAGGATAGCGCAAGATAGGCAGATGTTGAAACAGCATGCTGAGGCTTTCGCCCAACCACGGGACACTATGGCTATACAATGATGATGATGATGATGATGATGATGATGATGATGATGATGATGATGATGATGATGATGATGATGATGATGATGATGATGATGATGATGATGATGATGATGATGATGATGATGATGATGATGATGATGATGATGATGATGATGATGATTTTTTCTCACCTCGCCTTTCACCAAACCGCACACATTTTAACAAGTTGTCGTTACAGTGAAACACACTTACTTCTGTACGGTGGTGAGCAACACTTCTGTGTCGGAAATCAAGTCGCCAACAATGTTTTGAGTCGTTGCGTATGTTGCGCTGGTGCCACGTTGGCCGTTCCATGCCGCCACTTTTTCTCCTGGTGAGAACACGTTTTGAAACTAGAAGCATTGACGTGCTACCATGCACTGCATCAATCATAGTTGGTTAATGCAAGTTAGTTTATATTTGGTTAATATTAATGAATTTTGGTAATATTAGTTTGTTGATATAGATGACTTAAATGTTTGCATATGTACATGATTAATTAATTTGTGTTAACTGCTTAGGTGCATTTCAATTGTTATTTTCGTAATTTTACAATATCAAAATAATTAACTAGCACGGTGTTTGCTCATTATTATAATGTTAGACCCACAACAATTCAATACAATTTAGACGTTGAAAACTTGCATACTACCATTATCGTTACGTCTTCGAAGATAACGTAACGATAATGGTAGTATGCAAGTTTTCAACGTCTAAATTGTGTTGAATTGTTGTGGGTCTAACATTATAATAATGAGCAAACACCGTTAACAATTAAATGTGTTTAATAGTGATGTGGGTTTTATACAATCATTTTGCCGCTGCTTCACGCAGTAAATTCACTACAATTATCTGGTTTTACTTCAATTATTTGTGTCTTCATTGATTAAGTGAAAAGACCAGGAGGTCCTGTAGCACATTATTAGAACAGTGTTGTGTCCCGATCGAAGTGTTTTGAGTACAGTGGTCTTTCCAATTCCAAAATAGGAGGCAACGGTGTCACAGCCAGAAAGTGCATGTACCGGGAGTATTCGTTCGACTATCTCAGAATGCTTCAGCACAGTTTTGCCTATATCAACCACCGTCCTTCTTTTGATGGGGGACTCCTTCAGTACAACATTCTTGAGATTTGCCATGTGATGATAATGCAGCAACAGTACAAAGAACTGGCGCAAGTTCATGACCAAGCACATCCTTAATGTCAATGTCCCGCTCACGAGCCTGTAGGCCAATAACCCTTGAGTAAATCAAATTGGTATCAAATACTTTCACAGCTCCGACCTTCACATGCTTCCTTGCATGATTCATAGTAACAACCCTCTTCATGATGGTTTCATAAAGTCCCTGCAGTAACCGACTTTCGAAAGCTTTCATTTGTTCAGTCCCGATTGTGACAGCATTGTGGACATTGACTTCAGTTGAACCAATCTGGCCGCTAACTACATTGACTATACCACTGGGGTGTGCCGCAGAATCTAAAGGATTAATGCAAGTGTCGAGATTTTGTCTGATTCCATCTCGGTCTCTCTTGTCTTCAGCGATCCTAGCTTTTGCCTCTTCATCGTGTGTTGTCACCACCTTGCTTTCAGTGTCCTCATCCGTCATGTGTCATCCATATCAGATTCCAACCAGCTGCATTCATGCAGACTAAGGGCCCATACCTTCAGCGTTTCTGGCTTAAGCGTGATGCCAACTATCCTCCCAGGAGCATGCCCATACCGCATGAAGGTCGTCTCACTCATCATATCGCTCCAGATGTCATTCCATAAGCCAGCAGCATGGTGCATGACATGCTCACCCTTCGTGAAGTGTGACAACACCTCTTGTGGTAGCCGTTCCATCTCACGAAGGTTGCACAACACATATCTCGCATAGGTCACATGCCCCGCAACAAAGAAGTATGGTAGCATTTGCTTCTAGGATGCCAGATGAAGTGGCCAGTCACCTTTGCGCGCAGCCCGTACGAACATCATGGTGAGCAGGACAGGTTTTATCAAGACATCGACCCAAAGTTTGGTCGTTTGACTCTTGCTGGCTTCGGTTTCGAGAATTTGCATGAGGTCAACACTGCAATGTAGTGGTTTATCCTGAATGATATAATCAGGGTTGCTGTAACCCGACATCATAGTTGATTGCATGTCTTTGCGATGCACATGGGCAACACAATGTACAACAGCGTAAATTACTTGGTGAAGTGGTAGTCATCCTTAAATATGAATTGTATAATATGCTTTTGGTAGTCTGTGTGACAATTAAGATTTAAAATTAAAGAACATTTGTTATAATATAACACCTGTGGTCATTTACCTTTTCATATTTTTCCCAAGACTGAATAGTATATAAGATATACCAGTGCTTGTAAACTGGCAGCCATCTTGGATTTCTAGATGACATCATCAGTATATGAATTTTGATCTGATACAGATAGATGTATCTCCAAAATACCCAGTGATAAACACCTTCACGACTAATTTGAAGTAAATAGTTAAGGAGATATGCCAGTTTTTGTGTTACGGCGGCCATCTTGGCAGCCATCTTGGAAATTACCATTTTGTGCTACGATATTAACATAATGCTTAGTTCTAATTGATAGCTTGACCCCTGAAACCTAGGTATAGAGACAAAAATCACCTTCCTATGATGAACAGGTAGGAAGTTATGGTTATTTATATGTAATGGCGGCCATCTTGGACGCCATCTTGAATTCCTCAAATTGCTCAAGGGTGACAACATGTCATCAAGCAGTTTTTGAACATAGAGACAATTGGCTACCAAAATCAACAGTAAAAAAACTTAATACAACAATGCAGGGTTAACGCTCTCTGCTCCCGGACTACCCCCTGGAGTGTAGGAGTCGTCGCCACTTGTCCCGGCCTTGCACGTCCTCTCCTTTCATCCGTCTCAACTCCGTGTCCATGTGCTCGCTGTCTGGCCACCTCTTCACTGGTGCCCTTCTTGTCTTCCTCCTATGAACTGACAAGTCTGCTGTTGTTCTCATATAGCAGTCGTTCTCTCTTCTCTGGACATGGCCACACATCAAAGCCGGATACCTCTCAACTTATCTACTGTGCCTTCACCTCCCACCAGCTGTAGCGTATCCTCATTTTCCCAGAGCGACATGTTCATCGCCCATCTGATCATCGTCATCTCTGTTCCCACGAAAAGGAGCTCTTCTTTCTCTTCAGGGCCAATGTATCGGCTCCGTACACAAGGACGGACAGAATCAACGTGCTGTAGTGTCTTAATCATTGACTTGTGTGGTAACATCACTGCACTTGTTTCCGTCCACTTTTGACCAACTATAATATTGACTCTTGCTTAGAAAGCCAACTTCAGCGAGTTACCTCACATCATAAAACAAAAAAAAGATGCTTGTCTTTCCTCTCCATTTATAACTAGGTACTGATGTTATCGATGTCCCGTGCTTTCTCGAAAGAAAACATGTCTTTGACAAATCTAGTCGGTTAATTGGCAGCTAATTGTCAGCCCGAAAATGTATTTTAGCCAATGATTACGTTGTGACGACCATGACACCTTTCGACAACATTTTTGTACCACTCAAACTATAGGTGCACTACGTATTTAGGAGCTAAAGATCCTAAATCGCGACAGGGTAAACCGGTCGCAGATACAGGTACATTTTAGTTGACAATCATTTAGGAAATCTATATCATAAAGAGATTGAAACCAGTTCGCCATTAGAATGTTCACATGCAGTTAAATGTTGTACTCACTTCCGCTTTGGGTTTCCTCCTTCTCGTCATTTTCGGCAATTATATTTATCGTTGCTGTTGAAGATCTTCCTTGAAGAAACAAATTCAACTTGTCAAGAAATGAAGTGATTCGGAAACCCTCATATATACATATGATATATGACGTAGCGTTCAAGAAATGCTCTGTCTTGTCTGTGGGTAAAAATATAGGAAATTACATCGCTAATTCATAAATTACTGTTATGGTTATAATTTATAAGCAATGTTGACTGAGCTCGTTTTATTCTATACTTGAGTACAGGTTTTGACTAATTAAGAAAGAGTAAAATCATTGAAAAAACGTACTTTGGTAAAAAGTAAAAGTAACTTTAAAAAGTAGTTGAAGTAAGTGTAGAATTCAACGTTTTAATTTTAACATTGCAACAGGCATGGTAAGCATAACACCATTATTGTTCAACTAAAAAGTATAACAAAATCCATCAAACAAAACAATTCCAGTCGACTTCCCGGTTGGTGATTTCTTATATTTAGAGATTAGTGTGGACGCGTAATCGCAAACCGAGTTTTATAGGCAAATATGATTGCGACATGGCCGATGACTCGCTGTAATTGCATAGATTTCGACATGTCAATTTGATCACCACTCTGTCGAAACATGGGCAATTTCGGTCACCGTTCGTAGCCTGTGTCTTTCGGAAGAGATATCGTGTCCCACTGGTCCTGTCTAACTGGTGGTTATCGGTCCTTTCTATATGTTAGTTGTATCCCAGGAAAAGTGAAATACCTCAAGTAGGGACCTGGAGAAGAAACATGTTTGGACTTACTGGGTTGGGGGTTTCGTTCTCTACACACCCAATGACAGAAGAATTGACGTAGTAAAGATTCGACATTTACTGAAAAACCAACCAACCAATCAAAGTGTAGTGAAGTAAAAATATCTCCTAAGTACAAAGGGCTTTGGCACAGTCCCACCACCTACTTGTCCCGCTTTTAAAATGGCGACTGGTCGACTGGACGCTGGAGGCTTCACTATCTCCTCTTGATCGCCATGTCTTGCTCATGGTCCGGTTGGTTAATGACGAATACACATCCGAGGGGAAACTCGAATAGTCGTAGTGCGCATGCCCAAGCGCTGGGTTCCGCCGGAAATTGTACAAGCCAATCCCTGAGTCGTTTTCAAAACTATGGCGTGAACTGTAGTGAGGCCTGCTGAACAAAATGTAAATTCGTCTATTATAAAATGGGGTTGTTTCCCTGTACGAATACAGTCCGTGTGGTAGTCCGTATACAGTGTATCTCCACATCGCCTTCCTTGTGTGTGGGTGGTATTTTGTTATTATTGCATAAACGTCTTAACAGGCCAATTATGGTGGTTCGTGGTTTATATTTTATTATTTGTTAGTTGTAGGGATTGTTCGGAGTTGAACGTGTTAAATGGTTGCCTTTCAAGTTGTCATCGGAAGAAAAAAAAATCTGTTATATGGTTTAAGGATACTAATGCAACAAAACATTATAAATGTTGTCATTTAAAGTCTCGTATGTCCTAGTCTTTTGTTGTACTTTTTATTTATTTAACTGTTTTCTCATTCTGAAACCATTATGGTATGGTAAAAGGTAACTTCTTGTGTCACACAGTTCCTTATAACTGAACTGCTTAGAGTGATTTACGCATTACACCGTGGCACACCTAGAATATATTCTCGACGTGTGTGTGTGTGTGTGTGTGTGTGTGTGTGTGTGTGTGTGTGTGTGTGTGTGTGTAAGTGAGTGTGTGTGTGTGTGAGTGTGTGTGAGTGTGTGTGTGTGTGTGTGCGTGTGCGTGTGCGTGTGCGTGTGCGTGTGCGTGTGCGTGTGCGTGTGCGTGTGCGTGTGCGTGTGCGTGTGCGTGTGCGTGTGCGTGTGCGTGTGCGTGTGCGTGTGCGTGTGCGTGTGCGTGTGCGTGTGCGTGTGCGTGTGCGTGTGCGTGTGCGTGTGCGTGTGCGTGTGCGTGTGCGTGTGCGTGTGCGTGTGCGTGTGCGTGTGCGTGTGCGTGTGCGTGTGCGTGTGCGTGTGCGTGTGCGTGTGCGTGTGCGTGTGCGTGTGCGTGTGCGTGTGCGTGTGCGTGTGCGTGTGCGTGTGCGTGTGCGTGTGCGTGTGCGTGTGCGTGTGCGTGTGCGTGTGCGTGTGCGTGTGCGTGTGCGTGTGCGTGTGCGTGTGCGTGTGCGTGTGCGTGTGCGTGTGCGTGTGCGTATGCGTATGCGTATGCGTATGTGCGTGCGTGCGTGCGTGCGTATCAACGTGCATGCGTGCGTGCGTGCGTGCGTGCGTGCGTGCGTGCGTGCGTGCGTGCGTGCGTGCGTGCGTGTGTGCGTTCGTGCGTGCGAGAGTCGCACCTCTTTGGTGTTGGAAGTCCCGTATTGACGGGCAACGTTTTGCTTCGCCGAACCGGCGATTCCTTTATCGTCATATGTCCGAAGCTCTGCACCGAGTGAAACGCTCGTTTTGGTGAGAGGAAGGTCGGCGACGGCGACCTAGCCGCAGACCGGCGACCGAAGGCGGCCATGTAGACGGGCGAGTGGGGACTGCTTGTGGACCGGTCAACACTCTCCGCAGACCCGACCAGTGGACAGAGGCGATCATCGCAGGACGGTGACAGAATTCTCAACTTCTTGTTGTGATGGCGAGCGAATGTCTGCATGAAATGATGCATGTATAGTAAACAGCAGCATCAACATCATTATACAGGGCAATTGTAGGGTGTGTTGAGCAAGACAATTTAAACTGATTTAATTAAACAGAAATTTTAGTTAAACGTTTATGCATCAATAAAAAAAATCATATTTTACAACGTCATAGATGTCACACACACACACATACGCACACACACGCACACGCACACACACACATACACACACAATGTACACAAATATACATACATATATATATATATGTGCACACACACACACACACACACACACACACACACACACACGTGTGTGTGTGTGTGTGTGTGTGTGTGTGTGTGTGTGTGTGTGTGTGTGTGTGTGTGTGTGTAATAGACAGAGACACACGCATACACATAAGCATACGCATACGCACAAGCACACACGCGCGCACACACACACACACGCGCGCACACATACATGCACACGCAGCATTCCTGCGTTCCTACCTAACTGCTTGCCTGTGTGGTGTGTGCATAGAAGTGTATCTTTATCAAAGAACTAACGCCAGCGACCAATAGCAACAAACCCAACACAGCCGCACGTGACATACCTGCATGCGCTGCCGTCGACTGTCCTGGCGCTCGAGTAAGAACTCTTCTACATTGACGTCGTCCTCATCTCCATTGTCTCGCGAGTGCCTCGACGTAGACCGTTGACGTGGCAAACATCTGCAACGATGCCGACTGTCCACGGACGAATCGACGTTCCTACGGGGCGATCGCTGCGACCAAGAACAACACTAGCATGTCTGTACGCGGTCACCACCCATTGGGGACATCACAGAAACACACACGCACGCACACACACACATACACACACATACACACACACACACGCGCACACACGCACGCACACACGCACACACGCACACACGCACACACACGCACGCACGCACACACACACACACACACACACACACACACACACACACACACACACACACACACACACACACATGCATCTTCACAATTCGTATAAATAAAAATAAACGCACACAGAAGACACTTTAAAAACGTCTCCTTATTTTTCTGATACAGAGAGCAATTTTATATCTAGAATATTCACAGAATTACTGCTGGATATACTAACGCACTACGTGATTGACACCCATTTGTGACGGATTGCCAAAGTTTAGTTTTTGAAGGCAAATTTTCGCGTAGGTCTGTTTTTGTATCCATACGTCACAGTTTGCTAACGTCACAATCAAAAGTATGCGGGTGATCTTCGTCAAGCTTTGCTTAGAGCTATTAGATACGGGCTCGGGCACTCCCCCGTGGAATCAAGCTGCAGATCTCGTTCAACCTCGGACGTCTCGTCTTTTAGTACGGTATCTGTGTTATGTTGTTATGCCATCCGTGTGAAGGTGTTTGTGTTGAAGCGCCCCAGCTCGGGTGGATTAGCTCTGCTTTTCTTTTGCAAGCAATGTTGACAACGGTTGGCTATACGTGTGAATTACATTTGCATAACTGTTGCGGCCTGTCAACTCCGTCATACTTTACTGCCACTTTGGTTATTTTACCTGATGTTTTTATCATAAAGAAAATCTCCTGAAATCAAAATTTCCCGTAACAAATATGCATCAAACATACGTGTCTTTGGCAGTCGCTGTTTTCATCGCTTGACGCAGTTATTGCTAAGCCACTGGTCACGTGATGTATAGGTCAAATTAATTACGATTAATTCACGCTATGCAATTCGTCCCTAATTGATTTGTTGACCGCGTTCGGCTTGGTAGGATCGTGGAAACAGCTATTCATGATGATAACATTTCGTTAAGTACGTGTCCGTTAAATATTTCCTGAAAACTGTCCCAATGTCTTTATATAAAGCACTCCCTTGCATACAATATTGGAGCTAACCTCGAATTCGATCTCCAACCTCCGCTTTTTAATTGCCAACCTGTCCCTTCTGGGGAATGTGTATCTTTCTGAATATATTAACTTGCAAAAATGTATGGATTGCTTGCTAACTGACCAGTACAATCGTGATAGTAATATTTACCAAATACTGTAGAAGTTGTGGATGTCAATATTCTTAGCATTGCTTATAAGTTACATTGCACGTACCATATAACTGATTGCCCTCAAAAAGGAGAGGATCTTTTGTAGGGTATCTCAAAGAGATAGGCTACTCTCTTTGTACCCGTAGAGCCACAGAATATTCGGTATATATCCTGACGACGTCAGCACAGTAGCCAAATCGTCAGTCCCATAATGTTTCATTTATGTATCGCCCGCTCGGATAATGTGTCAATTTGTAAGCAGATATTCAAGTCGTGTTATACGAAATCTTGTTTTGAACTTTTTATTCTTCCAACTTGATGAACATCTTAACGCGATATTTTAGCAGCTTGCATCAGAACAAGATATTTTCTAATAGATTAGGTTATATTCCTGTACTTTTTCAAATACACTAATTGCTTTCTCATACGCATTCTACAACTCTCGTTAGATATTTGTGTCAGCCGCATCTTCTGTCCACTTTATGATGTGACAAAATACAGGCTTATTGGCATAAACTATGTCTCTTTGACGCCTAGCGTTTGATCCTGTTTCTAGTTGTCTTGTTTTTATCTGATATCTGTCATGTCCCTGTTTTCCCGTTTCGCGTTATCACCTCGTTACATCGCCACGTTCACGAGGTCACGCCGTCGTGATAATGACAACAAGAATGTTGAGGTTTGTCTAATGTTTGCAACATTGATACATTACGTGAGCAGTAAACTGAGCATCACCGTGGCAACGTGGACGACACCAAGAAATGAATTTCAAGAAAAGAAACGCGCAGTGGCTGCTGCTGTTATTATCGCTTTTGTTGTTGTTATGTATGAATGTTGTACTTATTAGTACGCCTAAATATGGGTGTTTTTCCTTGTAGTGGAATACTGCGGTCTTTGTGAGAAACAATTAGCATTGTTGTATGTAAACAAGGGAACACCAGGTACACGCACGGTAGAGTTGTTTATGTGTGTCCGATGTGTACGGCAAAATATGTTTTTCAACACACTACATGGTCAGCCACAGGGGACATTCGTGGAGTCTGCCCGTCTCACACTCTTCATCGAGAAGAAAAAAATCCCAAAGTCAAAGCCCTGCCTCCGACATCAACCAACCTGCACATGCTGCGTGCCAATCTGCAAATCTTGCTACAGAAAGCGGCAGACCAGCAAGTCCCACCGGACGAGTCAGCCAATATCGCTCAGTTTGGCTAGGAGATCTGGGATGGCGTCCCAGCTCCTGTTATTGCTTAGGCTGACCTAGGTCCACCATACCTATGTGATGTGATTCACTGTGTGTATAGTTCAGGTCAAGAAAGGCAGCACTGAAGTATGTGGCTGCGACAAAAAATATCTTTCGTTCATATCATTCAGCAACTGCTCTGACGAAGAGGCTGCTGCGATCCATGCAACAACAGAAGAGATTTGGGGTGAAGAAGAGGAGGGCTGAAGAAGAGGAGGGCTGAAGAAGAGGAGGGCTGAAGAAGAGGAAGGCTGAAGAAGAGGAGGGCTGAAGAAGAGGAGGGCTGAAGAAGAGGAGGGCTGAAGAAGAGGAGGGCTGAAGAAGAGGAGGGCTGAAGAAGAGGAGGGCTGAAGAAGAGGAGGGCTGAAGAAGAGGAGGGCTGAAGAAGAGGAGGGCTGAAGAAGAGGAGGGCTGAAGAAGAGGAGGGCTGAAGAAGAGGAGGGCTGAAGAAGAGGAGGGCTGAAGAAGAGGAGGGCTGAAGAAGAGGAGGGCTGAAGAAGAGGAGGGCTGAAGAAGAGGAGGGCGTCGAAAGGGATAATGCTGATCGGGAGGATTTGGAGGAGAAGACGATGAAGATGTCGACGAGACGCGTGGAGTGCATGGGGATGTTGAGGACGGTTTTGTTGATCCTGGTTTCCTGGATGATGAGTGGGAATAGGTAATTGATTATTATGAAGATTAGTATGCGTTATCTGTACTTATTAAGATGACATAAACCTCATGCTGATAGCTTATTGTGTAAAGCTATCTTTGATCTATTGTTATGTATATTATTCCATGTAACATACCTACAATGATTTTCACACATAATTACTTAATGCACAAATATACCTCAGAGAAAAATTGTAATGCCAATATTAGTAATGATTTATGCTCTATACACTACATGTAACATGTGTCACTTCGCATTTCAGATAATTAAAATTACGACTGAATACTCTTTCCTCATGAACACATGGGTCAAATATTGTAAGATTGTCCATTGTGGGTTGGGGTGAGCCATCCCGAAATCGTTGATCTGATGTAGTTGGTTCCTCTACCTTTGCTCTTCTGAGTTAATATTGTTATTAATTACGATCAGTATATGATTATTGTAATGTTTTCCTACATACTATACGCAAAGCTAATGACTTCCGCTTTATATATAAAGTTCTTATACAAATATATACTCGCCTTGTATTATTTAGCGAACTAGCCACGATTCCTGGTCTCTTTAATAGGTAGGATCGTCCCATATAAAATACATGATATTAATTAAGGCGAACAACAAGCAACCTTTGTTTCAAGTAATACTTGTCAGAAATTGTAATCCAGTTATTTGTTATATTAGGTGGGCATGCTTATTTTTGTTGCATTGAAATATGCCACAAAATATGGTTCTATGTACAGCATCAAGTATACACTGAGTATGTCTTCACATAATGTTATAAACAAGCACATGTTAAGTATGTTTGTTTGGTTGTTTGGTGGGTGGGTTGGTTGGTTGGTTGGTTGGTTGGTTAGTTGGTTAGTTGATTGGTTGGTTATTTGGTTGGTTGTTTGGTTGGTTGTTTGGTTAATTGTTTGGTTGGTTGTTTGGTTGGTTGTGTGGTTGGTTGGTTGTTTGTTTGTTTGTTTGTTTGTTTGTTTGTTTGTTTGTTTGTTTGTTTGGTTGGTTGGTTGTTTGGTTGGTTGGTTGGTTGGTTGGTTGGTTGGTTGGTTGTTTGGTTGGTTTTTTTTTTAATGGTTGGTTGGTTGGTTGGTTGGTTGGTTGGTTGGTTGGTTGGTTGGTTATGCGTTTTATTTATGCGGTTGATTGGTTATGTGTCTTATTTATGCAAAATGGTCAATTTCTTCGGATAGTGCGAACTGCTCAGTGTCTTGTAACGGCTACCATGCAAATGTTCGTGTTAGCAAGTAAATTACAAACGTTTACATGAAAATCATAAAGTAGCAGATAAACTACACATATATATATTAGCCCGCCCTACCGCCATCCCACCCGCCCGCCCGCCCGCCCGCCCGCCCGCCCGCCCGCCCGCCCGCCCGCCCGCCCTCCCGCCCGCCCGCCCGCCCGCCCGCCCGCCCACCCGAACGCCCGCCCGCCCGAACGCCCGCCCGCCCGCCCGAACGCCCGCCCGCCCAAACGCCCGCCCGCCCGCCCGCCCGCCCGCCCGCCCGCCCGCCCGCCCGCCCGTCCGCCCGCCCGCCCGCCCGCCCGCCCGCCCGCCCGCCCGCCCGCCCGCCCGCCCGCCCGCCCGCCCGCCCGCCCGCCCGCCCGCCCGCCCGCCCGCCCGCCCGCCCGCCCGCCCGCCCGCCCGCCCGCCCGCCCGCCCGCCCGCCCGCCCGCCCGCCCGCCCGCCCGCCCGCCCGCCCGCCCGCCCGCCCGCCCGCCCGCCCGCCCGCCCGCCCGCCCGCCCGCCCGCCCGCCCGCCCGTTGACAATGATGAAGCCCTCAGCACACACGTACCGTGCGCGTGTCGTCGGTCACTGGCACGAGGTTCTTGTCGAGCCAGTCCATGTCGAGGCTGGGTGACGCCGCCAAGCCGTGGAACCACGACCCACTCCGGCGGAGGATGCGGCGCTGCTTTCGGCACAGGTGGCACTGCCATCGACTGGCGCCCTGACGTCACACGGGAGCACGATGGGAACAGTGACGACGACGGTGATAACGATGAAAATAGGCAGCGTATAACGATAACGATTATGATTTTGACTACAACGATGATGTTGAGGAGGCTAACGGCTGCTACGGTTGCGACGGCATATACGATTTTGACTAAGATGAAGAGTAAGACTTTGTCAACGCCGATGACGAGGATTGTGACGAATATGACGAATACGACGGTGAAGACGATGGAGTGAGTGATTACTACGACTACGATTACGACTATGACGTCGACTACGCCGATGATGAAGAAGAGCATTGTGACGATAACAGCAACGAGTATGATGTTGAAAACGACGACGTCGATAACGAAGACGAAGACGAAGATGAAGCTGAGGATTGTAACACTTGCGACGAAAACAATACATATACATAACATGGAAAGTATACTTTAACTAACAAGACACCATTCAAAACGAACGTAAGACTATTATATTATCCATCAGGGAAGGATATATCGAACGACAATACCACTTCCCTACCAGGAGGAAAGAAGAGTAAACTGAAATGTACGGTCACATTTCACGATCACGTGGCTTGCAAAGACCATCTGGCAAGGTAGGAGAGGAGGTAGAACAAGAGGTAGGAGAGGAGGGAGAACAAGAGGTAGTAAGAAGAAGAGGTGGAAAGACAATATCCAAGAATTGACATAGATAGAGTTCGCCGTCTTATAAGAAAGTTGTGAAGAACACAGAAAGGTAGAAAGATGTGGTAAAAGAAGCCGTCGGCGGTGCTCCAAAGATCCTTACGAACCATGGTAAAAGCAAGAGTAAACAACAATGGAACAACGGCTCGTCATACCTTTCCTTCGTTCACGCGGCCGTCCACACGTGACCAGTTGAAGCCGGCGCACCAGCTGCAGGCTCGTCGGCCGCAGTCGTCGCAGGCGGAGAGGGCAGAGTCTGTGGACGTCGGCTTCAGGCACAGCTGACACAGGCTGGGGTCGTCCGCCTCCGCTCCCTTCACCGAGGTCGCCTCTTCCTGCTGGGCGAGCATACGCGTCGTGTAGCATTCCAGGTCGCGTTCCAGAACCCTACGCATAGAGGAATGTGTCATGTCATACATGCTTTACACACTAATAAAGTAATGAAGTAAATGTAAGTGTTTATCTAGTGCAGCATCCAGTCCTCAAGACTGCTCAAAGCGCGTTACACTTTACTTCCCTGACAGATCTGTTCAATCAAACACCATCTCAACTTATCTGTGAAACATCCAGCATCGCTGCAATTAATGTGCGAAGGCAGTTCGTAATATAGTCACCACTGTCTACAGCCAGGTACTCATTCACACAACAGGGCGAACTGGAGCAAAGTAGAATGACAGCATTTGCCCAAGGTTTCACATTGCAACTCAAGATTCGAACCATGATTCTCTTAGTCGTGAGTCCAAAGCCCTATCGAACCAAACAGACACGGACACGGACACGGACACGGACACGGACACGGACACGGACACGGACACGGACACGGACACGGACACGGACACGGACACGGACACGGACACGGACACGGACACGGACACGGACACGGACACGGACACGGACACGGACACGGACACGGACACGGACACGGACACGGACACGGACACGGACACGGACACGGACACGGACACGGACACGGACACGGACACGGACACGGACACGGACACGGACACGGACACGGACACGGACACGGACACGGACACGGACACGGACACGGACACGGACACGGACACGGACACGGACACGGACACGGACACGGACACGGACACGGACACGGACACGGGCACGGACACGGGCACGGGCACGGGCACGGGCACGGGCACGGGCACGGGCACGGGCACGGGCACGGGCACGGGCACGGGCACGGGCACGGGCACGGGCACGGGCACGGGCACGGGCACGGGCACGGGCACGGGCACGGGCACGGGCACGGGCACGGGCACGGGCACGGGCACGGGCACGGGCACGGGCACGGGCACGGGCACGGGCACGGGCACGGGCACGGGCACGGGCACGGGCACGGGCACGGGCACGGGCACACGCACGGGCACACGCACGGGCACACGCACGGGCACACGCACACGCACACGCACACGCACACGCACACGCACACGCACACGCACACGCACACGCACACGCACACGCACACGCACACGCACACGCACACGCACACGCACACGCACACGCACACGCACACGCACACGCACACGCACACGCACACGCACACGCACACGCACGCGCACACGCACGCGCACACGCACGCGCACACGCACGCACACACCACACACACACCACACACACACACACACACACACACACGCACGCACGCACGCACGCGCGCGCGCGCGCAACGCACGCACGCAGACAGGCAGGCAGGCAGGCAGGCAGGCAGGCAGGCAGGCAGGCAGGCAGGCAGGCAGGCAGGCAGGCAGGCAGGCAGGCAGGCAGGCAGGCAGGCAGGCAGGCAGGCAGGCAGGCATACGCAGGCATACGCAGGCATACGCAGGCATACGCAGGCACACGCAGGCACACGCAGGCACACGCAGGCACACGCAGGCACACGCAGGCACACGCAGGCACACGCAGGCACACGCAGGCAGACGCTGGCAGACGCAGGCAGACGCAGGCAGACGCAGGCAGACGCAGGCAGACGCAGGCAGACGCAGGCAGACGCAGGCAGACGCAGGCAGACACATAAACATATAAACAGACAGACAAACAGAGGCAGAGGGAAACTTAATCGAAACATTTCGTAAGCCTAATAGAGGGGGGGGGTGTGAATTTGTGGTTTTATTAACTTAGCCAGTCACGTTGTTACAACCGATAATGTAATAATCGCCCGTTAATGTAATAACTACCCGATAATGTAATAAAATCAACCGATAATGTAATAACCACCCGTTAATGTAATAAAATCAACCGATAATGTAATAAACTTGCTACCCGATAATGTAATAATTTTCGCCCGTTAATGTAATAAACTCCTCTTGCCTGATAATGTAATAACTTTCGCCCGTTAATGTAATAACGTACATATTTCACGTAAGACTTAGTCGTTTTCGTGGATTTCATGTTGATTTCTTGCACTTAGTCCATTTTTTCTGTCGCCTATTTATCAATACTGCCATGTTTACTAATGGGTAGTAGTAATCTTTTTAGATTAAATCCAATATGTTGATTCCAAACCTGAAGTTAGATTTGTCAGGTCAGGATTTTGAGTTATACATTTTCGCACCACGTTATACATTCTCGCACCATTTACGAATGACGGTTTGCTATAATGTTAGGGTATTTAATGCCGCAGGCTTGGTGTTCGCCGGTTCGATGCTAGTTTGAAAGCCAGGTTAAGAAATGGTTGATTAAAGAATGTTTTATTAAGGTTTTATTACGTAGTTTGTTGATACTTTCGTGTCCACATATTCTCGTATGATGTATTCTCGAACCAATTATATATGCACACACATAATTGGCCTATTTCGTCTATTTTTCATCTATTATATATATATATATATATATATATATATATATATATATATATATATATATATATATAATAGATGAAAAGTAGACGAAATAAGCCAAATATAATGTGCATATATAATTGGATCGAGAATATATATATATATATATATATATATATATATATATATATATATATATATATATATATATATATATATATATATATATATATATAATAGATGAAAAATAGATGAAATAGGCCAAATGGCCAAACTGCACAAGATATCACTTCTATGACCTTTGTCATTTCAATTACCCGAATGTATTTGTCTGTCCGGGTATTTATTTATGCATATATATATATATATATATATATATATATATATATATATATATATATATATATATATATATATATATAGTTTATGTTAGTTTATAAGTTTATGTCTTGGTATATGAAAAGAGAAACTAGCAGTGAGGAGAAGAATTCCCATTTTGCGATGAGTAGCCTACTATGGCGTCCGAGTAATACCCTTGTACCCACAAGTCCGCGCTTTATGGTAGTCTACCCCAACGTCCGATCTATCTTAACAATGCCGAATATGATTAGTCTACCATAAAGAGTGGACGTAGAGCACGCAGAAAAATGTGCGAACGCTTTCGGCACGCAGACGTGATAATGGAAAGACACCAAAAAAGACCGCGGGAACGGGAACACGTGGTCGTGGTTTTGGGAGGCGGGAAAACATGAATATATAAAGATGTTGGCGGGCAATACCAGTATTGGCGAGCTACTCCATACCTAAGGTGTCTTCACGTCAGCGATGTAGGAATGAGAGCAAGTTACACGAAAGAAACAAAGAGAAGAAAAATTTCCATTCGAAGGTGAGTAAAATGGCGCAACGCGTCTTGCAAATTTGTCGTTCATATTGAATGTTGATGTAAATCTTCTATGGAGTAGGCAGTTTCTATGTGATTGTCTATGTAGGACTTATCGCCTGTCTGTGAAAAGCCCGTGCTATCGGACGGAATCATTCCGGAGCTTCGCAAGGATGAGTTATTTCTCTGGTTTGTTTCTCGATTTATACGAACGAAATATCACTTTCTTAGTATTGCTAGCAAACTGATTTCTAACTTGTCAAGTTAAGTCGGAATACTCGTTAGCTTCAAGTACCTGGATAAGTGAACCCGGGGTT
The DNA here is from genome assembly GCA_964017155.1 of Oasisia sp. SBJ-2009. Classification (NCBI taxonomy): domain Eukaryota; kingdom Metazoa; phylum Annelida; class Polychaeta; order Sabellida; family Siboglinidae; genus Oasisia; species Oasisia sp. SBJ-2009. The sequence goes on from OZ024863.1 coordinate 24,017,717, forward strand.
GGTTATCACACGGATTGGTTGTCACAAAGCAAGTAGTGCATCTCCTAGAAAGCGAGAACACTGCAATGATCGTTTAGTAAATATGAATCCCCATTTGTAATTTTTGTTTCCGCAACTGAATATTGAAGCGCTTGCGACGTCTTTCGTTTTGTGTATGTAGAGTAAAGTATATATATGTTATTATGATTTTAGTTGTGCATGACTAAATTGTAATATAGAATACTTACGTTATGATCAGTATTTTATAAACCGTTTTGGTTAGATTCATACAATGGGTACCTATCCTATTCATGCCCAAATATGTCGTCCTGAAATGGTCTACGATTCCAACAAACATTTTGTTGACGTAGCGTGTGAGTAAAATTGATTTATTACGCTTAAAGTAACACTTTTTTATATAGCGTTTAGTTACTTAATACAAATTTAGCTTAGCTTATAACATTTTGTGACAAACACACCCACATTGTGTGAGACAACCAAACAGGGTGTCGGGTAGACTCACAAAAGAGAACCTTTTTGAATAAAAAAATATACTATTTTTAATAAGGGTACATCAATATTAATATTCGTACATGAATTATAGATTGCAATTAATCTTAATAACAATAATGCTCACGGTAACATTTATTATAAAGAATAAAATAGGGAAAATTCGAAAAAGTATGACAACTATCCCCTGTCTGCCCTGCTTTATTAGATCAAAGCTTTGACATACGTCAGTCAGCAATTTCATTTATCTTATCTACTGAGATTTGATAGAAAACATTTCGATATTTAAATACTTATTTACATGGCACGGCAATATGACCAATACAAATAAAGTTCGCACGCATTGTGAACATAGCAAGCAAATTGATTGGCCGTAGGACAGTTGTCTAATTTGAATAATATGACGCTAAAAGGAAAACCTCTCAAATATTACACGATGTATATCCCCTGAACGATGCAACATGAACTCAAAAATTATGTCTAACAAATCTTTCACCGCTCTATGCTATCGCTTGCTTCGACACAAAAATATCAAACGAACTGATTCGGAAATAAACAATCAGGTTAAAGGCAATATGTTACTGAAACGCACACGTCTCGTTGGACACAACGAATATATATATATATATATATATATATATATATATATATATATATATATATATATATGGTGAATTTATAAATACCATATCAAAATATGTGTGCACAGTATCTAGATGCTGTGCATACACAAACTCTATACAATTAGTAACACTATTTAGAGATGGGATTCCCAAATAAATTTATAATCT
>OZ024863.1:24021496-24023996 GCA_964017155.1 Oasisia sp. SBJ-2009
TTACATTATCGGTTGTAACACACGTCACTAAGCTGAATTAGACATCACAAATCCACAGCCCGCTTGACAGAACGACAGCACCCACCTCATCCTCGCAGCTTCTTCCTCGTCGAACCTCTTCTGTTTGGCGAAGATATCGTTGAAGATGTGTATCTCTGCACTGCTGAAGTGAGACAGTGAGGGTGGCGGCGATGTGGGCGGCACCACGGACGCGCGTCGCACTTGCTGCGGCACAAGCATTCTCGTCTTCTGTCGAGGAACCAACTTATTTGTTTATTTATTTCAATGTCATGACACCAGATGTAAATGTTTACCGATTTAGATAGCACCATGTTTATATATTAATATTTATGGTGGTGTACAATACAAGAAAATGCACAATAGAAATTAATATGAACATAAATATTCAATATAGAAGAGTAAAATAAATTTGAAAAACAAATAGATAAATATGTTATGTAATTAATAGTAACAAATAAAGTTTAAATAGTAATAAAATTATAAAATAAATAAAATTGAAATTAATTGTTGAAATACAAACGACCGACAACTTCTAACAAGTGTAAAACTAAAACATTGTAATATTTCAAAAATAGTAAAATATATAACTATAAATTAGTTGTAGGCTGGCTACACTAAGATAGTGAGTCTTCAATTTGCTCTTTAAAAACGCCGACATCGTTGCAAATAGAACAAACCAACGATTGTCGGAATATTCTCCGAAAGACATTCCGGTTTTTTGTGTGGCGATATGAAACAGGTTTTACCTTCTTGAAACTATTAAACATGACGTGTAGCATATCCATTTCGCCTCGGCGCCGGCTAAAGCAGAGTGAACCACGGGACAGATTCTGCTCATCGGGAAACGAAAGAGTGCAAGAGTAGGGGCATTTGACGATGCAAAATAAATAAACCTGAAACAACGAGTGTGCTAGTGTGAATGTCGGTAGCATCACAATCAATGAATACGATTAAACATCATAGAATGAAGACGCAGTATGTAAACAAAGGTTATCAGCCACTATAGTAAGCTATAACTGGCAGTAGCACAAGAAAGACATAAAACATATGTATATTGGGGGAGCATCAGTGGTTATCTAGGTACAGCAAAGCATTTCAGTATCGAATATCATTACTGTTCAAACGCACAGTCGCTTCGCATCACCACGCCAATTCAGTCTGATAATAAAAATACTTCTGGGTGATTTTGATCGGTGACATTTGCCACCAAAACGAGATTTGTTCAACTAATACAAGCCAGTTTTATATTTCACCATTGTCACATTGCTGGTATTAACTCGGTATGTAGGTAATCACTCATCTATTGGGATGAAAGAAGTATGACTTTAGCCAGTTTACGGTTGATATTGTCTGAAATTAAGGAGACTAAATGACCAGAAATGTACCCACAATATTATATTTGTATTTAACGTATGAAAGGCTTAGACAAATACAAAATGTATAACAGGCTATCTAAGGAAAGTCATTACGCGCATCGCAACAGTGTTTTCTTTGACACATCAAATCAAATGTCAGCATATGTAGACCTAGTCTAATCGACAGATAAAAATACCAAGTACGTTTGCCTAGAACGAATCCCAAGCTCATGTATAAACAATGCAATGATAACAGAACAGTAGGCATTACAATTGCAAATATTTTATATTTCTTATAACATGACACTTTCTTCAAAGATATTATTTCCCCTTAATGCTATGAGCAGCATTACATTAAGTGTTATTATGCATACATCAAAGACACACAATAAAAATAATATGTATTTGTCACAACAACCTTTTTATCCATAAGAAGAAACTTGCGTTCCGGAATTTTAAATTTCTGATACGCAGGATACTTAGAGAAATGCGAAATTCTCGTCTGATTGACTGCACATGCTAAATTAATCTTCAATATCGGTTAAGTTGCGAACAATGTGCTTATATAAAGTGGACATGCAGAGGAATCCACCGTTTGTGATCAATATAAAAATAAAACCTATTTATATGAATGCGGTTGGATCCAGGAATTGGGTATAGAATTTTTCGTTGTTGATTAATGCGCGACGGATGACTTCACGAAAGAGTTGACACCACTTACCTGGTTCAAGATGCCGTTTCACGCGGAGAACACGAGACATCTGTCGAGGACTGACGCCTGCCAACAATGCGATGTACACTTGACAGTTAGGCGCGACATGGCACGGCAACAAGGTGGACAGTGACGTCATGATGAGTTCTTGCCCACACTGCTTGGAGTGCTATATTTTGTACAGCTCGGTAATATAATTAACAACATTTGTTGTTAATTTGTGTGAGGTAAAGCTGTGAGGTTTGGAAGTGTCTGAATGTGATTTGGACTTCCGGTAAGAACACAGCTTATGTGGTAAATCATCATGCTGTAGAGTTTGTTCTAGTGCAGATAGGATTATGCCGTTTAAATGCTATTGAAATTTACCCAGGATTTTAATGTATACTCTAATGTGCATATATCCTCTCGTTAA
>OZ024863.1:24028996-24253996 GCA_964017155.1 Oasisia sp. SBJ-2009
AGTGCAGTGGCTCAGGGGTAGAGATCGCAGTGGCTCAGGGGTAGAGAGCGCAGTGGCTCAGGGGTAGAGAGCGCAGTGGCTCAGGGGTAGAGAGCGCAGTGGCTCAGGGGAGAGCTTCGGACTCTCGACTGAAAGGACCTGGTTTCGAATCCTGTGTTGCGGTGTTAAAACCTTGGGGAAGTTATTCACTCTACATTATTCCAGTTCACTCAGCTGTATAAATGAGAACCTAGCTATAGACAGTGGTGGATATGTGTACGAACAGCCTTCGCGCTTTAATTTTAGCATATGGCTGAATGCTTCCCAGAGAAGTTGAGATGGCGTCTGATTGAACAGGCCTGTCAGGGAAGTAAAGTGTAAAGCGCTTTGAGCAGTCCTTGGGACTGGATACTGCGCTACATAAGAACTTACCTTTACTTCAACCAACCCCCACGAATGTCTTCTTCAGGCTTTATTTTTCTCCTACCTCCACCGTCAACTCATTCATTCTCTCCCCACTCCCGCAATCGTCCTTGCCCAGTTGCTTTCACAAACGGCACCCTCCTGCTGTGTCTCTGCCAGTGCCGTCGTCTCTAGGCTACACGTGTCTGCCGGGGTAACACTTGAACAGGGCGCCTCTCCTTTGGGCAGTGGCTACTTGCTAACCACTCACGTACAAATCCCCATTTTTTTTGCTCTTATGTGGAATAAGGTTTAAGTTTAGGGTTAGATTCTGGGTTAGGGTTAGTGTTGGGTTTAAGGTACTTTTTGACAAGATTGACATTAGGTGTTTACATACAATTGTACGTAAGTGGTTAGCAAATAGCCACCTCCTTTCCTTTGAGTATACGTGATATGCGCCACACCTTCCACATTCCTCAACGCGTTTGCCCCTGTTCTGTCCTCCAGTTCTTTGTGTTGCTGCCCCAATCAAACACACACAGCTGTGGCTGCTGAAGACTCTGACGCCCAGTCGGCTGTTCCTGACACGTTAATCCAACGTATTTTAACATTGGCGTTTTGTGTTTTCAACAGTCATAACTTAAATGCAACAATACAAATCTGTACATTTATTTAATCTTAATGAGGAAAATCTATTAAATTGGAATTATACGAATATGTATATTTACTGTAGTTTATTTAACAAGGAAACCTGTGAAACGCTCCCCGTTCTTTTGAAGTTAGGTTAAGTAGGACAACTTGCAAATTCTCCATTTTACGTTTTCTCTTACACGATCGTCCCACTGTGCTCCTACTCGGCGACGTTACTCCCATATTAATGTTGACTGTATGAATAAAATGATGAAAAGGTAGTTTATAATCGAAGCTGCGTATGTTTTTGTCGTGATTAAGCAATGAATAATGATGGTTACCTACACGGAAGTGCTACATCTTTGCACTACGTCTCTGACGTTTCCCGGCACCTGGCATTGTCGGTGTGACTGGTGACTGTCTTTTCCATACCAGCCTGTCCAGCCAACACCAAGTCTGCGCCGAGATCCACGAGATCCATGTCTCTTCTGCGTGTCTTTCCATCTGGTCTTTGGTTGTCCTCTCCTGCGTTTAGCACCATCCCACTATATACCACTTTTCCCTTTTCATCATACGCCCATGCGGTTCAATCGTTTCTCTGTTATCTGAATGGATGCTAGTGTAACTCCCGTTGGTCCTCTAATACATTCATTTCGGGTTTGATCTTTCTTTTTTACTACACACCTCCACCTCAGTATCCTTATCTCATTTGTCTCTATCCTTGCATTATGTAGCATTGCTGTACATCTCACGTTCGTTTCCGTCCGCCCGCAGTCAGTACCTGGTCGACCCGGCGTCAGATGGTCGAGCCATCAGCCCGACCTGTCGTGCCAGTCTCACCGGCACCTACGCCTACCGCGCGCCGGAACTATTGCGAGGAGAAGCCCCGACTGCCAACGCAGACATCTACTCGTTCGGCGTCACCCAGTGGCAGATGATGAGTCGCCGCCGGCCGTACGAGAACCAGCACCAACACTGTGTCATCTTCGGCGTCGTCGCCTACAACATGCGTCCAGAACTGGCGACAGACTTGGAGCAGACGGACATGGTGAGCTCCGGCTTCAGAGAGTTATACCGTCAGTGCTGGCGACCAGACCCGATCGAGAGACCATCAGCGGCCGATTTGGTCGATGTCTTCACCACCTGGTCTAATGCCATGTACGACGTATGACACACGGCGACGGTCGGGAATACAACTGACAATTGCGACACCGATATATTCGGTTTCAATGTGTTCATATTGCGGTGATGGCGAACAGAATGGGCAGTTGCGACAGAAATTACCCTTTGCAAAGTTGATATCTATCCGGGTATCTAACTGTGGTCACCGTGCCATAAAAATGTTTTGCCAGTTTTTTATTGGTCACATTTGTACAAAAGATTATATTTGCTTGGATTTTCCTTATTACAGTGAAGCGAAGACGTGTTTGTCTTGATAGAAGGTCATCCATTTTGTGTGTATATTCAAAGCACCGTTGATGGTAGAAACGTCATTGCTGAGAAAAGTATCAACTGATCAACAAGTTATTTTTTACTTTTTACCATGTTTTGCCGTCTGTAAATATGTTACATTTGAGTTCGTATAATTGTTCGTTCCGCGGGTTTAGTTTTTAAATAAAATTTATTTGTTATCTAGATTATGTTGTTTCGATTTTAAGCACATAATTACGCAAATATTTACATTACAAAGTAGTGTTAATCACAATATATCTCAGCTATATCTATATTAGGCAAGTATAAGTTTTGTCTTGTCGGATATGTGTTGCATAACACCTGCATAATCACGAGGATGGATTACTACAGCAAACAGTATGAAGTCATAAACGGCCTTCTTTACCGAGGACATAAACATCTGACATGCGCAGCGCACGTAACACGATCGATAGTTTTACACTTCAGTCACGCAATGACTATTTTGAATCTTAGTTATATTACTAATTAAAACAATTGGGTATCAGCAACATTAAAATATACCTTCAGCCAAACAATGCAAAGACGCATTATGACCATGGTTTTGCATGTATGACAATTGCACCGTCAGCAGATATCACTAAGTTAAGCATCTTAACAACCCTGAAAAGGTCGCTTGCATAGTCCGTTTAAATCATGTTTTACATGTTAATTGTTTCAACTTGCCAATCACAGCAATTTACTCGAAAACACAAGTGACACGTGTAGTTTTAACTGTGATATTTTATTCATATTCTTTCTCCACATATAGTCATATTTTATCTACAAAGTTCCTGTGTTCCGTGTCTACACGGTCACCACACCAGATTCCTACGTCATCAGAAAACACGTCTTCAATTAACCATTGCACATACTAGTTCATACACGACATACTAGTTCGTACTACTTCACGTCACCTCTCACCTTACATTGCAACTTCAGTGGCCGTTGCTACACTTTCTTAAAAACATGATGCCTAACCAAGCGTTGGTGTTGCATAGCTTCATACTCATTACATTAACTTTACACAACAGACTAAAACTAATACGTAAAATAGTAACCACTTACTACAATAAAACAGAGCATTGTAGATAGAAACAGAAAGCAATAGAAAGCAATCAAGACATTTTTGGAACATGTAACGATAAAAAAAGTAACATATGCAAAATCAGGAGATGAATTATTTCTATGTCCTGTGCTGAGAAAAGAAAGTAGGATGACTTAGTGACATTAGGAGAGATTGTTGGAGGCACAAACACAGAAGGCAGAGAATTAATATTCTAGTGGTCTACTAGATGCTGGGTCAGGGGAGTACGCAACAACAAATATGTAAGGGTTTGGACTGCTTACGTTTGATGATACATACATTGTCTTGCTTCAATAGCAATTTGTATACAAATGAGCAACGTTGGACGGGACTTTCTGATGTACACCGAATCAAGTTTGAAACCCGCAACAATGGCAAAGCCTTTCTACTTAGTATAGTTTGTACAATGGTCCCTGAGGGGCGCCACTTGATGTGAACTTTATCCAGAAAACATAAAACCGTATTAAAAAAAACGTCGTGGCAGAACGATACGCATGGTTCTGCTGAAAATGTTACCATGATGCTTACGCCTTGAATATGTTTTTAATATTTCATTGAAATTGTGGCAGAATGTTCCATACCAATGCAAACTTCTCCATTATATACAGTATGAAATAAATAATTGTTCGTATACCTTACTAGCATATGGCGTGACATTTTTTGATTCATTCCAATATACATTACACAATCATTCCCTCACTTGTATAATGATACAACCCAATTGACCATGGAACCAACTGAGCGCCGAACCAACTCACTGTAAATGGGCAACTCAATTTGAATCCTTTCTTCAAGATGTCCCAGAAACAGTAGACTAACTCAACATTGAACTATCTTATCTCCACATAGCTATTGCGATTACAAAACCATGCAATCTACGCTATCATGGTTATGAAGCAGAACATACAAACATGTTTGGAATGTCAAGTTGTCTGACATATCAGTATTGCAATGATGGAAAATAATACAAATTCACTGGTGTGTCTGTTATCGCTGGTGTCACATCGCTACAACAATGTCACATCGCTACGACAATGTCACATCACTGCGACAATGTCACATCGCTGAGACAATGTCATATCGCTAAGACAATGTCACATCGCTACGATAATGTCACATCGCTACGACAATGTCACATTGCTACGAAAATGTCACATCGCTGAGACAATGTCACATCGCTGCGACAATGTCACATCGCTGCGACAATGTCACATCGCTGAGACAATGTCACATCGCTACGATAATGTCACATCGCTGAGACAATGTCACATCGCTGCGACAATGTCACATCGCTGAGACAATGTCACATCGCTGAGACAATGTCACATCGCTGAGACAATGTCACATCGCTGCGACAATGTCACATCGCTGAGACAATGTCACATCGCTACGACAATGTCACATCGCTGAGACAATGTCACATCGCTGAGACAATGTCACATCGCTGCGACAATGTCACATCGCTGAGACAATGTCACATCGCTGAGACAATGTCACATCGCTGAGACAATGTCACATCGCTGAGACAATGTCACATCGCTGAGACAATGTCACATCGCTGAGACAATTTCACATCGCTGAGACAATGTCACATCGCTGCGACAATGTCACATCGCTGCGACAATGTCACATCGCTACGACAATGTCACATCGCTACGACAATGTCACATCGCTACGACAATGTCACATCGCTATGACAATGTCACATCGCTATGACAATGTCACATCGCTGTGACAATGCCAGCCATCACTGTGTTTCATAAGATCTCGAGCCTTAATAACACAGTCCCTACTGTTGTGTGTATGACGAGATTGTGCTGCATCCTGTTTATACACACAGAATGGATGTTTATACACTAGCAGACTGGACGTAAGAGGTCAACTGTTGTTACTGCATAATGAAATGTTACATCAGTGACTACACATGCAACTGACATAAAACTCCCTTATTGATTGTTTCTTCCAACTACATAGACAGAGAAACGTGTCACATGACATAATGGTGTCTATCTATCAACTCGGAAATTAACATATACAAACACAAATTTCAAAAACAATCATGAAATCATCCATGTGCAACAACTATTTTATCCTTTGGCATTGTTATTTCATATGCAACCATTGGTCAAAGAATTTAATATAAATCCATTTGTTCTTACATCAAGACACAATATTTCATTCTGTCTGGTTGCCATCTCCTTTTGAATGAATGCTCTTAGTGTACGTATCTTAATTCTGCAGAAATGAATATAAATAAATCTAAAAAAAGTACGGAGGCATTTGCAAAGTGAAAGCTGTCAAGTCATATTGGTGGACACAGATACAGGATAATATTAACAATAATTTATAACACATTTCCCGAGTGAAACAAACCACGCATCCACGACCTATGCACCTTTCGGTCGCATGTTGAACAATAACTGGACGACCGACTCGTCGGCCATTGTGGAGACGTCGCCAAGGTTACGGTCACCGATGGCGATCTTGCGGAGGACGCGTCGCATGATCTTGCCGGAGCGAGTCTTGGGAAGACAGGGAGCCTCCTGCATGAAGTCTGGCTGGGCAAACGGACCTATCTTGGTGCGAACTGCAACGACACAGACAGACTGAGTTACAGGTGTATTACCTGATTGTAATCATTACAATCAACTGCACTTCTTACCTGTGTCACACACACAAACAAAGACTGACCAACGCCTAGAAACGTTCGCCACTGTGACAAGACAATGGTGTTCTCAGCTACAGAAGTTATTTGTGTTATGAATATGCTTACTTTTAACTGTTTTGTGTCCATGCTCTTGGTGATCTCACTCACTGTCTTTGTGAAATGGACTCTACCGCAGCATATTTAATGTTGTTTCAAATTAAAGTAAAATATACACGTGGATTTCTGAAACAAATCTTTTGAAGAGAGTCTGATGCAGTGACTGAGTATGAACTGTCAGTGACACTGGGTGGACTTACCTAGAGTCCTCAGCTGACCTTCCAGGTCCTCTGTATAAACAGCACCCTGAAACACGAAAATATGCCAACAATATGAAATTCTGTATCATAAAACAACATAGTTCTCCGTCTTCTGTTTGATTCTGTCTGTGAACTAATTTATTGTGCAACTTATGTTTTGGTCCACTGCAATGGTTCCTATTTAAATTTTTTCGAAAAATTCCATCTATCATGCAAATTGCTCAGTTACGTTAAGTGTGACCTACTTTTCATATGAATGTAATGTGTTTTCAAATTTATCAAGATATGATAACTAGTTTTTTTAATGATATATGGCAGTTGTCTAAAAGTTCACATATCACGAGGTGCCTGTGTCCACAAGGTAATGCAAATGTCAACAAAACAGAAGCCAGGTTTTCCATGATATTCCAAAAGAATTAAGCCTTAAAACCACAAACTGACTGATCCTGTAGTTACTTAACCATGACTACCTACACTGAACGTTCTTTCTGTAAAAGGATATTATCATAATGACTTTGTATTCAGACAGCTAAAATAATTAAATTATCAGCAATCTGAAAACACATCATATACAAACATAATTACTGTTGGTTTCCAAAAAACATACATCACTAAGAACCATATGTACCTAGACATATAAAAGTAAGAAGCAGCATTCACACGTTTTACAAATTGTTTCGAGTTAGGATGTATGTTTTTTTAAGTTTTACTGTGTGTCCCAGGTGCCGTTTTTTTATGTTTCGTTGCATCCCTTCGACTTAACTATACAGTTCAAAATTGTTTTGGGGGACATTCGAGACAAGTTGTTATAAAGATATACAATATCTATCTAAACTGTGTCAACTATGACACTTCCATTTTGCCACGACAAACAGCACAAGCACTGAAACGCAGTGTCTAGAAACGCATTTACATAAAATTATTATTAATATTTTTTGTAGATTTTTAGGTTTCCGAAACATACAGTGTGTGAATACAGTGATTGTGGGTTTCTGTCATCTAGTCTTACATCTTTGAGCGTGATGAAGCAGTAGAGTGCTTCTCCCTTGATGTCGTGGGGGTGGGCGACCACCGCAGCCTCCGCCACGGACCGGTGCTCCACCAGGGCTGACTCTACCTCCGAGGTACTGAGCAGGTGGCCAGACACATTCAGCATGTCGTCAATACGCCCCGTCACCCACAGGTAGCCGTCCTTGTCACGACGCGCTCCTGGACACAACAAAGGCAAGGTATCATACAGCACAGGCTCCGGTGAACGGTTTCACTATGATACAGAGATCTTTAAGCAAATTTCCTCATTAAACAAAACCCGTTGTTAAATGTAATGTTTTTTAAAAGCACATATCCATTGCCGTACTACTGAGGGCACTATATCTATGACACACTTGATAATGTCCCGCTGGCGAGTTATGGTGTTAACAGTTTTCAGGTATTCATGCTCACTGTTAAGGATCAAAATTTATTTTAATGTAAAAAATTGGTTTAAAGAGATCTTAATAGTGTTAATGAAATGTTCCCCAGATTGCTCAAAGCTCTTTACACTTTACTTCCAGTTAGTTCAAAGGTTTGACACGACAGTACAGGATTCAATCCCGGGTTCCCTGGATTGAGGGTCTATGATGAATACAAGAATTATTTTTACCCATGTCTTGGACGTACACTTGCAAGAAACAACTTATTATAGCAGATCACACATAATATTGCAGTAATGCTACATTGTTAACAATAACATTCGTAACACTCACCGTCACCTGTGCAGTAAAAACCAGGGAATTTCTTGAAGTAGGTTGTCTCAAAGCGTTCATGGTTGCCGTAGACTGTCTGCATTATGCCTGGCCATGGCCGACGAAACACCTACAAATATCAAGGGTAACTTCCTCTAGACCCCCTACTTCACTGTCACAGGCAGAACAGATTACGATTGCAGGCACAGTCGTATTTTACAAGAATGGTTTCTGTTCTTGTATGAAGAACACATATTTTAATTCATCATAAACTAATTTTATTTAATATTCTTGGTAATTTCAGTCAAGTTTAGAAATGTCTATTTTTCAAGCCCGAGAGCCGAGTGGGGATACTATCATCATACTATCACAATGTGCAAACAATAATGTAGTAATATCATTATATTGGCTAGCCAAAGCATTTTACAGTTTCTGTGTTACTTTCACAATATATTTATTTTGTTGACTTGCAATATATCATACAAGTATGTATATAAACAAATATGTTATTGATAGATGCAGATTCATGTTTCTATTTCACTGTTTTAGTATTTCTGTAGTGCGCCTGTGAATGACGACGGCCAGATTTATGGCGAAAACAAATGTTGTGAATGATTATTATTATTAGAAAACGCACATTTGATAACTGCCTTGCCAATAAACTAGTTGATAACGAAACTATGATCACGAGATCTTGAAACCGTATGAATTTACACTTTTCATTCTTTCCTCTCAGTGCTATGTGTCACAGATGCACTATGATGAAACTGAGTAAGTGTTCGTGTTCATTAATCCTTTCTAAACAAACTTCATGTAGTTTTTCAGACTGAAACTGCTTGAATTTTGCAAACAGAGAGCACTAACCAGGTAGCCCTCTCCCACTCCCTCGATCAACTTCCCTTCTTCCGTCACCAGCTCTGGCACAACCCCAAAGAACGGGAAAGTCTGTAACAACAGCGCGAGTCATCAGTGAATAACACGACACGAGTACGTAGCTTGAAAGTTGGTGTTTGTGATAAACAGCATTAAAAATCTTTTCGTAATTGATTACATGTGATCCATCCACAAAAGATATTACAGATTTACTTTTAAATTTTAATCAGGTATCAAAGGTAGCTATTAACCCCATTAATGCCTTGATCTGTTAGACATCACAACAGAAGTGGCTCTAGGAAAGTGCAGTAGACCATAGCCAGGATTGTGACATTTTTCAATTTATCTCATCTCATTTTTTATTTTCCCGTTATAATCCTGATAAAAACTCATTGGCTTTGGAATGAGGTGATTATTTAGACATTTACCGCTGATCCTGGTTTCGTGGGTGTGGCTCCAGGCAAGGGTGTGATTGTGTGGCCACCCTGTTGACAAATAAACATGCGTCATGTGTGTATTTTGAAAACTAAACAAACACAGTCAGACTTAATGCTGTGTATGTACATCGCATGGGCATACAATTAATACGCTCACATACTGTGCTAAGCTGTACTGTTTTAATAATGTTTTGCCTTATTTTTTCTGAATAATAATGGACACAGTGTTTATGTTGTATACAAAAGAACCCTGATATGGTATATACTGGTCATGTCTCAAATATTTGGTTGTTTTGTAAGAAAGTAACTTACTTTGGAGCATACTTAATTTCTACCAAAACAAAATAAATCTGGTTATCATCCAGAGTTCAATAATTCTTCATTATCTGGCTCCAGGAGAGAACACAAACAGACACACTCCCTTTTCATTTAAATATCCCAAATTTGCCATGAATAAAAAAGCAATAATACATCGAGTTAATTATTCAGACCCTACCACTATTGTTTTACTTACCGTCTCAGTTTGCCAGAACGTGTCCACAATAGCACATTTCTCCTTGCCAACAACACGATAGTACCACAACCATGCCTCAGGGTTGATGGGCTCCCCAACAGTGCCCAGCACTCTTAGGGTGTCCAGGTTGTATCTGTGACAGCAGCACCGACAGTGACAACCATCACGGTAGAGCACATTTGTAGTGTATTAAGTATGTAAAAATGGAAGTTCAGATATTAAGTAACAATTGATTTGCACAACAGTAACCATGGAAACCAGATCATTCTTTGGAACTTTGCTTGGGTGGTTTGTGGAAATTTATTTATTCTAATAAATAGTATATTAAAATTTGCAATTTGGCCGAAAAGAGCAAGATTAAACATTTTTTTTTTTTTATTATTTTACACATACAAAGTTATAAACGAAATAGAGTCAATTTTTTTACCAAACATTTTACTCATTATTCAACAACTTTACTGTACAACTTAACATATTACAAATGGCTTGTTAGAATAAATATAAAAAAAATGGAAATAACTGAAATTTATTTTCCTTAGGACATTCCATAATACCACCCCCATGAAAGTGTCTAAGAATCGTGCGGTTGTCAGGGTTAGGGAGGTTCCCCTGTAGTCCTGCTCCAGCAGGTGGTGGGACCTACTTCTTGACGTGCTCGTCCCCGTGCTTCATGAGGGAGCGGATGGCAGTGGGTGCTGTGTAGAACTTGGTCACCTTGTACTTCTCAATGATGGCCCAGAAACGCCCTGCGTCAGGGTAGAATGGCGTACCCTCAAACTACAAGCACAACACGCAACCCTGACAGCCCTGAAATGTACAACGAAGGTTAAATCATTATTACATTTTATGTATGATAGAACCACCACGATGACGTACTTAACGCATCTGGAAATCGATTCCAAAAACATTTCAAAACTAGTGTAATAATTCGATACCATTATGAATTATATTACGGTGGCTCTTGTAAATAAAATTATAAATTCTTGACCTCACTAATAACTTTACTTATAAATAATTTATTTTTTGGTGTTCGAAAATGTAGTCTCTATGTACTGTACATGTTTGAACATATACAATTAAGCGTCCATAAACACTGGGTACATAAAATATGTATTTTTTAACATTGTAAATGATATGGAGACCCTAAAATAGGTATAATACCATCAATGTGAGCAAGTTTAAGGGTGTCCAAAACTCAGCGTCCAATATTGCAAACACATGCAGTCATTACATGCCATGTGAGCAAAGACACACCAAGTCTGAAAGTTTGCCGTCACTCTTCCTGCCCAACAGCACACATTTGTACTGGAGAGGAGTTCTGAAAGACATAACCATATGTGCATGACAGTGGGATTATTTCGAGTGAATAAAATAAACACAGTTACATCATACTGCACCTACCAAGAGGCCAGTGGCACCACACGCCAGTGGCCCGTAGGTGACGTATGTGTGGCCCGTGATCCAACCAACATCTGCCGTGCACCAGAACACATCATCGTCATGCAGGTCGAACACATACTTGAAGGTGGTGGCTGAGTAGATCATGTACCCCCCACACGTGTGTAGGATCCCCTTGGGCTTGCCGGTAGAGCCGCTGAAACACAAGCAACAACATCTACCTGCTTCTGCTATTGGTCATGACACGTTGACAAACAGAATTAACAGGCAATGGAAGGCTGACTGACATGCTATGTACACCATTGCTAAAGAAGTTGCACTGGCTGCCGATAGTGGTGCGAGTTGAGTTCAAGATCCTGCTACTCACTCACCGAGCACTGAAAGGCCAAGCACCTGACTACATTAAAAATGTGTAAGCCGACGCCAGTCGGTTAGGTCGCTGCGCTCCAGCGAACACAGTTCATTGTGTGTGCCACGCACAAGGCGTCACTGGGGTGACAGAGCTTTCAGCGTGGCAGCCCCAAGCCTATGGAATGCACTACCGCATTATCTGACATTGTCATCTATGACCACTGCTGCATTTAAAGTAAAATTAAAGACTTATTTATTTACAAGAACATTCTGTACAGCGCTGTGAGCAACGAACGTTGGAACAGCGCTATAGAAATGTGACGATTATGATTATGGACGGCTTCTCTGGGTCAATGTGATATGAACAATACTCTGATTTATACCGATTTGTTTGCTTTTTATTATATCATTGTATGCTAAAAAAATCAATTAAACCAATGTTGATATAAAAAACATCAAAGGGATAACAGTTATTATGTTAAATTATTATAAGCAGTACTAGCAATTCAATAAACATTATATGTAACACAGCATATATTCAAATACGGAATAACAAAATATATAATGTACTAAAACGTAAGTCCTTTCTGGGGTTATTCCCACACGTCTACTCCATGAGCCCCTACTGACCTGGTGTAGAGAAGAAAAAGGGGGTCTTCAGATTTCATCCACTCCGGCTCACACTCCGACCCAACTTTTGCCATCTCTTCGTGCCACCAGGTGTCTCTGTCAGTATTCCAGTGCACCTATGATAAGATCTCCATTTCATGTGTCTCCAAACTCAGTAACTACTACTCTACTACCATGTAAATGTTCCTGTTCTGTTGTTAAGTTACGTAATCTTTATACAGGATAATGGCTATTTCAAACAGAAAACTGGTGCAAAAATAAAGTGTTTGTTTTGTTACCTTTGTTGTTGAACTGTACAATGCATTGTGTTTTGGTACTAATTGAGATATCCTTCAAAGCACACTGAACAGTTTGGAAGGTATGGAATGGGATGTCTACTTGGTGGACACCAAAATCTGGAGAGTAACACAGAGCGAAAGACAACATTATCTTTGATGCAGTGCACCACTATAATTTAAAACTAAAAGTAAGCTTAATAAAAAAATAAACATCAGTTGCTCTTCCAGAGATGTGCACCCTGCATGGAAATAGTTTGTAGGCCCCAAATACTGTCTGTTACAGAATCGAGTGTACTGTATAAAACATTAGTTTGACTAAAAAAAACATGGTGACAACACAGTGAATAGTCTTCAAGTCACCTTCAACTTCATATACGGTCGCTTGGCGATCTCATTGTCGTCGCAGTCACCATCAGCACCTCCGTCATTGATGACTGTCTCCTCATCTGGACTCAGATGTCTGACCACTATACACGTCTTGACCGCATGACCCCTGGACACACAGACAGACGTGGCCAGTGAGAAACAATGTACCTAGACACACTCGCTTTGGGCAACTTTTGTCGCAAGACACTGACTTCAACTGGTCTTTATGAGATTATCTTCAACTATACACTATCACTTCTAAAATGACCTTACACTGTACTGTGTTTTCTACAAAATCAATTATTTTATTACCTATGACAGCAACATTGGTAGGGCACAATTTCATTACTGCTGTCATTATTCCATCTGATTAAATGAAGAACAAGACAAAGACAGTAGTCAGACTCACTGTTCTTCGCACATGTGCATTGCTCCATCAGCAATTTGCTTCAGTGAGACAACTTTTGTTCCACGCCATACTCCATCTGTAACAACACAACTGAACCGTGTCTGTTCCGCTCCAGTACAGCTCCACATTCCTCCCTCACTCTAGACTTACTGCTTAGATACTGCATGTTGTACCACTTTAACTATTACTATTGCCGTAATGACTGTATGACTTCAGGCATTATATATCTTGGACACCCTAAAAATAAAATACTACAAAATTATTATCTGTGCTGTCTTTTTGAACATCTATAATTTATATGTGTTTAAATACAAACAGTACATATAGTGGCTGAACACACCAACAATACAGTTTTAATGTGTGATCTTGGATTGCTGAAAAATGTATTATTTTGCAAATGGTTGAATGCTTACAGTGAGAGAAATACTTACACAAGGTGATACTGACTTGCAATATTTGTTTATAAAATTATATAGATTATGATAGTACTGAAGCGATAGAACAATATTTAGTATTTATCAGTGTATGTGGAATATATCAAACTGCCAAAATTGTTGCTGGATACATACACAAAGATAAATGAAAAGTGCCGAGCTGACACATTTTCAGTTGTCTTTCCTTTACAAGCACTGTTTTATTACATTAATATAATCATAATATATTTTAAAAAATATATACACACAAGACTAAGCTGACATTATCTTTAGTTCTGTCACAAATGTTCATAAAAAAGCACACAATTGTTGCTGCATTCTATCTCCTGTCCCTGGCAACATGTATTGGGCTACACCTGTTCACGTCTACAAGTTCTAATACTATGGTCTATCTATTCTACAACACTAGACATGCACCAGATTCAGTTCTCTTTCACGTAAGTGTTAATATCAGTTTGGAAATGAGTGCTTCTAGGGGTTTTGGTGCAGCACCCACCTGCCGTGACGAGGACCCTGCATCCCGCATCTAGGATGCGTTCAGCCAGGGAGGCACACGAAAAACCGCCAAACTAACGAGGGAAACAAAAATAACGTAAAACACACACACATCAAGACGATACTGCCAACTAGATTAATAACCTTGAAAACGTAAATAACAATGACGGATTTGAGATGTTTATAAAGACATTAATTCCTTATAATTAATCATGGGCGCATGAAGAGGCATGAATGTATATCATGGAAAATGTCAATATAAAAATAATAATTGTGTTGTCTTATCTAATTGAGCAATATAACCTGATTGTTAGGGGTCAAAATCAAATTGTTTTGCATGTTTTTATGTCAGAGTGAATCAGTCTTTGAATTCAGTGTGAATGTACGGAATCACCTTCTAACAATACCCAACATTGTAGAAAAGGTAGATGATATTGTATATAATCATGTATGTAAAAGGCCAATTAAAATATTTCCAAACTTCACAAAATAACCCCATAGTACACTGTACCTAAATCTAAGTAAACCCTTGCAAAAGCAAAATGCAATGCAGCAATACAGGACAGATGCAATTATATAAACTTTGCAAAATGATACATGTGTAAAAGCAAATAAATAAAACAAATTACAGAAAAATGTATAATTATGGCATGGAACAACAAACTTATGTGGGTCAAAATGTTTGCCAACAACAATCTAATTGTTTTACATTTTCACCAATGCAATTTTAATCAGTAAAGTATTGTGCATCATATTTCCAATTTTGTTATTGCTAATTCCCACGCCACAAACAAACAGATAACAGCACACGTCTGTTGATCCTCTACAAAGCAAAACATCCAGTAATAAGGCAGTCTTTCTATGCTATCGTACAACATGAATCTACAAAAATACATTAACCATCACATGGTTTCACTACTTGCAGTACATTTTTCTACAGCAACATTTCAACACTTCTCAGATTTCTCCACAAAAAAACATTTGTTGTCTAAACTTTACAGCAAACTGGTACCTGAACTAATTTGCCGTGGCATTTTAGGGTGAATAAAAATCTAACTACAGATGAAATGTGGCTAGTATTACTCCAACATAAAAACGCAACAAATTTAGCATTCGTGTTTTCTTCATGATAAATTATCTTTCATGACAGAAATATTCCAGGATGGATTCAAATCAGTTAAACTTTCGATACAGTTTCAATGCCCACTGAGATCTGGGCATTTTGCTCGGGGTGGCCATTTTATTCAATTCTGTGAATATGTAAATCTTCTTAATTTTTTATAATAATAATTTTACAGGAATTACACAACTCAGCCCCATGTTACAAAAGTGTGGTAAAGTTAACACCATCACGTCTACACAGACAGTGGTTGCTGTAGGGTGGACTGCAAGTGGTGATACCAGGGTCAGAGATCAACTTAGACATTGTTACTTTGTTACAATACATGGCTATTTGAAGACACAGATAGTGACAGATTGTGTCTAGGTCTAGACCCTGACCTCCCACTACTAAGACTGTGGCTTGGGCATCAACAATACGCAGAGCCAGGGCATCGAGGGAGTAGCCAGCAAACTGTAAGAAAACCATGTAATATTGACACCCAGGCAGTCAGTCTTAAGGGTAGTTTAATCTAGTTGGTTGAGTTGAATGGGTGAACGCCGCTTGCAAAGAACACACATGCATGAGCAATAATTAGGGTTAATTTAAATATTGAAAAGGCATTAAAATTTCCATATGGAGGCATATTAAGTGTAAATTGGAATATAGACAGTGGCTAGCTTATTTTATGGCTAGATTATTTTATGTCAAGACATCATAGAGCATTTGTCTATATTTATAGTCACCACCAAGGTATATTCTGTGAACGCAACAGAGAATGTCTGAACTAGCCAATGGGAGTCAAGAGGATGTGGCATCTGGTCTTGTAAGATAACAAAGACCACTGGCAAGTTACACACAACAATGTTCAGGGCATCAGTCTCTATTGCAGAGATTCACAGTCACATGAGATTGGAGATGGTAAACGTAAGAGGTGATATTATCCATTAAAATATGACCACATCATTTGGGTTTAGCGGTAAACAATGCACAGCATTTATTCAATTATGTGAATATACAAATCTTCATAATTGTTATGATCCTAATTTTACAGGAATTGCACAACACAACCACATGTTACAAAGATGTGGAAAAGATTGCGTATTTCCAAGATGACAGATCACCATGAAGATCACACATCAAAGTAATGACAGTAACAACTAATTTTCTCAGTGGTACATAATACAGTGAATCACCTTACAATTTCTCAACACAAACTAAATCCAACTTTTCCCCTACAACAAACAACCACTTTCAGAAGATTACTTGAAGAGAACCTAAAACAACTGAAAGTGGTCAACGTTAGCAAACAATTAAATGAAATTTTTGTTTATTTATTTACTTACCACAATAGAATGCACAGCCCCAATACGTGCACAGGCCAGCATCGCAATGACGATCTCGGTGATCATGGGCATGTAGATGGCGACACGGTCACCCTTCTTGACCCCTGCAGTGGACAACGAAATAACGATGACCTCACATGACACCCTGTAGTCCACACATTTCAAAAACTCATTACTATTTACATTTTTGCATGGGCAACGTTTTAACACCGTAATACTGTAAATAACAGTTTAGTATTATTTTAGTGCTAT
The DNA here is from genome assembly GCA_964017155.1 of Oasisia sp. SBJ-2009. Taxonomy (NCBI): domain Eukaryota; kingdom Metazoa; phylum Annelida; class Polychaeta; order Sabellida; family Siboglinidae; genus Oasisia; species Oasisia sp. SBJ-2009. The sequence goes on from OZ024863.1 coordinate 24,046,114, forward strand.
TATTTTATTAGTAGCTTGACAAAGTAACAGACACTATACATTTCTCACCTAATTAATTAGTGATTGTCAGGAAAATCATCTAATTTATATAACATAAATTTTTTTCTTGTCAAAGTAACTACTTCCACTATTTAAAAAAAGTTGATACTAATGTTTTTATATTTGCCTAATTAAATGAGTGTGAGAGAATCTCACACTGAGCTTATGATATATCTAAATACTATTATTCAAATTATAATACATTGTTGATCTAAATAATAATACATTATTTATATAAATGATAACATATATTAAAAGAAACTTTGTGCACGTACCTTTTGCCTTGAGGACATTAGCGAATTTGCACACCTCAGTGAGAAGACCGCTGTAAGTGATCTTTCCTTCATCGTCGGGATCGTTGCCCTCCCTGGCACAGAACCAAGCATGTTATCAGTGGCACAACCCCAAAACCTTTTTAAGTGTAAGTGTGGACTTCATTGCAGTAAAGCTGCATCAAACGGGGGTTGAAACAACCACTGCCCAAACATAAAATACACCATGTAGAGGATATGTGAGACTGATGTGAGGAGCAATGAGCCACAGTATATTTCAAATTTTTTAAACTTGGATATGTTTGACCTCTGAACCCTGCCATATTACCTCAAGCTGTGTTTGGTTTAACTAGCTCTAACCAATGTAACTTTTTGAGTTTGTCCTGTTTACTTCATTAATACACATTTCTGGGTGAAAACAAGAATATCATGCCACAATACATATAGCGGTCCATATATATATATAAATTATATACATATATATATATAATTTATATATATATGGACCGCTATATGTAAATAGTGGTACATTCTGAAGGTGTTATGGCATAATGCCCACTTGCTCACCATGTGGCATCATAATAAGCCATGTCAGAACTGCAACTGGTTCAGACTGTGTTCTCCATAAGCAGTGATTATCCAGCTAAACGCTACTAAACAGTGCACTTAATCACAAGTCATTAATTACCATCTCTAACATAGGTCACAACATCATATTAATGGTAGACTTGTAACCAGAACACTTCCAGTATCAGCAGAGTCTGCCTAGAACAGCCACTCCCAGGGGCTGTTTATTGCTTGACCCATTAACCTTGGCAGGCCACATCTGACCATTTCTGCAGCACACTGACCACTCCTGTTGACTTGGTGTCCAGCTGGCCACCACTGACCACTGATAGCCTGGATCTATATGGCATCATTAACCCTTTGTCTTCCAGTGCATCTTAGCCAGAGTAATTTTTATGAGGGTGTCAAAACGGCATATCTAGTAACTCAGGCAAGTGGCCTGTGCAGTTGGAAGAGGCGGCCTACTTTTACACAATACAGCAAAGAAGGTGCGACGTACATAGGCATGTACAAGTAAATAATTATTATATTAAAGAGGGACTGAAACACTTTAACAACCACAGCCCAAATATAAGAATGTATACCATTTTAGAGGATATGTGACCACGATTTGATGACCACGGAGCCACGGTATATTTGATCAAACTTGAACATCTTTGACCATTGGACGCCGCTGTGGTTGGTTTCACTAGCTCCTAACCAAATGTAGCAGGAGTGTAATATGGCGATGCCCAGTGGGCAATGAAAGTCAAGTTTGGATAGTTTTAAGCACCTGTTTGCATTGCCACTGGGTGCCTTTTATCAAAGCCCTGTTAGAGTAGATCACTGCCACTACCAGTAGGACATAGGTGGACACACTCAGCAGTCAATGCCAGTGCTGTGTAACTGTGAGCTTGGTCACAGGCATGTTACTGTCCATAGAGTGGTTTGCACTGAAATCCACCACATGTTGTACAACTGTTCACAATATTAATGTGTTGTCTCAAAAAAGGTCAACTAAATTTTTGTATGTCAAATGCTGTGTGCACCTTTAAAATATATTCATGCTGTTCTAAAGACTGTGGTGTACGTCACAGGTTGTAGGGGAGAGTTGAAGTTATTGCTGCCTGGTTGTTGAAGTGCCAAAACTGCCAAGCAAAGCAGTAAGTCTACTACTCTGTATGATGTCATGGCACTAGGTGAATATCACCAAGGCCAAGTCTAACATAGTAACATCACAGCCCATTCAAAAAGGGAACCCATCCATGGCCAGATAATGTTCCACTGTTGTGCAGTAGACATTACATTATTTTGATGCGTTTTTTTCTTAGGCAGTCTTATGAACAGGCAATTGAAGGCAACTTTTGCTCTAACCCAACCTGTCCCCGGACCATCCTGTCCCCGGACCATCCTGTCCCCGGACCATCCTGCCCCCGGACCATCCTGTCCCCAGACCATCCTGTCCCCAGACCATCCACCTTAATACCAACAGGGTGTGTAACCTGAATCACCAGGGTGCCTATAGCTATGACTGTGCCTCCAGCCATGAAGCTAAGCCTACTGTTTGGTCACTCTCCAAGTGGATCCTCTCCAGCAGTAGTACAACTGGTACTCCAGGCACCACTGACCACTGCAGTGGACCCAGTGAATGAGTCAACACCTGTCCTCAAACAGTAAACAACACACATCTAGGCCAGTTCCAGGCTCACAGCAGCTGGACCATGTCCAGGCAGGAGCCTGTCAGGCTCCTGGGCTAGAAATATGTGACATAAACCATAGATTATGTCATCAGTGATGAGGTGACAGTTACACCTGACACTAAATTTATCAACATGGGTGCTTGAGTGCTTGCGTGTGTGCTTGTATGCAAGCTAATCAATTTATGTCATATTGAAAAAGTACAATAAATATAGATAAATAATTATAGATCACAGGTTAATAGTCATTTAATTGTGTACAGTGGATGGAGACTTCACCCACAAATACATGCAAATTATCTTTCACTGAACGGTGGATACCTTATTAATGACTGACCATGTGTGGTATAATTATACACAGCCTGTAGTTCACCAATGCTTATTTATCCATGTGACATGTCATGACACATTTCAGACATGGTAAGAAACTGTTATAAGCCACTGTAGAATCAGATCTTTACGTGCAGAGAACTGTGCATTCATACATGCATGTATTTGTATGCACTTCACAAACTACATAGCTACACAGTATGCACATAACAGTCTATTTGTCCTGTCCCTGCTACTGGCTACAGGACTAGTCAAGTAATCTACTCTGTGATTACTGGTATTCCTCTGGGTGTTTTCCAAGTCTCCAGCAAAAGTCCTCTATTGATTGGCCTGTCTTTCTGTTGCTGTGTTCCACTCACTGACAGCATACATGTGAGAATTAACTACATCAGTACAATGTACACACTGCCACAGAATAGATTAATCAGAGTTGATGGTATGGATACTACATGTACTTTCATATGGAAAAATCAATATAAATTTCTATAACACAAAATATGCAATAAACAGGAGTGCACAAGTTTGCTGAAATAAAAGAATTACAGCAATGGCTGTCCTAAATTAGGTTTGCCCATTTCTACATCATTTTTAAACATTTAATGTATTTCTTATCTGCTGCAGTATGCTAGTTCATCAGATAATAAAAGGATGGAACCTTCAAAGGTGTTGTTGATTTACTGTAGATATGATATCTAAATCTGCAAGTTACACAATAAAACTATTTTCTAACTAATGTTGAGATAACTTAAAAACAGAACTTTTCATTGTACAAAGTGCAGTTATTGTTGGTATTACTTTGAAAACGATTCACACTACAGATTTAGGAATATCACTTAATTAACTCAATGCACCATGGGCTATATACTCGAGGATTGAGTTCAAAAAAGAAGTTCTGACCTAGTTTCTACACATGGCATTCCATTGTACTGATGACTATTGCAGTCGTATAATGGCAAGATGAAAAGCAAGACAAATATATATCATGTTTCTACAATGGCAAAGGTACGCTACGCCTGGCTGCACAAGCTATCTATTCATCATGTTCTTCTGAGAACCATTCATATAAGTCACACAGCAAAGTTCTGAGAAACCGAAAATATGCACACCTTTATCAGTAAATAAGATATATTAGAAAAAGGCTCTAGTGTTTGCAATGGGGACACCACACTGTTAAGTTGTATCTTATCAAAGTTTGTGCTCATTAGCTGTAACTATCCTGGGTTTCCCTGCATTGTGTCTCCCTGTCCTGTCAGTGTCACTAGAAAGGAACCCTACAACTGTAAGGACTTCAGTTAAGTACTGCTGATATTAATAATAATAATCATTGTATAAACACAAAAGTCACTTGTATGTAGCTTGGCAAGCAGATACCCTTTCTTATACCAGACTTGATATCAAAGGCGATGTTTTGACATAGTTCATCCACTTTGCCTCGCTGGATGCATGTTGTCAAGATATGTGACAACACAATGCTTAGTTATATTGCTTTCCATAGCTGACTAATCACCAATAGATCGCAAGATGTAAACATCCAAATGGTGATGCCTCTGCCCATTGTGTCCTCTGACAATGGTGACAGATGGACACTCAGCCAACTGTAGCCCCAGTCAGGTCATTGGGTTACTGACCACATGGCAGAGTACAACTGTAGCCGGTTGACCTGCAGAACCACTGTCCTCCTAGGCTCCTACTGTCCTCAACTTTACTGCTGTCAACATTCGTCAACTGTCAACTATAGGCCTATACTTTACTATGAAACTATTTTTGGACTGTCCCTGTGCGAAGATAGTCATAAATTTATAGATGACATTTGAATGTGTTTTTAGAATAACAAGTCCCAGTTATTGAATGATTCGCCTCCAAATTTATAAAATTAGCAGGGACCGACAATAGCGGTGGCCCTGATGGCCCGGCAAGGTTTGGGATGCCGTCTACGCAAGCAGTTAGAGGACCTATTGGCGGTTCTATTTGTACCAAACAACATGGCGTACAGTGAAACTATGGTGGCGTTACTAAGGTCTAAACATCGCATATTTTCGAACACATCCTGCGTCTTCAAAATTAAAACATATTTCACAATTGATAGGGGCTAATTGTTATTGCAAAAAGTCACTTAGAGGTAGAATACATACAAAAGAATTAGAAAACCCCAAAGTTCAAAATATAAACAAACATATTTTTGTGTACATCATCTGTTTTTGTAAGAATAAATATGTATTCGTGCAAAAAGTTTGGGACAATAAATATTTGGGGAGGCCAGTAACTTTTAAAATACAAAACCTTATTGTTGACCCGATTAGATACTATTTACAGTAATGACTTTAGATTTTCAGAATTTAAAATACCTTGATTTTGGACACCCTAAAAATCTACAACAAAATAATTATTTTCTGTACTGTACTTGCTTCTGAACACCTTATATCAATGTACTTGTCCTAATATACAGCTCATGGTGACTATATTTTGGACACTAAAATTATTTGCTTTGTACTGTGAGTTTTCGGATAACTAGGAATTGAATTATTTTGGATGTCCAAATAGTGTGGTAGAACCCTAAACAGCATACCCCACTCCAAGTAAATGTGCAAATAGATGAATCATGCCATCTTTTTTCATCTCCTTCCTCCATAGTTCTATACAAGAAATTCTGTCAAGATAAGCAGTCTGTAACTATCTCTTCCCATCTTATATAATTATAATATTATATAAAATTATTATAAGATATCAGATAACATTCTGACATGTCACACTTCATCACAAGAAATAATATGTGGAATGTTCCTTCCTGTAGTCACACATAACAAGTCAAAACATTCAGCAATTCCACATGGACACTCAATTGATTTCTCAAAGAGACTTTGCTGGGATGGGCAGCCAAGAGACTGAATGCTACAAAATTGCTGTGATCTGCTTGACAGCTTGGCTAACGAGGCGTTTAATCAGCTACATTCTGCCCCCAGTGGCTACACTCAAGACAATGTCACAGGCCTGGCAAGACATGGCCTGTGAAGTAGACTGTCCTCACTGGGGTCAATGCCAGGGAGGCAGAGCCAGAATCAATGCCACACTCACTGCAGATGTGGAATGAAGTGGGTGAGAACATACGGACATTTCCTACAGTGGGTCATAATTATTCTTCTCACGTGCATTACAGAATCTGTTTGCCTAATAATAAAAATGTGGCTTTTGCTGATTCAGTGATTTTCTTCATAATGATAGTTACAACTGTGCAGTGAGTTTGTCATTTTACTTATTATGTATTGTACACATAAGATAATAATAATATGGTCTCCCTGCTGATGCTTATTCTGGGCAGACATTGAACTGTGTTCTGTTCCCTGGCACCTATAATGTTATTATGTATACACGGCACTAATCTGGCTGGGGAAGACATGTACAGTAATGTCAGATGCAAACAATCTTGTGAAACAAGCAGACAAAGCTTCCTTTTAATGCAAACTATCTGAAAATTATGGAATTCATGTGTCAACAATTCAAAACAGCCATCGAAATGAAAATATTGTTGAGTTCTATGCACAGAACATAAAAACATTACATAATTATATTTATATGAGATACCACAAATGAGAATAATCACTACGGGTGTTGTGATATTGCAATTTTCTACCTTGGAATGACTAACTGCTTTCTCCAGCTATTTTATTTACTGTCTGCATTTGATAAAGACATTTATTACCAACATAGATTTCTATTTACTACTATTTTTAGGGTTTGAATCCTATGCTGTGGTGTTAAACCTTGGGCCAGTGTCTTCACGCTACATTGCTCGAGTTCACTAAGCTCTATAAATGAGTACCTGGCTACAACCAGTGGCGAACATTTGTATGAGCAGCCTTTGCGCATTAATTGTAGCATGAGATGGTGTCTGATTGAATAGGTCTGCCAGGGAAGTAAAGTGTAAAGTGCTTTGAGCAGTCCTGAGGACTGGATACTGCGCTATGTAAGAACTTTGCTTTACTTTTCCATGTGTTTCTTTTTCACCCGCACACTGACATGACATTTTATTGAATCCTTGTAAATATTCCAGCCAACTTTCACAGGTTTTAAATATCCATTGACTCGCTTACCTAAAAAATGTCTCACATCGTACATTTTAAATTAAGTTTTTATGACATACACAATTTCTACAATTAAACAAGCCAAGAAACTTAATTTTCATGTCCATTCAAGGAATAGCTCAATCTTATTTACCACAGCTAAAAGTCAGGCAAAGTTCTACTACTAGATAGGTCATGTCAAGATGACACAAACAACCATGAATTATTGTTGATTATATAAGACATGTTAATGCTTAAGTAGGTTCAACACCTGAAGGCTAATTAATACTCCCAATGTGTGTGTCATTAGTGAGCCCTGTGTAATAAATGTTGAATTAACAACAATCTTCAGCAGATCAACAAGAAATAAATCGTAACACTACCTCAGGAGAGTAACAGCAAATGTGTCATTGTGAGTCACCATAAACCGTCCAGGTGTGTCAATGGGTCATCAGTGTAACTTGATAGTGTGCCATAGTAGTTTACACACTTGAATGCTGTCAGCCAAGATATACTGTAGCCTTTGTTATTTAACAGTGCCCCACTTTGCTGGAATGTAACATACATGTTGTAAATAAATGGCATAACTAAGAATAACATTTTGAGTAATTAGTACTCCCAAAACCTTTCTTCTTCTTGTTCACATTCTTGTAGTTACCTCTGTATTTGTTTAAAGGAACATTCCACAGCCTGTAAATAATATCCACAGAATGTAGTTGAAGTAAATGCTTGAAATATGATTCCTGTGACAGTATAAGCATCTATCAGGCAAACAAACAGACAATAATTTGTCACACTGGTTTATTAAAACTGGAATGGTTCAACTACATTATGTGGATATCACTTGCCATGTTACTGGCCACAAACACTGCACTCATACTGAAAGTGTGTCCAGTCTATGTCCACACTGCCACTCCACACACACCCAGCAGTTGTGAAGTAGTCATCCAGTGAAGTTACAATCTATCTAGAGTTGCTTACACTACCACCACACACAAACTGTTCACACGGAATGTGTACTTTGATGCAATACTACTGAACTTTGAAACACATGTATACATTGTAAGTGTTGTGCCTCTGTAACTGTGGATCTCACGGTGATGTGGTTTCTCACACAGGTTGTACAGTGCAGTACCTGACCCTATGTCACTATGTCCATGCTCATGCTGTTACGTAACATAACATCAATATCTGTCAGTGACGACGAAAAACAACCAATGATGAAATAAACAATACATGTTTGAACAGCATTTCTCCCCAGATCAATTGTCTTCATAAATGTTGCCCAACATTTCATCAGCTAATAAATTCAGGTAAGGCTGAATTGATAAAGGGTTTTGGTTTACAATATTTCTGATAAGTTGTACCAACTTGAGCAGAACACCACTGAAATAGATTTATCAGAGCTTTACTTTAGCAGTGAGTCAAACTACAGAAACTGTTTTGTGTTCACTGAACGTCACTCGTTGTTCCAACAAGTGCACCAGACGAACCTGCCATGAGATAGATGCAAAACACACCTGGATGCAGCATCTCTCACCACCACCCCTCCCCCCCCCTCCCCCCCCCTCCCCCCAGTTGGCAGGTCAACTGAGGTTAAAGATACACAACACCAGTTATCTCCTTGCTTGGCAGTACTGGTAAGATAATGGTGCATCATTTAGGTACATCAAAATGAATTGATAAAGCTATGGAGTATTTAATGATCTGATCTGTTTATGTAAATAATAAATGATTTAGACTGCAGGGCCCATTGCTTTATGCAAGGTAACATTTTTGGCAGGCATACTTTTTTGGTGGACACGTGAATTTTAACTCACAAGCCAGTTGAGATGTGTTTAATAATAAACTACAAACACACATATAACATATATTTTCAAGGCATAACTGACAACATTTATGAATTCTGAAGACCTTTTTTTGCTCGTTAATTGTTTTACTTGTCCACCACTTGGCGAAGACATTTCTACCTGTCCATAACAGGTTTAGCCGTCCAAATGACGGGTGAATGGGACCGCATAAAGCAATGCTGCATGCTGAGGTTGGATTTACATGTTAATTTGTGCAATTACGTGATAGTTGTAAACACAATTAAGTTCATAGCAATTTCTCGGTTCTACAGCAAGATGTGTAACTACAGAAGCAGGGCTTTATGCAGGACCAAATTATTGCCAGTCACACATGTTTTGGTGGACACATGGATGTTAACTGTTAAGCCAGTTTACAAACTTTAAAATGTATCTGATGACCTGAAATGGATTACAAACACACGTGTGTGTGACACCATTTACACTCACTTCTAAGGCAAAACTTCATTTTTTGACCCGTCCACAACGATTTTTACCCATCCAAATGTCAGGTGGATGGGTCTCTGCATAAAGCTATGTACAGAAGACTGACTGATTATTGTTTGAAAACCAGAACTGCGCTGGTCAGTCAGTCGTTAGGTGCGGTGGCTGTGTCCAGGAAATCAGCACAACTTGTGTTATATAATTGGCACTTACGCATGTTATTATTAAATATTGTGACAATGCAGTAGCGGTTATACATGGTCATATTTATTCCAGCAACCAATTTTCTGCCAAGAGTTCTAATTTAGGGCCAGTTCTGTCCACTTAACAAGTTAGCATACTACTTGCTGAGCACTGTCAACATAATAATGTAGTGTCTAGATAGTTGGAAGTTGATGAAGCTGTGAGATATAAATGCCTTCCTCCACCATTCTTCAGACACCTACCTTTAAATCTGGTTCTGCAAAAGTTCTGCAAAAGTGATCAGTCACATCACATTGGCCCAGTCATTAGCATGCAAAAACTGGGGAAACATTGTACACCATCTTAAAATGACTTGGAAATTGACTGACTTTGAGCTTCATCTTTCAGTATAACTTTCATGTAGCAACTTTTGTGTCCTCTCAGCTCAGACTCCTTATAAGTTTTCCCAATCTCAGGAGTCTCAGGACTGTCTCAAGTCTCAGGACTGTGCAAACTGTGTTGTGCCACGGCATAAGATACTGAGATACTGAGTTAACATGCATATGTCCACACAATTTCTTTTAGCACCACATATATTATTTAGTAATGTCCAGCCTTACATTTGTCTTGTCTTTGCTCACTACCAAAATATAAACCCAGTGGTAGTTTGCGAAGGTGACCTTCCTAGTCCCTACTGCCTTAAAAATCAATACCTGGGACCTAGGTGTCAATTATGTACATACACTCTAAATGAACAAATGTACATTTACTGGAGAAAAACTTGTTCTAATTTAAGCTGCTGAATCTGGCCCACTGGCTGCCTAAATAGTGTTTAAATATCTTGGTCAAGCACATCAATATTTACCGTGGCCTAGGGCATTGATTTGACACACATCTTGACTATTGAGCAACCGTCTCAGCATCTCAGTCAGAATCTACTTCTGGTGTTGGATCAAAGCTTACCAACACTTTAGCTGTGTGCTTCATTGGTTCAATTTGATTATGACTAAGTACAAGAGAAAGCTGAATTGTTTTAATTTAAGTTTGATATACATTATATATCACCATTATCATGTATGTACAGGGATTGGGTTAAGACATTGTTGAAAGACCTACTTTACCAAATTTAATTTCTCATGCATGTGATTATTTTCTTAGTAGATCCTCATGTATGGAGCACACTGTACATAGCTCCCCCACTGGGCATGTGGTACTTAACCAATATTACAGTAATATCATCTAGATCTTTATTTCCTGATATAGTTAGACATAGTTTAATTTGACAAAAAACAAAAACCTTGTGGTTCAATATATAATATCTGGCTGTATCTCACTTTAAATAGTAACCTTTCTCAGTGAACTGGCTTTGTTATGAGGCGAGATCAATCATGTATAATGCAACACACATAACTTTACAAACCCTATGTTACATGCAGATTAATTTATCTAAACACTCAACACTTTACGAATCTTGCTAATCCCAAAATTGTGTTATACAAATGATTCCAAATCATGTGTCTTTATTTTTATCAAGCTATACTTAGAACTACATTAGATCTTTTCTTTGGTTTGGGCTACTTCTGTTGTGTCTAATTCTACCACATACACATGACAATAAACACACCTATTACTTAGACACACCCCCACTGGTTCCAGATCACTACACATGAAGAGGAAGTGCTTAGGTGTCACACTAGACTGAATGCCTCAATGAATGCATTCAATAGGGTCAGGTGATTCAGCTATAGCTCAGTGAAGTCTTTTCAAGGCCAGAGCATGTCATTCACAGCAAAAGTCAGTCTATGGGCAATGTGTATAATATATAGGCTATAATGTCAACTACCCTGTTGGGGTCAAGCAGTGAGTCCAGCCAGCTGTTACCATATCTTCTGAACTAGGTTTTCAGAACTAGATCCATGACCTTGAAGGGAATAGAAATCAGGCTTTACCTAAAATTTGTTTTCCATGTATACATAAAGTTTAAGTATATATGTATTGTAACATCGGACAAGTTTAAAAAAAAATTGTAGTATTATATAAGTTCAGTTTTTAAATGCATAGCGATTCCTGCAGAAAGCTGACAGTAAATTACCAGGGCGATCACATGGTATCGCGGTGTCAAAGATGACACAAAATTACATCAGGCTACATATTCAGAGCACATTTACAAGAATAATTTTTGGGTCGTACAAAACCAGAGTGACTAGTGTTGAAGTGTCCCCAAAAGTCTAGTGATGACCACTTGGAGTTGGAGCTATGGAACCTGGAAGAACTTTGACTTAGTGCAAAACGGTCACAAATTATCACACACCTGTGGGCCAACAAAATCACACACACTTGTCACAAACGGTTTTACACATGTAATTATTAGGTCTACGCGAAGGATTTGTTAGGGCTAAACGCCGACCGTCAAATATAGCACATTCACTGAAACTAATAAGCGTTACCTTTGGACTTTGGTGAAATTTTGTGACATCACTTCAACCTGTCTAAGACTTGATTACAGCAACTCAGCCAAACTGATAAATCATAATTATATAATTATTAATAACATGCTTTTTGAAATGTTATTGCATTATTCAGTTTAATATGGGAGTAACTCAGAAAGTACTGGACTGAACTCACCAGTAAAATGCAATTTTCTCCCCCAATCCGTTTTCGTTGATGAGGCGATCGAGGACGTTGTAGGAGATGTTTGTGACAGCGCCCTGCATCCATTTTATCGAGATCGGCCCTGCCGCTGGGTCGAAGTTGTACTCGAGGAATTTGTCGGAGGTTGGCGGCGTTTTCCAATAGAATGTCTTTGCAATTTCGCCCCAGAATCCAGCCGGATCTTCCACAGACCTCTTGTACATTTCCCTGTACTGTTCCATGCTGCTAACGTACGCATTTTCCTGCACGCGTTTCGGCGGCTGAAAGACAACATTGTTCGTCTGCTCCGCCATCGTTGAATCCACGGCGCTGTTTGCCGCGATGGTCTATGATCGACGCGTCGACACGCGCACACGAAAACGAGGCTCTCGCCGGTTGTGAGTAAACAGACGCACGTGGCATAGCTCGTACACACCACACACGCACATCCTACATGACTGTATATATCTTGACTAATCCTCCCTCTGTGTCGTTTTGTGATGGTAGGACGTTAAGTAATCTTTCATGTCTCAGAAGAATACAAGTAAAAGTGTCACAGTAATAGCGTTATTTGGAGTTTATCTTCAAATGTCAGTGTTATTCATAAATCGTGTCATGGGAGTTTGGACGATGCATGCCACATGGACACTACCGTAGAATCATCTCGTTGATCACGTTGATCATGTCCCTGTGTGTGCGTATCGGACTGAAGTAAATAAGACCGGGTGTCCTAGTGATGAGGACTTTGACTCCTTCGTTCAATACCAGGACAGAACAGACAGCATTGTCACACGGTCTCTCAACACCAGGCCTGGACTGTATGTACCTCGTGACTGGTCCAGTCTCAATTTGGGACGTTAACGACGCGCTGAGGACAACAGGCACCCTGACAGTTACCACCCTCAGTGCCAGCATAGAAAGGTCGGTTTGGCAAATATTTTCTGAAAATGGCTGACTAGCTGAAAAAGATCAACATTATATAAGAGGGAGGGAGGGAGGGAGGGAGGGAGGGAGGGAGGGAGGGAGGGAGGGAGGGAGACAGACAGACAGACAGACAGACAGACAGACAGACAGAACACATAGACAGAGAGATAGACAGAGACAGACAGAGGCAAATATAGAGATAGAGAGCGGATATCGTCACCAACACGATCCCTGATGACGATGCGAAATGGTGGAAAACGGCAACGAGAAACAACGAATAAAGTATGCAGGAATATGCAAGACCATCAAAAACAAAGCAAGAGAGGACAGCAGGCGGTGGAAGCAGCACTACGAGATATGAAGAACGGTGTAACAACAGCCATGCGGCCATATAGAAACATCGATACATTGAAAGCAGGAGAAGCTGTTCACGAAATGCTTATCAGAAATACATACATACATACATGCCTACATGCCTACATACATACATGCATACATGCATACATGCATACATGCATACATGCATACATGCATACATGCATACATGCATACATGCATACATGCATACACGCATACACGCATACACGCATACACGCATACACGCATACACACATACACGCATACACACATACACACATACACACTTACACACATACACACATACACACATACACACATACACACATACACACATACACACATACACACATACACACATACACACATACACACATACACACATACACACATACACACATACACACATACACACATACACACATACACACATACACACATACACACATACACACATACACACATACACACATACACACATACACACATACACACATACACACATACACACATACACACATACACACATACACACATACACACATACACACATACACACATACACACATACACACATACACACATACACACATACACACATACACACATACACACATACACACATACACACATACACACATACACACATACACACATACACACATACACACATACACACATACACACATACACACATACACACATACACACATACACACATACACACATACACACATACACACATACACACATACACACATACACACATACACACATACACACATACACACATACACACATACACACATACACACATACACACATACACACATACACACATACACACATACACACATACACACATACACACATACACACATACACACATACACACATACACACATACACACATACACACATACACACATACACACATACACACATACACACATACACACATACACACATACACACATACACACATACACACATACACACATACACACATACACACATACACACATACACACATACACACATACACACATACACACATACACACATACACACATACACACATACACACATACACACATACACACATACACACATACACACATACACACATACACACATACACACATACACACATACACACATACACACATACACACATAAACCGGAAAATGAGGGATTAATTTACATAAATAGTGAAGACGGGGCTGGTTGTTACAAATCTCAATCAAAATCCCTTTTTTGTCTGAAAATTATATAATTCGTACATGTAGTATAACCAAATTGATGCGTGCGTGTTCTTATATAATTTATGAATACGTGGTATTATACCTTGTTTTCATTTTGTTAACACTGAAGCCTATCCCTCGTTTTGTTTATTCGGCAAACTGAAGTGATGTTATTTGACTCTTTCAATGCGAAGTCACGTACTTGGGCCAACGTCAGCACAACGAGAATAGACTTCGCGGGAAGCACCTTTTTACTCACCACGTGACTTCCACCACGGGACATTTTTCGACCAAAGAGTAACGAGCATGTGTCCACGTGGACAGCCTCTGTTTACACGGTACAATGTTTCCACGTGGTTCTGCTTGTGTTTACACTGTACACGTGGTGAAAACAAGTATTCGTAACTATTTTGCTAAAACCAAACGCAGTTATTTCGACTTCCGTGAGATCATGCTCTACACATTTTATCTCAACGAACTGAACAGAAATATTATATATTTTTAATACGTTTTGCAAGAAAATATGTTACACATATTTGTGTATATCCACTTTGAAGAGAAATTACGTGTCACTTAGTAGTTTTAATGTACATATCTGTTATGAGATTTGTTGCATTTCATATGAATGGTGTGTGTAAATAGATATTAAAACAATGTAAACGTAATAAAGGCTATCCACTTGGACATCTGGAATGGCAGGAATATAGCGCTCAGCTCAAAGATCAGACTGATGCGCTCCCTAGTCATGTCCATATTCCTGTACGCCTGTGAGTCTTGGACACTAACAGCAGACACCGAGAAAGGGATACAGGCCATGGAGATGAGATGCCTCAGAAAACTCCTCGGCATCACTTACAGAGACCACATCTCCAACGAAGAGGTCCGAAACAGAACTCGGCAAGTCATTGGACCCCACAAAGACCTCCTGACCACAGTCAAACAACGCAAACTGAGATGGTACGGGCACATAACAAGATCATCAGGGCTTGCCAAGACAATCATGCAAGGTACAGTCCAAGGAGGGAGAAGACGAGGCAGACAGAAAAAGAGATGGGAAGACAACATCCCGGAATGGACGGGCTTGACACTGGGCGCCGCCATGAGGAAAGCGGAGAGACGAGAGGAGTGGAGGGAGCTGGTTGCCAAGACATCTGTGGTGCCCCAACGGTCCACTGAGACTACGGGATAGGCAAGGCAAGGCATTCCATCCCATACTTTCATTTCACCAATTTTCTCTTATCTGTTCTCTTAACTCCCACGATTATTCTTACAGGGTTGTTTTTCGCAAACCTGGACCTTCTCCTGTTGTTTCACTGTTAATGCCATCGTCTCTATAGTGCATTCGTGTATGCCTGGGTAATACATGAGCTGAGCACATTACCTTTATGTTTACGTGATGTGCCTATATCTTCCATCACTCATTCGACTTACCTCCAAGCGTTTGTCCCGGGTGTAATCCTCATTGTAACCAAAACAATTAATCTAGTCAATTTTGCACTGGGGAAGAGTCACTTCCTATGGTGAATTTATAAATTGTAATACGCAACGTTACATGTTGTGAAGTTAATGGTTGAATGCCAACGCCACATCAGCTATATTAAGGTAGGAATATTTATTTATTCTTTCATCAAAATAAGTGGCCAAATGTTGGTATTTGTCATGGTCTTTGTCAGTAGGTTTGGGAGAGTAGCGTGAGGAATATACCAGTCAGCACTAGCTCATCGCGGGTCTCACGGCACCGTATAGAACCCGACCCGTCACCAACTTCGACCACCGCGTTGTCATTGTGGCCCGAGTTCTGGACCACGGCAACTACGTAGTGGTCCCAAGAATGTGTGCGTCAGTTTATTGGGTCATAGCTTTTGTAAACGCAAAATGCAAATTTGCCACGCAAATGCAGCCCAATAAGCAGGCACAAGACAGCTTTGGCACTGGCGTAGATGTGTAGTTAATACTATTGTATAGTTTTGCAATGTGTGTGTGTGTGTGTGTGTGTGTGTGTGTGTGTGTGTGTGCGTGCGCGTGCGTGCGTGCGTGTGTGTGTGTGTGTGTGTGTGTGTGTGTGTGTGTGTGTGTGTGAGAGAGTATGTGTGTGTTTGTGTGTGTGTGAGTGTGTGTGTGTGTGTGTGTGAGTGAGTGAGTGTGTGTGTGTGTGTGTGTGTGTGTGTGTGTGTGTGTGTGTGTGTGTGTGAGAGAGAGTTTGTGTGTGTTTGTGTGTGTGTGTGTGTGTGTGTGTGTGAGTGTGTGTGTGTGTGTGTGTGTGTGTGTGTGTGTGTGTGTGTGTGTGTGTGTGTGTGTGTGTGTGTGTGTGTGTGTGTGTGTGAGAGAGAGTTTGTGTGTGTTTGTGTGTGTGTGTGTGTGTGTGTGTGTGTGTGTGTGTGTGTGTGTGTGTGTGAGTGTGTGTGTGTGTGTGTGTGTGTGTGTGTGTGTGAGTGTGTGTGAGTGTGTGTGTGCGTGCGTGTGTGTGTATGAGTGTTTGTGAGTGTGTGTGAGTGTGTGTGAGTGTGTATGTGTGTACTACCATGCAACTGGACACGCACATATTCATACAAGTACACACCCCAGGACACACACGCACGCACGCACACACACACACACACGCACTCACACATACATTCACACACGCACGCACGCACGCTCGCACGCACGCCCGCCCGCCCGCACGCACACACACACACACACACGCACGCACACGCGCGCGCGCACACACACTTGCACACACGCACGCGCGCACACGCACGCGCGCACAAACACACACAGCCCAATAAGTTACGCAGCCGAGCGACAGTCGGTTAAGCGAGACTACTGTGTGATGGGCTAAAACGTTTTGTCAACCCATGGAGAATGTGTGATCTAGGCTAAGAAATGTTGCTATGTAAGCATTGCTGCCATCTAGCGGGAATTAATCGTCTCTTTTGAATATTATCCGCTTGATCTAAACAATGCTGCCACCTCACGGATACTGGTTAATCCTACCGTAATTTCTATTTTAATAAACAACTGCAAATTTGTATTTCTATTTATGTTGTGTTAATATTTTAAGTTATATCTTACTATTTTTTTATCCCCCTTAATTCTATATATGTATTTGTCTATTATTATTATTTGATAGTTTTTATGTAATATATTACTTAATTATTTATTGCACCTATACTTTTTTGGTTTACTATCCTTATATAGAATTGTATTTTCACTCTTTAATTCAATTTACGACTATTTGTTGTTTAGCTTTTAAATGGTTTAACTAAATATTGTAATGTTTTAATTTCTCTGTAGATTTATTATTATAATTATTATTGTAGCGCCATAGAGCACCGTGTGATTATGGCGCTATATAAATATTGTAGTTTATTATTATTTTATTATTAATATAAGTTTAATTTTGAATAATATTTTATAATAAAGCATTATTTGATAAAAAAAAGGTATCCTTATTTAATTTGTATGCTATCCATATGGGGCTAAACAATGCTGCCACCTCACGGATACTGGTTAATCCTGCCGTAATTCTTATTTTATAAACAACTGTAAATTTGAATTATTTTGTGTTAATGTAAGTTCGATATACTTTTCATAGGATATCATTATATTGTAAAAAAATATATCGTTATTTTAATGTTTATTTCATAGTTGGCCTGACGGATAATCAGCGTCTCTACCCTAATCTGGTAAGGCCGCCCTGGCGGTTACAAATGCAGAGCATTAGTTTCCCAGGCAGAGTTGAGGGGCTTGAATAATAGTTCTTATGCATAATGTGTGTGTATGTGCTGAATGAAAATTATTGTTACGTCGTAATTATTTTATCATTTTAATTATTTATTACTACTTACCATACCTTTACATTCATTTCTCACTATTGTTGTTATGGAATTTGTATGGTATTTTTATGACTAATAGGTCACTTTAGTTAATTATATAGACACAGGTATTTGTTATTATTTTCAAATATTTCCTGTTGGTAGTTTTCTACAAACAGGTAATATTTTATATTTTTAAATAGCAGTATGTTGGAAAGCGCCACAAATAATTATGGATGTTGCGCTATATGAATTAAAATAGTTTTATTATATTATAATAAAACTTATTATTTCCTTCAGATCACAGTGACAGTAATTAATTATTATATTATTTATAAGTAATTAAAATATTTCGCGCGTGCGAATGCAATAAGTAAAGTTTATAAATATTCCCTGGCATAATCGTGTCGTATTTTGTGTAAAGCTAATTTACATAGCGATTCGGTACCGCGAAGCCGCCGACAAAGTTGCCGTCGAGATCTGCGCGTTTGTTTTGTTTTCTTCGTGAGAGGAATTCAAGTGAATTGTTTTGTAACGTAGACGTAGTGTATGTGCATGTATGTAAGGTACATGAGGAGAAGTTTGACGGCTGTTGATGGTCGTTTTCATGGTTAGGTCAATCCAAGCCGGTCGTCTGGCATCCACACTGTGTCTGTGACTGTCCCAACGAATCCACTGGCCCACTGTTTCAGTTCTGGTCGATTAAAAAAGACAGCGTGCTGATACCGCCTTTCCATGTACTGTTGCTACCAGCGTATGAGGAACAGTGTGGCATATTGCTGTCGCTATTTCGTTGTAAACCGACTTAAGGCACTTTTAACGAACCGCTTGGTTCTCTGTTATGACAGCTGAACCAGCAGACTGCAATGTGACCTATTTATTGCTGTACATGACAACAGCACAGCGTTCAATGCCTGCCATGTGGATGCAGTCGAGTGTCAAGAGCGTAGGATCATCGGAAAGAGTGAGTAGTGTTTCCGTAAGGTCAGGGTATGCCTGCCATGCTGCCCAGGCTGTTTTCTTCCCGATACCAAGGAACGATGATGTCGTATCACAGCACGTGAACGAATGGAACAGTGGACATGACAGCGACTTCTAAGGACCAAGTGTTTTGGTGATTTCATGAACTGGGATGTGTTGGAAGGCTTTTCCAGTTCCAAAGCCTATCCACAACTCCATCACAACCAGGCTGCCAAAATGCCGTTGTTGTATTCTTCTTGCGACTGCCGTAATGTTCCTCTAGCGATTGCTGCGATGTTCCTCTTGACATCGTTATAGTTGGCATCATCTTTTCAATGCGGCACTGGTCCCTTACGTCTGATGCAGTGGTCGTTTGATGTTGCTGTCGTGATATACATTTCTACAGCTCTACTTAGAAAACATAGAATGGAATAAATTATTTCGTTCTACTTTCTAACAATTATTTTTCATTTGATTGTTTGAACGATTGTGGTGAACCATCGTAATGTTTTTCAAATAGAAAACAGTGTTCCTTTGTCACAAATAGTCAGCTGTTATTTTCATTCGTTGATTCGATCGTACGCGTATTCATAGAGCTGTCCCACCTTTGCTACCGCAGTCCTGTGGTCAGAGTAAGCTACCGCACGACCGTATGCCGACAATGTACAGTAGGCTAACGTACCATAACATGTCTCAGGACGACCCTCTCTGTGTTGCGGTTCGCATATATGATTTGTATTGTGTATGCCTGTCTTTACGTTGCTAATAATCAATTGACCGACTAGTGTGAACAGTAATTAAACCCCGGCCCCAGCCTTCCAGCGAGGCGCTGTGGTTGACGGTGTCCGTCTCTGGCGGATTGTGGCAGGCGATCCACTGCGGAACGTCAGTCGCTGAACCGGCGCTGTCGGTCCTCAGCACGCAAGCCTCGCACTGCACCGTCGAATCGCGGCTCTTAAACCCAGGTCATATTATTTAATGGCTCGTTATAAAGGGGTCCCCTGCGACGTTTTCAATCGAGGAGATCATTCATCACCGTTTGCAGCATGTCGTGTGCGTGCGTGTGTGTGTATGTGCGTGCCATGTCTTATCCGCGGTACTTTTTTTTATGAAGTTGACTAGTGGTGCCATCTAGGGATTGATGGGGAGTGTGTCTGTGTGTGTGTGTGTGTGTGTGTGTGTGTGTGTGTGTGTGTGTTTGTGTGTGTGTGTGTGTGTGTGTGTGTGTGTGCGCGCGCGTGTGTGTGTATGTGTGTGCGTGCGTGCGTGCGTGCGTGCGTGCGTGCGTGCGTGCGTGCGTGCGTGTGTGCAAATTTATGCAAGAATGTAAGAACTACAGAGGAATAATGCTCCCATCCGTACCCGGAAACGTCCTCAACAGAATCATCGTGGACAGACTGAAGCTCAGAGACCACCAAGCTTGCTTCCGTAAAGACAGGTCATGCACCGACCATATAGCAACACTGCGAATCATTGTTGAACAGTCCATGGAATGGGACTCATTCCTGTACATAAACTGTGTAGATTACGAGAAGGCATTTGATAGTCTCAACAGAGATACGCTGTGGAAGCTTCTACAGCACTACGGGATACCAAATACATTTATGTCTCTGATAAGAAATACTTACGAAAATATGGCATGCAGGGTCTTTCATGCAGGACAATTTACAGACTCTTTCACGGTGAAGACGGGAGTGAGGCAAGGATGTCTTCTGTCACCATTCTTATTCCTGCTCGCCATAGACTGAATCATGAAAACGACTACAGAAAACAGAAGAAATGGGATCCAGTGGACACCCTGCAGCCAGTTGGAGGACCTGGACTTTGCGAATGGCCTCGCTTTGCTCTCCCACAGCCATCAACAGATGCAGGGGGAAAACAGAGCTGCTAAACACAATGTCAACACAGCTAGGACTTAACAGCAACAGAAGCAAGACAAAGGTTATGAAAGCCAAAACAAAGAACAACAACCCCATCACAATGAAAGGAGAGACAGACTCGTTCACATACCTGGGCAGTACAATAAACCACAATGGAGGCACAAGAGAAGACGTCAAAGCAAGGATACATAAAGCAAGGGTTGTATTCATCATGTTGAGAAAATTTTGGAGAGCAAAACAAATCCAAATTAACACAAAACTGAGAATATGCAATTCAAATGTCCAGGCAGTTTTACTGTATGGGTCGGAGACATGGCGAAGAAGACACTAAAAAGAATACAGACCTTCATCAACAAATAACAGGACACACACCCAGGAAACCTCCACTACCCGTCATACCATCACATGGAACCCCCAGGGAAGAGGTGAAGAGGTAGGCGACGAAACACCTGGCAGAGAGACAGGAAGAGAAACAAAAGAGATGGTTACACGAGGAGAGAGATGGAGAGGATGGCCAGGGACAGAAAACAGTGGTGTTCCTTGGTCGATGGTCTATGCTCCAAGCGAGCAAACAGGCATAATTGATAGAGTGTGATATGTTCCCTGTTTGGTACTGCCTTTCCACGTACGAGGTCGTCTTCATTGTCTCTCAAACATGTTTTGAACATGCCACCTGGGTGCCTCAAAAGTGAAACCAAGAATAACCAAAGGGATTCTTTGTATCCCAAATGGTTATGCAATGGATTCTTTGAGAACTTTAAACTCTGTTTTGTGCGCACTCGTATGAATATAATTATTTCATGTAATTGTATTCCTTTATTTCATTAGAATGATGTTTTATTTGTGACTAATAACTATGCCATGTACGAATGACTTGGGCGGACCCAAATCTTGAAACTCCGTGTTCGCGGAGTTATTTGGGGCACGAAAGGGCTTCTGTTTAGATATATTATCAATGTCACTAATGATCAATAAAACAATTGTAATTAAATGAAAGCGAAAGGTTACATAAAATAGTTACATTATTTAAAATTTGTGTACATTACAAAGAGTTTTATATTCTCAAAGAATCCCTTTTCGTTATAATTTGGAAAATCTCTTTCGTGTTTCCAAGAATCCATTTCTACTAGAGCTACTCAAATGAGAAGTTAAATAAATTTACTTCGACGTCTTCACCACTTTACGGACACCTCCTATTGTTTCAGTGTCAATTTTTGTGAAGCATCAACACATGTAGCTTTGTGGAGAAATACTAATTGCACATTAATACTACGTGTTCAACCCTAGTGCTCATTCCTCTACCACAAAGACGGTATTCTTGTTTTGCTCGAGGCGATGGAACTAATTTGGCCCGGAACTCCTGCACTAGTCGTTGAGGAAGTTGGTGAAGACATTACGTATGTTGACCGGTTGCCAGGTTGTAAGGTACTTACGGTCATGGTACTGAGCATGATGGAGTCTTAAGTCATTATCGTCGTACACACTGGACCCATTGTCGTGTCCGTGGTTGCAGATTGCCCACGTGTTTAAATTGTGATCACATCACATTGCATCACAAAACCTTGTAAATAACATCGATATGTAGAACTACGGCGAAGCTTAATAGGCACCTAAGCGATACTTGGTGTGACCGGTACGATTACTATGTTTCGTGTTGACATGGTGTCCGGGATAACGAGATTTCAAGACCCTTCTAGTTCTTATTCCCAGCGTTGGTTTAGTGTTCCTTTTCCACGGTTGTTGTTCTTGTGGTGGATTATTTCATCGACAGTGTTCCTCTTAGCGGTGATGTACGGTTTCTATTGGCCGCTGCTGTAGTGTGACTCTGGCTATTGCTGTAATGTTTCATTAGTTGTTGCTGTAGCGTCATTCTTGTTATTGTTGTAATGTTTCTATTGCGGTTGCTGTAGTATCACTCTTGTTATTGTTGTAATTTTTCTATTGTTGTTGATGTAGTGTCGCTCTTGTTATTGTTGTAATGTTTCTATTGTTGTTGCTGTAGTGTCGCTCTTGTTATTGTTTTAATGTTTCTATTGCTGTTGCTGTAGTGTTGCTCTTGTTATTGTTTTAATGTTTCTATTGCTGTTGCTGTAGTGTTGCTCTTGTTATTGTTTTAATGTTTCTTTTGCTGTTGCTGTAGTGTCGCTCTTGTTATTGCTGTAATGTTTTTATTGTTGTTGCTGTAGTGTTGCTCTTGTTATTGTTGTAATTTTTCTATTGTTGTTGATGTAGTGTCGCTCTTGTTATTGTTGTAATGTTTCTATTGCTGTTGCTGTAGTATCACTCTTGTTATTGTTGTAATATTTCTATTATTGTTGATGTAGTGTTGCTCTTGTTATTGTTGTAATGTTTCTATTGTTGTTGCTGTAGTGTCGCTTTTGTTATTATTTTAATGTTTCTATTGCTGTTGCTGTAGTGTTGCTCTTGTTATTGTTTTAATGTTTCTATTGTTGTTGCTGTAGTGTTGCTCTTGTTATTGTTTTAGTGTTTCTATTGCTGTTGCTGTAGTGTTGCTCTTGTTATTGTTTTAATGTTTCTTTTGCTGTTGCTGTAGTGTCGCTCTTGTTATTGTTGTAATGTTTTTATTGTTGTTGCTGTAGTGTTGCTCTTGTTATTGTTGTAATGTTTCTATTGTTGTTGCTGTAGAGTTTCTCTTGTTATTGTTGTAATGTTTCTATTGTTATTGCTGTAGTGTTGCTCTGATTATTGTTGTAATGTTTCTATTGTTGTTGCTGTAGAGTTGCTCTTGTTATTGTTGTAATGTTTCTATTGTTGTTGCTGTAGTGTTGCTCTTGTTATTGTTGTAATGTGTCTATTGTTGTTGCTGTAGTGTTGCTCTTGATATTGTTGTAATGTTTCTATTGTTGTTGCTGTAGTGTCGCTCTTGTTATTATTGTAATGGTTCTATTGTTGTTGCTGTAGTGTCGCTCTTGTTATTGTTTTAATGTTTCTATTGCTGTTGCTGTAGTGTTGATCTTGTTATTGTTTTAATGTTTCTATTGTTGTTGCTGTAGTGTCGCTCTTGTTATTGTTTTAATGTTTCTTTTGCTGTTGCTGTAGTGCTGCTCTTGTTATTGTTTTAATGTTTCTATTGCTGTTGCTGTGGTGTCGCTCTTGTTATTGTTTTAATGTTTCTTTTGCTGTTGCTGTAGTGCTACTTTTGTTATTGTTGTAATGTTTCTATAGTTGTTGCTGTATTGTTGCTCTTGTTATTATTTTAATGTTTCTATTGCTGTTGCTGTAGTGTCGCTCTTGTTATTGTTTTAATGTTTCTATTGCTGTTGCTGTAGTGCTACTTTTGTTATTGTTATAATGTTTGTATAGTTGTTGCTGTAGTGTTGCTCTTGTTATTATTTTTATGTTTCTATTGCTGTTGCTGTAGTGTCGCTCTTGTTATTGTTTTAATGTTTATATTGCTGTTGCTGTAGTGCTACTTGTGTTATTGTTGTAATGTTTCTATAATTGTTGCTGTATTGTTGCACTTGTTATTGTTTTAATGTTTCTATTGCTGTTGCTGTAGTGCTACTTTTGTTATTGGTGTAATGTTTCTATAGTTGTTACTGTAGTGTTACTCTTGT
Source organism: Oasisia sp. SBJ-2009 (assembly GCA_964017155.1). Lineage (NCBI taxonomy): Eukaryota > Metazoa > Annelida > Polychaeta > Sabellida > Siboglinidae > Oasisia > Oasisia sp. SBJ-2009. The sequence continues at coordinate 24,070,901 of OZ024863.1, forward strand.
TATTGTTGTAATGTTTCTATTTGTGTTGCTGTAGTGTCGCTTTTGTTATTGTTGTAATGTTTCTACAGCTGTTGCTGTAGTGTAACTCTTGTCGTTGTTGTAATGTTTATGTTACAGTTGCTGTAGTGTAACTGTTGTGCTTCAAACTGAAGACCTTCTAATTACATATGTTTACAAAATGTTCTTGTACGATCTGTTTTGTATATAAACACCCTCTAGACCACCAAGGATGTTAGTGCCTTTAGAGCGTGCTGATTATGTTGTCCCTGTTACACTGTTTAGGGGTATGACGTAGATTGGAATACACACGTTCGTTGTGACTATCCAAAAATTGGTACACACCCATTATTAATTCAATGAAACTGTCAATATTGATTGATAACCACATTTACGATACGGTTACTCATTTGTCAGTAATTTGGATTCGATGCCAGGGGTAGCGAGGGCGGAAGTGGACGGACAAATCGATCTTGGTCAGCGGCTGTAGGTAGTACTAGGTACATCGAACGGACTGTGCCTTGCGTGTCACTTTCTCATTTTCCACCTGTTCCACAGGCCCACCTCCCCCTAAATGCGATAACCACCAGATGTGTCCCGGATGTGTAACTCGAGAAACGCCAATGGCACGCGCACGTTTTTGTTGATAGAAAGAAAACAGGCACTATGGTGATATCAAAGAAATATGTAATCCAGTGTGCAGCATTGTATAAATAGAAATGTCCTCACACAAGTTCATTAAATTTAAGTTTCTGGGGTCGATAAGATCAAGAGATGAATTACTCAGATTCAAGAACTGGAAAGCATGTCAACAAACAAAAGTAGACTATATCATTTGAAGTGCAAAGAACATGTACTACAATCAAATGCAGGATTCTTATTGTTATTCGTATTTGAATCGCGATCAATATATAATGAACGACAAGAAAAGTCAACAGAAACACCGGAAATATGGTTCCACCACTGACAGAAAAGGAAACTAAGGGAATCTTTAAAACAGCCAACTAAAACTAAATCGTGTGGAAGTGACACAGTTATAGTCGAGTTACTCGGCGTTGCCCGGGGAAAACGGCAGGCGTAAATACTAAAGAGACCAACGTTGCCCCGGGCTAATGGAACCGATGGATCGCAAACAAAAGGTCAGCCTCTCATAGATATAAGTACATTTTAATTGTAACATCCGAAATCCCACCCCGGACGAATTTCGAATCATTCTAAATGTATTAACCGCACATTTGCCCACTAGATGGAATACAAATTGTCAGCTCCACACATGCAAAACGTAATAATGGCAATGTTTTCACAGACAGACGGACGGACGGACGGACGGACGGACGGACGGACGGACGGACGGACGGACGGACGGACGGACGGACGTACGGGCGGGCGGGCGGGCGGGCGGGCGGGCGGGCGGGCGGGCGGGCGGGCGGGCGGGCGGGCGGGCGGGCGGGCGGGCGGGCGGGCGGGCGGGCGGACGGACGGACGGACGGACGGACGGACGGACGGACGGACGGACGGACGGACGGACGGACGGACGGACGGACGGACGGACGGACGGACGGACGGACGGACGGACGGACGGACGGACGGACGGACGGACGGACGGACGGACGGACGGACGGACGGACGGACGGACGGACGGACGGACGGACGGACGGACGGACGGACGGACGGACGGACGGACGGACGGACGGACGGACGGACGGACGGACGGACGGACGGACGGACGGACGGACGGACGGACGGACGGACGGACGGACGGACGGACGGACGGACGGACGGACGGACGGACGGACGGACGGACGGACGGACGGACGGACGGACGGACGGACGGACGGACGGACGGACGGACGGACGGACGGACGGACGGACGGACGGACGGACGGACGGACGGACGGACGGACGGACGGACGGACGGACGGACGGACAGACAGACAGACAGATAGATAGACAAAAAGAGAACCGCATTGTGTTACAATATGACAATAATATAGAGCCACGTCCAATTATATGAGTATTCTCGTTTTTAACTGGTTACAGTTTTTACCATCATTTCTACGTGGAGATCGAAACGGAAAGAAATGTATGGTCAATTCTGTGTACATGTAATATTACTTTAGCCCTGCTGTACGAGAACATATAGCAAATTACGTTCGTGCAAATGTTTTCCCAGCTCGTTAACAAAAACCAACTAGTCCATGTTGTTTTTTCAGTGTGGTTTTCTCCCTTGTGTTTAGGCGTTGTTGGTCGGGAACATGGACATTGTTGTAAGACGTCGTTCGCACACATTTTGTCTGAGTTGTTTAACCGAAACTGACTAGTCCTGGTATCTTTCCCATGTGGTTTTCTCCCGTTGAACATGTGTCGACGTTTGGCACTAAGAAAACAGTCACGTAAGTTTTGAAGCGAGTTCTCTCCCAGATTGCAACTATTGTCATTGTTCGGTCGCGCTCGTGCTGAAGCAGCAGGCAGGTAGATTATGTAGAAAGCGCAAGACGTCATACACTGTAAACGAACATTTGATCTGACGAATGTCTGATGTGACACATCGTTTCCTCTGTTTGAAAGTAGCTTGCCACCTGTAGCAATAAGTGTTGTTGTTTTACACAGACATATATATCGTACGTTACTGGAATAACATACGGAATTCACTAGACATTCTTTGTAAAAGTGAAAATGAAATTAAAGGAAACATGGCTGCTGCTGCAACAAATAGAAGTTTGCCACTTGGCCCAGGCTAATTCGCTTCACACTTGGATTCCATCGGTCCACAGGAATTTGTAGGTACACAGTTGTAACAGCTGGGTCAGAGCGAATCGGTTCACACCATGCACGCACGTACGAACACTCGCACACAAACGTACATAAATACACACACGTTCGCGCGCACACACACACACACACACACACACACACACACACACACACAAACACAAACACACACACACACACACACACACACACACACAACCACACACACGCGTACGTACACACACACACGCACGCACGCACGCACGCACGCGCGGGCGGGCGGGCGGGCGGGCGGGCGGGCGGGCGGGCGGGCGGGCGGTCAGATTCCTGAGGATGTTGGCGCTGTTTAAGTTTCTTACTACTACTACAACAACTACTACAACAACTACTACAACAACTACTACTACTACTACTACTACTACTACTACTACTACTACTACTACTACTACTACTACTACTACTACTACTACTACAACTACTACTACTACTACTACTGTTATTTATGAACCCGACTATTACGAAACAATAACAATTTGGGTCAAATATTTTTTTTAAACGTAACTTTTTATAAGTATGCTTTTATTTAATAAATAAAAAATTAGATCAAGATATCTTAATAACTAAGGTGCCAGTTTAAAGCTCATTGCCTCTGGAATCAATCCTAGGGGCAACAAAAAACTGCATTTTATCATTATTTTGCAACTTAATGTTCATTTTAACGTGACCAGTAGTGTATGGCAGTGACCCTGTTAGAGTGGTTTATGCATTTTAGTCGTATGCTGTCCTTGCACCAACTTAAGAATCTATTACCGTTCAACTACGATTAACACGGCGTGTCACGTACACCGATCGGCCAGTATATCGTGCACCGAATTGGTCCATCGTGTAGATTTGTCCAGCTGGTCTATTATGCAACGTTCTCGTTATATCTATGTCCTTGTTTTGGGACATGCGATACACCTGTTGTCGCAAGTGTATTTATTATTACGTATCATTTGAACACGCACGATGCACCGACCACAACGCTGACCGATACAAGGTCACATCCGTGTGGCGTCGCAACTAAACATGTCTTTGTGAAACCGACGATTGTTGGGTCGAAAACACGCACGCACCGTGCATGGATAATATTGGCCGCGGCGACCGGCGTAAAACACGGTCTATTTCCGTATCGCCGGCTATACCCGTGTTTGCGTGAAAGGTATGCGCGGGGAAGTTCACGACATCGGCGTGCACTCCCAACGCCGCGTGTTCGGCGTTCCCGATTTCGCGAAAACAAAGAGCGCATAAAAAAATCCCGCAGACGCCGACGCCAGGAAACCCGCGCTGCCGTCTCGCCACCCGGCCGGCCGAAAGGTGCCTCAGTCGACCCGTAAAGGATTGTTCGCCGCATACGTCGCTCGCTCCTGCCGTCCTCTCCGTTTGTGATTGTGGCGCAAGGTGCGAGAACCGAAGCCCGTGTCCCGTGCACCGGCCCGAGACCGTAGCGATCGTATCTCGACCGACGCACGACGTTGTCTCGTCGCCCTCCCGGCGGCGTCTAACGTCAGACGTCACGACGTTGACGACGTTGACGTCTTACGGCGGTGTAGTCGAGCGCGTGGTCGCGCCGGTGGCTGACATAAATTCGACGTTTCTGAAGGCGGCAGTGAGCGCGCACGGGTGACAGGTTCAGTCGCTGGTCAGTCAAGTCAAGCGAGGGTCACGAAGCGAAAACTTTCGCGGCGACGGCAACTCGTGATTTCGCAGATAGGAGCGAACGCGCCGCGGCGGCGATATTTCACGCGGTGGATTCTGATTCGGAGATTTTCGCTTCGGTTTGAGACAAACGCAGACGCGGGAGGATGTTCCCGGGTCGTCCCCGAGTGCGCTACTAGCGCGGGCCGGGCGTTGCCGACTGCCACCGCCTCCTGTCAGCGGCCCGACCGACACTAGGCGGGCCGACGGGGCGAGGAAAGCCGACGTCTGTCGCCATCCACGAAGGCACGCTCACGTGCGAACGAGAAGCGCCCCGGGCAGACGACATCTGTCCCGCGGCCGAACGAACGCCGGCAACGTTACTGTCTGTCGCCGGCCGTCACGCGATCGGACGGGCGCGCCGCCTGGCGGTCGATCGGCGCATCACATATCGGGACGTGCGCGCGAGATGTGCGCCGGCGGTGGCAGCGTGCCCCAGCGCGAACAGCGGAGTAGTTCATCGCAGCGGCGGCACGCGCGCAGGCACACCTAGTCGACGGGCCGACACACACCGAGTCTCCACGTCTCTCTCTCGTCGGTTCTTTCTACGGCGCGCTCTACGGCGCGCGATTCCAGCGACGGCGTCCAGCGAAAAGGGCGCTCGTGAGTTCCTCACCTCGAGTGATTGGCACTTGTCTCCGTTACGTCCGTACTAGCCATGTATCATCATTCGCAGCACCGGCACGTCCCTTGCGTTGAGCCCGACTGGAACTTGGCGTCCGTTGCCCCGATGGGAACGCTAGTGGTAAGTTGGCGCCCGCGCGGATGCGCGTGTTTCTTTGATGTTCCCGTTCACTCGAAATGTGCTACTTTTTCTCGCTTCATTTGCGCGAGATTTTCAGTCAAGCGTGTTTTCCTTATTATACGGCGGTGAGGGTGTGAACAAAGAGTACTACTTTGGCAGATATGCAAAATGTTGGCATTACAAAATCTAATAACTGTTTCGCCAGCATTGTTGCTTAATATTCCGTGAGAACGTGTATTTTGTCGGGATCTGGTAAAGTGCGACTTTTTCGTAATTACGACATGCGCCGAACACAGTTGTAGATGTTTTGCTATTTTAGAAGACACATTTAGCCAATTAAAACATTTTCCTAATTTGTTGTGTTTTTCCCATGCGGTCCCTCGTGTCGGTCTTCACCCGAATGAACGCACACAACCTCGACAATCAGATTAATTTACGTTCGACTGAAAACATTCCGTGTCATTAATTTACAAATAATCAGTAGAAAAACGTAGATAATTCATGTGATACAAAAACAATGGTTGTCCGTGTATTGATATAACGTCGCAGACACACTATAAATCATTCAATGTGTTAACGCAAATATTGAATTTTCATCAAATAAATTCTGACTTTTTTGTTATCTCGGAGAAGGCATAACAATGAATAAACACTTGCTAAACAGTTTAGTAGTTAGTAAAGTGTGTGCGTTTAATAATCAACATGTTTTCACCTTGTTATACTTCAGTTTGCTAATGTTGCGTGTTCAGCGCGTATAATGTTACCAACAATGGATCTCATCACTGCACTAAATGAAACGGTTTCGCTTAATTATCTATTTTCATAAATAGTACTTTTCCGTTAATAAATTGATTAAAGACGGTCAGTGAGAGTAGAGATAGTCTAAATGGAAACAGGTATATGACTAATTAAACATATTAAATATAACAGTGATCACAATGACGTTATATAGTCACAAGTTGAATTATTTTACATTACACATCCAAATAATAATTTTTTACACCAATATACACATATGCATATAATACATATTATTTCTTCGGAATGGACATGCAAAATATTTAGCTTGAGCGAATTGTAATGTACAATACAATATTATATAATTATAATATTTTAATTTATGCATATATATATATATATATATATGTTCTTTATATATATATATATATATATATATATATATATATATATATATATATATATATATATATATATATATATATATATATATATATATATATATCACAACTTAATGAGACCACGTTTGACAACGCACTTTATGACGCGATACGTACAACAATAAACAAAGGCTAATTATAACAAAAATAGGTCTATATTCTTTGTGGCTATGTGAAATACACAAGGCACGACAGAGGCGGTCCGTGGAACTCTTCACTGAGATGTCTGGTGCGGTCCAAGCAGTTAGTTTCACCTTCAACTGCTTCACCTGTTTGGGTAATTACTCACACGAAGGATGACAATACAGAGGGCTTTTAAACTGATCAGTGCGCGTCCAAACTGACCGTATGTGCTATGATATATACATTATTCTCGTTTCCCAAGAACACATGTATACTGTCTTGTGTTTTGCATATATGTGTTCTCCTTCGTGTTCTTTATAAGAAATAATGTCCGTCTCCGTGAAAATGCTACACAAGGCGCGTGTTCTTCCATCTATGGAATTTATCCACACCCGAAACTCCACAAATGAGACTCGGTAATGTTGTTGACGCACATTGTACGACCCGTGTTCGCGTCTATAGGCCTACGATATATTTTATGTTATGTTCATGTATTAATTTCATACATTTACGTATTACCATAAATATCAAAACATTCTATTGCGCGATCAAACGGTATGACATGGTTAGGTTATACAGAAAGTCGAATTTTGTACTGTTGAGAACCAAATTGTTTTCCATAGCAGCCTGGATGGTTTCATCATGTCACAGTGCTTTGATGAGCATATTGTTATTTTATACATATTAGTAAATGTCAGCATCCGACTGTGACATATAATTGTGTAACTGAATGGGCAATGCGCATTGGAAACTTGGAGCAATTCGACCGACAGAAGTGAAACTTTTGCGTGAATGAAATTTATATATCTATATAACAGGGTAATATGTACCATATCAGATATCCTTGCATGTAGGCCACAAACAACGCCAGTAGAAATACAAGTGCACAATTCAGACTGTGAATAACACATTTAATCACGTGCGTGTCGTTAAAATCATATACATGTCGTTCCTTTTGGATTTTGATGTATGGTGACCGGAGGCGCTCACGTAGAAATGTGTGTCAGATAATGTAGGAGGCCGACACACAGTCGTACTCATTCGTTCGTTGGTTCATTGGTTCTTTCATTCGCTCGTTCGTTCGTTCGTTCGTTCGTTCGTTCGTTCGTTCGTTCGTTCGTTCGTTCGTTCGTTCGTTCGTTCGTTCGTTCGTTCGTTCGTTCGTTCGTTCGTTCGTTCGTTCGTTCGTTCGTTCGTTCGTTCGTTCGTTCGTTCGTTCGTTCGTTCGTTCGTTCGTTCGTTCGTTCGTTCGTTCGTTCGTTCGTTCGTTCGTTCGTTCGTTCGTTCGTTCGTTCGTTCGTTCGTTCGTTCGTTCGTTCGTTCGTTCGTTCGTTCGTTCGTTCGTTCGTTCGTTCGTTCGTTCGTTCGTTCGTTCGTTCGTTCGTTCGTTCGTTCGTTCGTTCGTTCGTTCGTTCGTTCGTTCGTTCGTTCGTTCGTTCGTTCGTTCGTTCGTTCGTTCGTTCGTTCGTTCGTTCGTTCGTTCGTTCGTTCGTTCGTTCGTTCGTTCGTTCGTTCGTTCGTTCGTTCGTTCGTTCGTTCGTTCGTTCGTTCGTTCGTTCGTTCGTTCGTTCGTTCGTTCGTTCGTTCGTTCGTTCGTTCGTTCGTTCGTTCGTTCGTTCGTTCGTTCGTTCGCTCGCTCGCTCGCTCGCCCGCCCGCCCGCCCGCCCGCCCGCCCGCCCGCCCGCCCGCCCGCCCGCCCGCCCGCCCGCCCGCCCGCCCGCCCGCCCGCCCGCCCGCCCGCCCGCCCGCCCGCCCGCCCGCCCGCCGTGTGTGCACGCGTAAGTACGTCCATGCACGAGTTCGTAGGCGCGCACGCATGAACACATTTGATTAGATTATTTCATGTTTGTATTTTAAATGGAATTAACCGCATCATGCATACATTTATGCGAGCAGCATCTGCACAACATAATCACTTTTCAAGAAGTACTGATAAAAGATATTCTCTTTCTCGTGGTATTGGGTTAACTTAATCATCACCAACATCATCATATGTCCAGTTTGACCGACGTGGATATTTGCATCATAATTACCCGGTATATACGTGTTTATATATCATGCGTGTTTACATTTTCGTAAGTGACATGAGCATATCCAAAATAAAAACACGATAACAGGCTGTGGGCTACAAATCCCCAAATTGATTGCACCATGCACGTACTAGTGGCTGATCAGTCACCTTTCTCTACACCCTTACATTTTGACGTGTGACTTGTGAAATAATCCACTTTCGACTTCATTTGCTTTTAATGCTCTTCAAGTGAGCCATTTTTTGAATGAACTATTTACAGTAAAAAAATAAACTGTCAACTATCTAACACCGATGTTACCATTGTTTAAAACATTTTTGGGCACGCACCTACGTATGACTATTATTTATCAATACGATTAATGTTGTTGGAATTTGTGAATTGACCATTTCAATAGTAGTATTTCTGTATTAATATGAACCGTATATCCATCGAGTATTTTACACTGACTTGACATGACTGAACTGAGATTTGATTTAGCTTGCCTTAATATTACTTGCACACATGATGCCAAAGGCGCTACACATCCGTACATTCAAATACTTCAAATACGGAAGTCGATTTCGCGAAGTAGTAATGCCCTGTCCGCACCATACCTAGCCAGAACGTAAATCGGAAGATATTTGCTCACATTTGACGTATATGGGCCTTGCGACCTGTGGAGGGCAGGTGTCGACGGCATCGCAAACCTTATAAGTCAAAGTCTTGCGATATTTTGAAAATTCTCCTGTCGAATCTTTGAAATCGCTAGTCGGTAATGTGGACAGGTTCGTCGCAAGTCACAAAACGTAAGTCGCCTCGAGGAATTATGTAAAAAACGCTTCAGGCAATCAGCGTGCGAGTATCGAATGACGTCTTGACGTATAACGTCACAATTGTTGTAGTTTTCCTTTGGTACACACCAGATGGTGTGTATGTTCACTCGCGATGAGAACGTAAATCTTTGCGGTGTGGACACGAAAATCGTAATTCACTCAGGACGTAGATCGCAGTTGCTTTTGTCTGCGATGCGGTGTGGACACCCTTCGTCGTACATCGGATCCAGTGTGGACCGAGCATCACTCGTAGAATCAAGCGCTTCCAGTTTACGTCATGCATGACGTAAAGTTGGGTAGTTTTTGTCGCTACGCAAGTTACGTAAAACGTCCCGAACTGAACGTCGACCCGGTTACGTAGCTCGGAACAATCGCAGACAACGGCGGAATTTGACACCAACGACGAATTTTGCGATATAATGTAAAGGCTTTATTGTGCTCCAGCTTGGTTGTGGGCCTGAAGTAACATTTGGCGCCATTTGTAAATGAAGGAGGAAGTGCATGGTTACACCCACGCACAAACACGCTGTAAAACACAGACAACTATAAACGGTCTTACATATTAAAGAAACTAAACAAATAAAATATTACAGTAACATAAATAAATAACGCATAATAAATAAACATCTAAAATGCATTCAGAGAAGTGTCCAATTTCTTCCTGGTCACTTACCAGAGACCTGTCTTGACCAACGCCAGCTATATTTGCCAAAACGTCTGGCGCGGGCGAGAACTGCTAAATATTGCCACACACGCAAACGCGATTCGAATGAGAACGCATACGTCGCAGTCTCCAGTCTTTTGACAACCTCATTACTCTATGTCACTACCTGGATTGCTTGATACACAGGACAGACACACGTTATTACGGCTTGCTACACGTTATTACAGCTTTTAAACTTCGTGGTATTTTGTTTAAACCGTGTTACACCTGGTTAAACTTACATATTGTTACGTCGTCGTGTTTAATGTTGTTACACCTAACTAATCTGTGTTACATCTACATTGCTATACGGGTCTACGTCTGATTGGTTGGCTTGTGACGTATCACGGAGTGCGGTGGTGTAGTGGTTAGAAACGAATCATCCGGGCTCAAATTATACCGCTATCGTTTCGAAAACTGCGCAAGATTGGTCACTATATTTTATATTATTCAGTTATATCAATGAATACTTGGGTATAGACAATGGCGTATATTTGTATACGAATATTCTTCGCGCATTAATTACAGCGTTGCTGAAAGTTCCAAGAGAAGTCGAGATGGTTGTCGACTGAACATTCTGCCTGGCAGTAATGTGTACAGCGCTTTGAACAATTGTATATAATGACTAGAAACTATACTATATAAAGCAAGTTACATTTACATAATACGAATATAACTTGCAATGGATTGTTCATGTCACCAGGAAAGTGCGATGAGTTTCTTCTGATCAGCATCACTATTGTTTATTGTTTCTTCTGATCAGTCTCACTATTGTTTATTGTTTCTTCTGATCAGTCTCACTATTGTTTATTGTTTCTTCTGATCAGTCTCACTACTGTTTATTGTTTCTTCTGATCAGTCTCACCTTTGTTTAATGTTTCTTCTTATCAGTCTCACTATTGTTTAATGTTTCTTCTAATCAGTCTCACTGTTGTTTATTGTTTCTTCTGATCAGTCTCACTATTGTTTATTGTTTCTTCTTATCAGTCTCAATATTGTTTATTGTTTCTTCTTATCAGTCTCACTACTGTTTATTGTTTCTTCTTATCAGTCTCACTATTGTTTAGTGTTTCTTCTTATCAGTCTCACTACTGTTTATTGTTTCTTCTGATCAGTCTCACCTTTGTTTAATAGTTCTTCTTATCAGTCTCACTATTGTTTAATGTTTCTTCTGATTAGTCTCACTATTTTTTTATTGTTTCTTCTGATCACTTTCACTATTGTTTATTGTTTCTACTGATAAGTCTCACTATTGTTTATTGTTTCTTCTGATCAGTCTCAATATCGTTTATTGTTTCTTCTTATCAGTCTCACTATTGTTTATTGTTTCTCCTGATCAGTCTCACTATTGTTTATTGTTCGCGTCTTCACTCATGTGTACATTTCCCCCGTCGAACCGACGACCAGACACGAACGAATACCATGCAATGGATCTCATCTAGATTAAACGGGTAACAAAAATAGACACTCCGGTTCAATTTCGTCACGAACAGGTGTCTATTATTATCGAGGCACCTGCTAGTCACACTCGCCGTTATTAGGATAATTATAACACACATGTTCCCGTTGCAGTCGCTAATCTATGTCCAAATCGTTTCGCATCGGCTAACTCTGGCGCATTCATTTTGTTGACGTACGCGTATGCTTAAATAAATTATATTTAAATCGGTGATTCAGTGAATCCCATTCCTCTGCACTGGACAGTTGCGTAATCGGTCCGGATTTTATTTATTTACGTCGTTGCATATCCCCGTATCGGAGCAATGGTAGTCTTCCACGTGACAGACTTTGAGATGGCCATCTATTGAGAGCACAGATCTGGTCCGGCGACACGCGAAATCAATCGACGACGTCAAGTAATTAAGAAAACTCGAGCAAAAAAACCGTTGCAATCGGCAGCGCTGGTGAATTATTGACGTGCGAGGATTTTCCGCAGAGACCCGCCCTAGTAATCTGTACACGAAATCTTTCTCAATTATTAAACAATAAAGGCGATGCTCAGCTCTGGCCGACGTGGTCGCGTCTGGCTTTGTCTGCGGTGGGGGGTCGGCGGGTTGGATGACCTGCAGTTTGTTCGGTCAACGCGAGGCAAACGAGGGGTGGGACGGGTCAGGGAAACACCACGTCCCCGAAGACGTTGGAGAAATGATCGTAAAAGATCCCGCCGGCGCCCTTGAAAGCATTTATTATTTAAACGGCGCTGATGGAATATTTCAAAATTACATCTTTGATTATTATTTCCTCGGGGGACGCAAAGCTCCGCATTTTTTGTTTGTGTGTGTAAATATTCTTTTGAAGTGCGCCCACCGGTGCGTAGATTGGATGTCGATGTGAAAATCTGTAGGTCCACCGAAACATTTGTTGTGGGGTGAATCCAGCGAACGAATTGAACACATACACACACACACTTACACACACACACACACACACACATACACACACACACACACACACACACACACACACACACACACACACACACACACACACACACATACACACACACACACACACACACACACAAATGTGCGTTTGTGTGTGTGTGTGTGTATGTGTGTGTGTGTGTGTGTGTGTGTGTGTGTGTGTGTGTGTGTGTGTGTGTGTGTGTGTGTGTGTGTTTGTGTGTGTGTGTGTGCGTATGCTTTTGTAAATATACACACACGTTCGTTCATATGTATACGTACATAAGTACGAACGCATGCGTGTGTGTGCGTGTATGTGCGTGCGTGCGCGCATGTACGTGCTAGTGCGTGTGTTTCCCATATTCCGGACAAACAATTCAGCAAATTGTCTGTTGATCGTGTATATATAGTTAACCGATATTTGACATGCTGTATAATAAAATGTATTTGTGTAGACATAACTATTTAGGCTACCAGGTATTGTATATTACAATATAAGACTATTTAATTTCCCATGAAAGAAACCAGTTGTGTAATGGGCACATTAAAAGCGGTCTGTAATCGTAGTTATTATTATAAACCTAATTGTTAATAAAAGTATGTGGTGATAACGATGACTATGTAGATATATCATGCATTTTAAAATAACGACTATGGTAATAATAGTAGTAGTAATAATATCATTATATATATATATATATATATATATATATATATATATATATATATATATATATATATATATGTATGTATATAATGATAATATATATATATATATAATGATATTATATATATATGATATTATATATATATATATATATATATACATACATATATATATAGATAGATATATATATATATATATATATATATATATATATATATATATATATATATATACATACATATATATATATATATATATATATATATATATATATGTATAAACGTGGGTAAATCTTAAGTTCCACAACCACGACAAAAGACGAAGCAGGCCTACTCATGAATCCAATTAAAGAAGGTATAAAAATACCGTTCAAATGATCAACCGGAAATGAGCATGATTAAGCGTAATTAAAAGATGAAGGGATGACCAAAACTACGACAACATAATCAATATGATCGAGATACTTGCCGACGTCTGCTGAACTTACTTGTAAGGCAAGTTCGTAGAATATATGGTGTCAATTATGTATACGATATAATAATAATAACCTAGATAAGTTACTGTAGGTGCGTGGGTGAGCACGTGTGACCGCGGGCATGTGTGTATCGCCGTGTTCCACCCCCATATGAGCACTTGTCGACGTCCTAGCGTACAATGTATGTTGACAATGAGCAATTCTAGGTCCAAGATCACGTACAGGTCAATTAGCCCATCGCGTAATAATACCGTTGATGTTCGCATCTGTCACTTTTTCAGCGTGAATAATTTACGCAATGTGGGCTGTAAATTTAAATCATCCGCCAAAGTGTGAATAATCTTATTTCATAGTGCCTCATATGTAAAGCGGACGCTGCTATGCGCGTGTGATATTTTATAACCGAATTTCGACTGGATCCGGTTAAAATAACGTTCTATTTAAACAGAAATAGTACGCTATTTTATTTTCATCAAAACTAGACAACTCACGTGCGTTAGGGATTTAGCATGTTGTAGTGGATGTCATGGCCTGCATTATTTTTTTGAGTGAAATGATTCCACAACTATGTGAGCAAAAAACTGAATTGCGGTTGCCGCTTTAAATAAATGATCGTAATCGTGTCTTGCTGACATAACTTTTGTATTCACGTCTTGTTTGTCTAGTTTGTGCAAATACGACGATTTTCTCAAGATACATCGATGATGGCGGTCGTGTAGGTATGACGAGATGAATGCATAACATTTATAATTATAATTTTGTCATAGCGATAACGAAATGAACCAAACATATTTAGTTGTTTTTCGTACCGCGTGTTATGATAGTTATTTCTAAACATAACTGCGATATTTAACAAAATGTCGTTATATGTAAAACAATATATAAGTTAATATAAGTCATAATTAAAGGGGTCTGAGCAAGATTTTTTATGCATAAATGTTAACGTGTCACGCCTTTTTTGCAAATGCACCGCGTTGTAAAGTTCGCGATTGAAAAGAATCGTAACGTTTATTATTGAAATCGAACAGTTAGAATATATGAAAAACTGTTATTATTTACACTAGGGCCTTTCTATTCAGACCAACTCAGACCTACATTTTATATTGTATTTTTTTATTAAAGGTGGGCACCTAGATGGGTCTTCAACACATTTCTGAGCTATGAATGGAGAAAGAATTGAAATAGAAATGCATAGGAACATGCGATAGCGTAAACGGCGACTCTCCCGCACAAGAGAAATAAACACAAACTCGCGTACGCCCACATACACCACTCACTTCACTCACACACGCACGCACGCACGCACACAGACACAGACACACACACACACACACACACACACACACACACACACACACACACACACACACAATACACGCACAGACACACACACACACCCACACACGCACGCACGCACGCATGCACGCACGCACAAACACACACATACACACACCCACACACACGTACACATGCACGCACAAGTACACACACGCACGCGCGCGCGCATACACACACATATATATATTATATATATATATATATATATATATATATATATATATATATATATATATATATATATATATATATATATATATATATATATATATATACACACACGCACTACCACACGCACTAAGACACGCAGAAGAAGGAAGCGAGAATGCACTTCTTCCCAACAAAGCGAACCTACGGGTATTGATCTGCCCGCAGTGGGCCGTGGCTGTGTAATTACAGTTCGGTTGTTGTTTCGTCGTATTTGGGGTATTGTGTTACACCTGCGGTTGGGTCTGAGTACACTGACGTGAGAGCGCGGCGTGTAAGTCACCCACCGTGAAGACAGAACTCGATAAGTGATTAGTCATCACATGCAACTATTGATGTTCAACGACTTAAATGCGCCTTATCAATTTGACGTTTTTTGCCCCGCACGTTTTAGAATAATTTCGCAGAAAACGGGTTATTTCTAACACATGTCGGCTCGTTCGTACAGATGTCTTAATTGGTTTGGTAAAATCATTAATAAAATTATGAATTATTATGTTATTTTGATGGGTTGCAGTTAAAATTCGGCGAATAAAATCCCGATAATAATTAGTCACTGTTTCGGAAGTTATTCATTATATAAACCAGATGATATATCGATAATTTTAATAAATGTTACGAAATTAAACGGCATTGTCATATATTGGAAAAAAATGTATTGCAATGACATTTAAGAATGACTAAATCGTTAAAAGAGCGAGATCATGCCTTTTAGTTGCCTTTCTCTTTTAGAACTGCCACATCCCAGTTTGGTATCGCGGCAATGGCGTCGAATGCTCTATGCGCATTGCGCACGGACTAATAGTGTTGGCTATAACATGTTTACAGTCGTAAGTTAGATCTGGCCGTGTACGAGTGTCTGAAGGTACTAAAACGTTTCTGGACGGGACAGTAGTTTTATTGTGGACGATTATGAGCATTGGACCAACCTAATTATTTAGCCATTATTTGTGACGTTACAATTGTAATTGTAGTCGTCTTTTTACAAAGTAGGCTTTTCGTTGTATTTGTTCGAGCGTGTAGCACGGTTGTTAAAATTTAAAACGTTGCCCTACGAACTCGAACATCGTCCGAATGCCAAGTGACCTAAAATTAAACAACAACAACAAATTAACACAAAATGAGTTGGGACAGACCGCCTAGAACGTTATCACGTTACACATATTGCTTTTATTATACAACATATTTGTTTGGTTGGCATTTGAAATTTAAATAAATTTTTACTTAATCATTACGCCGTCTGCAAGCCGTCGACGAACATTTGAAAATATAATAATTATTATTAAACACCGAAAACCTGTTGCATATAAGAATGTGGAATTTCGACAAAGACATATTATAATACTGAATACCGAATTTAACCAACCTGAGTACATATACTGATCTGATGTCTCAAAGACATTAATTACAGTGATATAATATTTAAGAAGAGTAAAGTAATACAGTAATAAAGTAATACAAATAATGCTAATGCTTACTGTTGATGTCTATGTTTAAAATGTTGCTATCAGTGTAACTTAATTTTTTATAACACGGTTGTTGCTAAGTTTGCGCCTATTCCAAGAGGCAAACATAAAAGTAATTAATATCTTTTGCAAATCAGGTAATTATAATATGCTATATTATAGTCATATTGTAGAAAGGTTTACAGTTTACGTCAGCATGTGATAACGAGAAAGGCTACTCAGAGATGACGTCAGTGGGGGACAGTACGTGTTACGTACACTGTTTTTCTACGATTGTTCTAATTTACGTAATTTACGTATATCATGTGAGTGGTTCAACTAGATAAACGTTTCCCAGCTGACGTCACAAATTGGCGCGACAAGAGTATAAGAATAAACTGCGTTGTCACAGTGAATTGTCATACTCATTGGGAAATATGTCGGCTCTACCATTCAAGGCTTCCAGTTGTTATACATTTTATACAGCTAAAATTACTTTCTAAGAAAGAAGCAAGGCTTTCACTAACTAGCTGTGCCGTAGGCACGTTAAGCACGTTTACCGACGCTGACCAGACAGACCAAACAGTGTGACGTCGTAGCCCAATAGCGCCTGAGTCGGATGACTTGCGGTCTACATAACGACATACCTCGACAGTGTTGTCGCGTGGCGTGTATGTCATACTTGCCCGCAAGGGACACATTGTCCGGCGGCAGCCGCCGACCACGACTAGTGCCATTGTGTCACACCCCTCGTGTCCGTGGACCACCAAGCATTTTAAACGGTGCATATTACAGTTAGGTCATTCTATTGTCTATACATATGCCATGCATGGTGCACGTTGTAGTTGTTCTAACTTGCCGACCACCCGGCCGACCGGTTTATTTATTATCCACACCTTTTAATATACTGCTATTTGTTTATATCTTTATTTGAATGATTCAGGAAGAATCACTTGCTTACTTCGCAGAAGTAATTTAAATGTTTTAATGTGTGTGTGTGTGTGTGTGTGTGTGTGTGTGTGTGTGTGTGTGTGTGTGTGTGTGTGTGTGTGTGTGTGTGTGTGTCGCGCGCCGTCACGATTTAGTTTATGTCATTTGACGCACACTACTTTTAGCACGGTAAACCGAACTGTGCGTAACTGAGCGTAAATGGGTTGAACGGTAATGCTGATACGTGCAGACATAAACAGATAACAATCAAGTTTTACTTGATAGACAAGTGTGGTACACTGACACACGTTTGGGCGGTTAAGATGTTAGAAAGGATAAGGCTTGTACCTATGTACCTTTAAAAAATGGACCAGATATCTATGATATATAGGTATGTCATATGCACCACCAGTGCACATTGGGTGGTCGGCACACACTAAACAATGTCATACGATGTCAACAGATGATTAAAAAGGAGTATTTTATAACAAATAAATAACGCCATATATATACGCACTAGCGTAGCTGGATGTACTGACCATCGTGGGAACATGTATGAATCTGCAAACTTCGCATGTAACAATTGTTATATTTTGAATCACGGCCTAGATCCAGTACATAGTCAAGGCCAGTGCCAGAACTCAGTGCGCAAAACTCACGAATTTAATTAATGTAGACTTTTTAATAAATAATAAGAGTGGGTAATTTTCTAGTGGGTCCATACACCCGTTTTAATTGAACTTTCGAAATTTGGCAATGTTTAATAATTTCGTCAATTTTAAGAACATTAATGTTCTTTCAAAATGGGATTATTTACGCAAGACCGAGCATCGTCTAAACCCACGCCAAGGGCTGCGTGCCAATCACGCGGACCGTGAATCACGGACATGCTTCGATGGTGGCTTAGCAAAATTAAACAATATTTGCCTTACTTAATGGGACTCTACGCTTACAACAAATAACAACTACTAAAATAAATTGGAACCATTATTTATACCTTACCCTCAAAATTATAATTTAAACTATTTCCAGTACCAGAAGACAGGTGGGCAGGCACTTTGACCAGCATTTAAAATTAAGTATTAAAATAATTATTTATTTAAATTTTATGTAAACCGCCTTGAAACGTTTAAATTTAAAGAGAGGGTATCTGCTCCTCTGCCCATAATTGGCAGAAGAGTACTTTGTAATATGAAATCTGCTGTCTAGGACGTGGGAAAGTTAAACATAAAAGGATATTGCGGTTAACTCTGCTCGCCTCGGCATTACTGCCGATCAATTTTACTTTGAAATTTGATATTTCGTTTACTATTTGAATGTGTTGCAGGCGGAATCTTTCCAATTGTGAACATTGTTCGAGCTAAATAAAGTAATTAAACACAATTTTCAGGCAGTAAATCGTCTACATGTATGCTGTAGTCACAAGAGCGTAATGTTAAATAAATAAATAAATCCTAGGAGCAGACACCCTGGTTTTAAACTGACGATGATTATGTGTTATTATTACAATTAACAAATGCATTATTTTAATATTATGTATTCACCATTCGTATTGTAATCGTCTATTGCAGTTTGTCTAAGCAAACCGTAAAGTCTACATTGTTTTCAAGGTGAACAAAGGCTTACTTCCAACTATTGAGTAATTGATTGGAAGGCGAACTCACGTGTATTGTTATCTATTCATAATTAGGAGAAATTGCTTGGTGCGTCTGAGCTATTTTCGACAAAATAGTTCTTAATTTCCGCTAACATCATCGATCTTGTCTTGTCCCAAATGACCAGAAGAAAATATATATAAATAATACATACTTGTGTCTCCTTTATAATATGCTCAAAACAAAAGTTGTGTTGTTCTTTTTGTGGTATTGAATACAACATAATTATAGTAGTAAATCTGTATCTTTTTGTCTTCTCATATAATGTTTTGTGTGTGTGTGTGTCTGTGTGCGTGCGTGCGCGCGCGCGCGTATGTGTGTGTGTGTGTGTGCGCGCGCGTATGTTTGTGTGTGTGTGTGTGTGTGTGTGTGTGTGTGTGTGTGTGTGTGTGTCCGTGTGTGTATATATATATTGTGTGTGTGCGTGCGCGCGCGCGTGTGTGTGTGTGTGAGTGTGTGTGTGTGTGTGTGTGTGTGTCCATGTGTGCGCGCGCGTGTGTGTGTCCGTGTGTGTATGTGTGTGTGTGTGTGTGTGTGTGTGTGTGTGTGTGTGTGTGTGTGTGTGTGTCCGTGTGTGTCCGTGTGTGTCCGTGTGTGTCCGTGTGTATCCGTGTGTGTCCGTGTGTGTGTGTGTGTGTGTGTGTGTGTGTGTGTGTGTGTGTGTGTGTGTGTGTGTGTGTGTGTGTGTGTCTCTGTGTGTGTGTGTGTGTGTGTGTGTGTGTGTGTGCGTGTGTCCGTGTGTGTGTGTGCGTGCGTGCGTGTGTGCGTGCGTGCGTGCGTGCGTGCGTGCGTGCGTGTGTGCGTCTAATTATATATAAACACATATGACAAGACAAAAACAGATACGGAGTTATTATTGTGTAGATGCGTGCCATATATCAAGGAATATCATAAAAAGAACGCCGACGTAAACAACTGGCATAAATAATGGTGACGAAAGGTGTTTTGACATGTGTCCACTAAGCAACACGGTGTCTTCAAAAGGTTATCCATTGTCCCACTGTGGTGGTGAACTTTACCAAACCACCCCGCCCCCACTCGCGCCACAGGCTCTACGCCCCGAGTCTCCCCGTCTGCCGGTTCACTCACACAAGTAACGCACTTAACGAAGCGTACGGACGGCACAGCAAGTCGGTGTAGTGCAGAACGGGCAGAGACCCCTCCCACCCGTTGCTTACCTGTCTTCGGGAACGATAGTGAGCAAAAACCCGTGTTTGCATGTCTGTTTTCCGGGAACACTACCCAGCTCTGTCGTTCCTCGCTTACGTGTCTGAACGTTCTGTGGGAAATCAAACCGCAATAGTTCGAAATGTAAGCTTCGGTGGACTTTATGAAAACCCTAACTACTAAACTGGGTTTATTAATATTAATTACATTTAATAGTTGTAATAATAGTAATAAGTTATTATTAATAATGTCATTAAAATTATTGCTATATTAATAGTAGTTATAATATTAATAGTAGCAGTTGCAGTACTAATAATATGTTTTATTATGTACGGTCAACGTTAAATTGTTTAGGTGGTACGTATTTGGTCGTAATCCAAAAACATTTACGTGAACTTACCGTCACCGTATTGGTATTGTCCTTGCTACTACACCATCCAAACTAACTGATAAGATTAACTGCCTGCTGGCTAAACACATACTACACCTGCTTGTTGAAATCCAACTAGAACATAAAACACGGTAAACAAACACTGCATACGTCGCATCCCGGAACCACCCGCGAGGAGGGATGTGCGCATGACCGGAAGTTGCAAACGTGTGCCGAAATTATGAGCAATTACTTGGCGGTTCAGGTGGAAATCCTCGATAAATATGTGTGCACTGGATAAACAACTGGCTCTATCGGACATACCATGACAGTGCAGTTGAACCAGAAAGTTGCATTAAATAGGTGAAATGCAGAAGACGTGGGTTTCGATGGTACTTTTCTCCCGTAGGAATATGCACGCTAAACACACGCACGCAGTCAGTAAAGTAGTAGCCGCTTATATTTAACTCACTGCAGGACGTATGTGGGTTGATGCGGTGGTTAGTCAAACAGACATCTGCCTTGTAAAAAGGACACAAACAAGGAGTTGTCTAAACAGTTTGCGGATGCCTATGGTGAGCGGATTCTCCTGCAAATTGCTGGCCAAAGAAACTTCGCTGGAAGGTACTTGTAAGACGGTGTCAGCGAGTTTAACTGTTCCTGTCTTTATCCCCAATATTACGATGCTGTGGACTGTGCGACAGTATTAATTAACTGACACTCTTATTCGTCTGTGTTACAATTCCCGGTACTTGAAGAGTTTCGAATACGCACTGCAGATGGCCCATCATCCGTGCAAACCAAACATATCCGACCAGACAGTTGTTCAGCTGCTGCAGATTACAGAAGTATTGTTCCCAGAGGTTCTCTTGTCTATTTCCGCTGGATCACTTTAACAATACAACATTATAATCGTAACCATCGTTAAATCCTTCCTTAAGTGAGCCGGTCGTGATGCACCGAACAGACAATGGTATTTACAGCGATGCATAGAAAGATCAAGCCATTGATCTAGCTGGAGAGGTGGAGGTTGATAGGGATGCGGACCGGGGCGATGGGAGAGAGAGAGAGAGAGAGAGAGAGAGAGAGAGAGAGAGAGAGAGAGAGAGAGAGAGAGAGCGCAGATGATGTTTGGGCGTGGAATGTACGAAATATAATAATACTCTTTATGCATTATCACATCTGGTCCTAATACCCCGTCCGTGAGTGTATACATTTTCGGCATAAATCTATAACACGTAATATCGTATAATACGAGCACTAATTAAATTACAGATTAAAAAGTAAACATTAGTAAGGCAACATACTAGTTTAATAATAACTTCATGTCTAGTAAAATTACAGGTAAATGAAATAATAAAAACAAATGATTAACATATGTTAACATACCGGAAAAATAGATAAGCACGTGTGTATGATTCAATACATACATTCAGTGCAAACCGTGTGTAAATAAAAAAAATACATATAAATCTTATATGTGTAAGATTTCTTGTGGGCAGTTTGCCCGAAAGAAAAGCCAAAAGAACGTGGTCGCCAGAAAAAATAAATCATACAACGTTTTTATTTTCTTGGCCCATACACTCTACATATACTACTGCGGATTGGAGGCGGAATGAAGATTAGTGATTGCAAGTTTCCATATATTATATATAATAGTATGAAACTTAGCGGCCCGGGTTTTCCATCGCTGTGAGAGTGCGGTGTTCACATTCGGATATGCCGTGTCATTGTTGAAACGCATCCGTCGAGCCCGCGGCGTGTTTTACCTACAGATTATTATATTTTTAAATAATGAGAAATTGGTGTGCATGGCCAGCATCCTGTGCCAAAATTCAGTACACCGTGCCCATTAATTTAATTAATTTCTTTATTTGATAAATAATAAGTGCGCATAATTTCCTGTTAGTTTCAAATGTTCAGTTTTAACCTTTTCATTTTGGCACCGACTGCAATTTTGTCAATTTTTAGTAACGCATTAGTCTCCACACAAGGTTTATTACCGCAGGCTTACACTTCTATCTTTGCCAAAAGTTGCGTGTTAATTGCATGTCCTGTAAATTCGAAGGCCAACGTCTGCCACAGGTTAGCTGTGCACGCAGTTCATGTCATCGTGTAGAAGCGTAGCATCCAGTAACTAAAGAAGAGTTTCTTAGTGGTTTTGTGACCGCAATCGGGGAAGGCACCGTTCGATATTGCAGCCGTGGCACGCAGGAAGTCCTCGACAGCTAAGTACAATGGTAACATCATCGGGAGGTTTTTAAACTAATCTTATAAGCGTTACGATCGGAATATATATATATATATATATATATATATATATATATATATATATATATATATATATATATATATATATATATATATATATATATATATATATATATTATACATACGAATTTGTGTGATAAATAAGATAAATTGCATTTTAGTTAGCATGAGCGCATCTGTAGGGTTATCTGCAACAAAATACTTAGCGATGTGTCCGTGGTTAAATGGCGTTCATGGTGTCCAAATTATTCATGATCGCATTTGTCTCCATGCCAAACTCAGCTACAGAGACCGACCTAAATGGCTCATTGAATGCCCATCTTGGTTATATACCTCTGCCATATTCCACATAAGCGCAACACAAAGACGCTGTCTATCTCAATTTGTTTTAGACGATATATGGGATATTTAACAACAGAAACCCATCTTCTGCTTTGTATTTGTTTCTGATTTTAGAAACACGGCTGGTTTACGATGTATTGCGATATGAAACGAAAGATTAGGCTAATGCAAAATGTAACATGTTATAACGAATATTAAAACTAATACGTTTCCTTGCGAGAAGTTTTGACGATTTGAAATAGTCGGCACGCTATATGATGAACATGCAGTATTTGTAAACCATCACCAAATGTTTTCAGCTATTGCAACAGAAATGATAACGTATATGGTATAGACCTAATCTGGGTAATATTTGGGCAGTGAAAAACAAGGTCACTTTTAGCAGCCTTGTAATCTGAGGTAATGAGATTGTGCCTTGAATTTCAACCAAATCCGCCATGTCACGGTGCATGTCTCCCGCATTCCCATAACACAATCTGTATGGATATTTATGAAACGATATCCCAAGTCCTTGAATGTAGTGATGGTCTAGGTGTCTTTGTTATCGTTATTGAACGTTAAATATACCCAACTTATCCCCAGATGGAGGCCTATATCAGGTTACAATGTTCATGTTTAATGCGTATGGGGAAATTACTATACTTTTAACACTATTGAGAGTTTGGCGTCTAAAGCGGAGGCGAATCGAACTCCGGAGCCGTCACTCAGTGTGAAATAGACGTACTTTCGAGTCTAGCTAGCCGGCGTACAACTCATAATAATTGGCCAAGAAATTGTCCAAATTATCTCATCTGCAAAGCATAGTAATATTAATCCTTAACCAGTGGCGTACCTGTGTTCTCGGACAGAGGAGGAAAAGAGGCGATGTTCGATTCTACATAAAGATGCAGGTTGCGAAATATTAAATTTAACAAAACAAACACATTCAATGGGGACGTGGCGCAATGCCACGTAAAGGTCGCTAGTTCCGCCAAGTGTCACCACGCCACTGAGAAGTTGGTATTAAGTCGTGTAATTATGAAATGGAATTTTATTCCTTTTTTGTTTTCCTCTGACAATGATATCAAAATAATAATATTTGTAGATTTTGTATTTATTGCCGACACTGAACTCGAAAAACGATGTTTTCATAAAAAGATGTAGTTTTGATTACTGTTTCTTAATATATAGTTTCGTAAATATATTTGTTTTAATAGTTTTGGATAGTTGGTAAAAAGACGTGTGAAAGACAGTAACACTACGAGGTGTGCATTTCTGTCAAAATCAACGAAATGTATATTAACATAATATGCGGAATGACGTAGACCAAATTTTGCTCGTGTACAGAACAGAAGTGTATGACTTAATCTTAGTTCTCTGTGGCGGACCACGCGGATTCGTAAGCGTAACAATTTTGATATCATGACTGTTTTGTCAAACACAGTTTCCTATTTGTAAACGGACCTGTAATGCAATTCCAGTTATAGTTCACGTAGTAATTAATTATCTTGTTATAGAAAATGTTGTGTTTTAATGTTAAGCCTTACGCCCACATAACAATCCTGCAAGTAAGATACACCAATGCCCGCGCGGGAAGTGGACCAGCACGGCCCGTCTAGAACACGTCGTTCACGTGGCTGTGGCGTGCTGGGGCAGGTTTTTTGTTTTATTAACCAGCCGCCTTAGCTTTACATATGTATCCTAATTTACTTGAAAGTTAGCGTTTATCCTAATTTACTTGAAAGTTAGTGTTTATCCTAATTTACTTAAAAGTTAGTGTGTAGGAAGCTTTGTGGAGGTAAAATAAAACATGTAATAAAGTATATAATGTTGACTATTCACAATGTTGTTTCTGATTCTGGTGACCACTGACCAGTGATGATTTTGACAACTATGGAGATTGCAGCTGTGTAGAAACAATACAAATACGTCACTTTCATCCAACACACTTAGCAGCATGTGTTATTAATTCTCGGTGTAATACCAAACTATCGATTAAACAACTTTGTCTGAATTAAAATGATGTAGATACTCAAATGCCATAAATACTGTTTGTATATCACGTTAAATGTTTTAAAGTTTAATAATAAAATAGTAAACCCAAATATCGGTCAGGGGGTTACTTCGACCTACATAGGCACCATAAACAGGGTCTGTGTGACCTTCGTTTCCCCAAAATAGGTGGGGCCAATTAATTGAATCGTTACAGGGTCTACGGAAAGAACCGGAGGAGTTACACACACACAATTCTAAATTCCACGGCCACCCAGAGGAAAACCCATTAAACCACCAAGTGAGTGGGGAATAATTCCATTTATACGTTCCCCGAGACATACACCAGTCCCGGGCTGTAACGCTTCCATTTAACAAGTCGTGAATTCCAGATTACCGAAATTACAAGACTCACTGGTGTATGCCGCTTGCCTGTGTAATTACTGCTCTCTAACGGAAGGCATGTGGTGTTTATATTGGTATTATATTAGGTATCAGTGGCGTTAATATTATGTTCGTGTGTGTGTATATTATGTTCGTGTGTGTGTGTGTGTGTGTGTGTGTGTGTGTGTGTGCGTGCGTGCGTGCGTGCGTGCGTGCGTGCGTGCGTGCGTGTGTGCATGTGTGAATGTGCAAGGGTGTGTGTGCGTGGGTCGCACGGTGCCAGTGTTCTCAGTATTAGCAGTTATTCAAGTTATATACATGTAACTGATCATGTATATGCAGTATCCAATATATACCCATGTGTTATTAATTTCGTGTGTTCACAACTTTATTTGGGTTGGTAATATCTATTAAAAAAACTTACAGTATTTGTTATAATATGTTTGTTTTTACACTCCGATTTCCTATAATAATCGTTTATTTCACATTAGCATTTCTGTTCGTAAATATAATAAATTCATAGTGTGCGTGCTTGCGTGCAATGGTAATAATAATAATAATAACAACAACAATCATAGAAACCGCTTTCAATACTCATGGTATAGTGTTGCGATGATGCCGAACGTTTTGCAGTTGTCGTAGCAATGACACACATATCACTTGATCCAGTCATCATATGGATTCATTGCACCTATCTATTACAATACATTGTACCTATCTATTACAA
Source organism: Oasisia sp. SBJ-2009 (assembly GCA_964017155.1). Lineage (NCBI taxonomy): Eukaryota > Metazoa > Annelida > Polychaeta > Sabellida > Siboglinidae > Oasisia > Oasisia sp. SBJ-2009. The sequence goes on from OZ024863.1 coordinate 24,097,331, forward strand.
TACATTGCACCTATCTATTACAATACATTGCACCTATCTATTACAATACATTGCACCTATCTATTACAATACATTGCACCTATCTATTACAATACAACGCAAGTGAAAGTCGGACCGTTGTATGAACATGACTAGCGCTCTTGGTTGTCGTAAATGGTTGACGCATCAGTGGGAAGAAGTTCACCAACACAACCACTAGGTCAGGAGAGTTCATATTATTATATAAAATTATGAATGAATGATTGAATTGATAATGACGACGACAACACCAACTACTACCACCACTTTCATTTATAAACTATGGAAGGCTGCGGAAAAAACGTCATCTGAATCTTGGGACGTTTAACAGAGTCCTTCGGAAAGAAAAGAAACCGATATATTTTTAAGTAAAGCCCACATCGTTTCTATAATTGAATTGAGTATAACTTTCAGTCAAACACTTACAATTACTCAGTAGGCCTAAGCAAAAGACAACTTGATGTTTGTCAATAGTATTAAACTTGACAACTGGCCTATTGCACTGGTTCACGTTTGTATACATTAACAGTGAGTCACAGCAGTCGGTGTGCATTATACTGAGAAAATAAACATTCGTTTTGACATTATGTTTTCACGACATAATGCGCTCTCAATATTCCCAGTAGACGTTTGACAATTGTTTCGGACACGAAAGCCTATATTAGTTTGTATCTTACCATTAAGTAGAACCGAATAATGTTAACATAATATTGTCCACCAAATTGATTTATAATAGTTAATGAATTGTGTTCAATGGGTTAGTTTGTTCATCGTGTGTTTATGGATATCGAAACACACGACGATGTCAAATGTATGTAATGTCAATTACAATTACACGACGATGTAAATGTTATGTCAGTATAAACATGAAAGTCGAAACAACACTAAGAACATAACCTGAAGACATGTTAATTACGTAAACACTTTTATTGTAGGAAATATTTAGTGTAGGGCACATATAAAATGTGTTCTAGTCTATATGAGATGTACATAACATATAATCGAACGTTCCGGCGTTTGCGTTTCCGGTGAAAAAGTGCCAGGTTGGACCTGGTGACCCGATATTTTCTGAACAAAAAGCCTTTTAACAAACAGAAGTCGACTCATTTGAAAAGCCTACAGGCCAACGTGTAAATGCGCGCTTATCTGGACTGGAACAAGGATTATCATATTCCGTTACGGATCATTGCGCGGGAATAATATTACTATTAGATTACTGCTAAAATAATACAGAGAAGGCGCAAGAAGTCATGGATAATATTATTGCATCGATACAAACGGATTAATAGTCGAATTCGTCCTAGCCTAGGTAGATACTATTATTTTATTAACCCATCTTCACCAAAATGAAAGACACGCGTTGCAGTCGAGGCAAAACTGTGTCAGAATTCTCCGCTGTGTGACACCACTGTAGTCTGAGCCTTGCCTTCTTATCTCATGCTACATGTCATGGCGTCTCGGTGGGCGATGCATTTCGATGCTTGGCGCAACCCTATGTAGAGTAAATTCGACGATTTAGATGAGTTTTTAGGAATGTAATATGTTCGAACGAGCCCCTGTGCCTCTCAAATCCGACATAAAAATATAAACATTCAACGAAATTAATCAACAGATGGCGATAGTTCATTTGGAAAAGGCTCACGATCGTAGAACCATATCGGATATCAGCCCAGGTGGCCTCGTTTAGTTAGAGACATGTTATGGGTGAACTAAGCATACTGTTGTAAGTATCGTCGGTACCGTCGATAGAAATAAAATTGTTCGTGTCCAATATCAACATTTCTTAGGTTGTAGACCCTCTAATGTTGCATGCACCGGCTTTACAGTGATTGTTACGTAACACTTTTTATTGTAACACGATTGTTCTCTGCTAACCTGTTTTTTCTTCTGTATTTATCATTTATGTTAGTGCAAGTGCTACATAACTTACAATTACACCAATTGGCGTCCCACGAGCCACGAACACACTGAACCGAACACTCCACTCCGCCTTGTATGTTTTTCCTGGTTCGTCCACATACCTTGACACCATTCTGTACCCTATGTAGGCCTACATTCCTGCTTCTGGGTGTGAGCACAGTGTGTAGGTCACACAAATCTCGTCTGCCGCCATGTCGTTTTTAAGTTATTTTTGCCGTTTTCGTTCATAATCCGGTTCCCAACTACTCGAATGAGCTATGCATTCCTTTCGCGTACGGGCGCAGCTGAAACCTCCGTTTTATGTTTTATAGGTTTCCACCTAACAAAATGCATCTAGGAGGTGGGAATTATCATGCAGACAAATGATTATTTTCAAATTGTATAGCAGTAATTTTGACGTTGGGTCCGCTTACAAACAAAGTGATTGTGACCAGTTGTGCATGCTCTCGTGAAGTGTCGCACAAAACGGACCGGAACCACTTGCATGCCCTGTTCCCTAGTTACTACCGCCCACTGCGATATAGATATCCTAAACAATACTAAGCTGTGTACAGCCTTACGGCTTATTCCTGCGTGGTTATATGGTCACATCATCTAGGTAAGAACTGCACATTATTCGAATGTGTTACTCTCTTGGATGGACCTTAGCTTTATATGATAATAGTTAATTAGTCAGTTAATTAATTCATTAGATAAATTAATTAAAGGAATGACAGCATATTTTATCAAAGTAGTGTTGTATTAGCTTCTATTTATTTATTATTATTATCTTAACTCAATTGGAATAATCATTATAAATCGCCCCAGAACAATAATTTGGATGTGGCGCTATATAAGAAATACATTATCATTATGCGTAGACGTCGGAATCTGGCTGAATGTGTGATTAACCCGCAATATTTTGGTAATTTTGGAGGGCGTTAATCGAGGCTTTCAGGGATTTTGAAAGGTTTGAAAAAAATAAAAGTCGGCAAGAAGTCATCAACTCCATTCTTCATCTAAATCGTCTCAATGTATCAAATTCTGGTTACATTCACAGTTATTCAATGGCCATAGCCACCAGCTGTCAACCCTATTTTTATTATTGCCTTCGTAAGATGCGACCATGGTTGGTCTGTTTTAGTTGGATACAGTAGACATACACGGATATGTTATATTGGGGAATACCAATGTGGCATGATTCATTGGTATCTGCTTCGCGTACGATGTATAATAGACTAATACTCGAGCGTGTATGGTTTGTCTATTATTATATGGTTCGCTAAGTTTGAAATCTAGATAATATACAAGAAATTATACAAACGATGTTACAGATTAAATAAAACAAGTAATAACAATGGTATTGTAGTTGTTACTGTTTGACGTAACACACTGGCGAATTTTCACTCCTAATGTTGTAGACCTTACCAATCTACCGAATACGTAGGCCTATAATAAGTAGTCATATCTGCAACTTAAAATAAATCACCGTTCCAGTAATGCTTAGCAAATAAGTCCTACTTTGTGGATAACATTGGGAGTGGCGCGAATACCTGTTGGTTAGGGTTGTATGCTACAAATGTAAACGTCACGTTGGTAAATCCGCAGGTGCAGGTGAAGTACAACGTGTCCGTTCCAAATAAAATATAACTCTACACAACCTTCAGCAGTAAGATATCGTGTGTGTGCGTGTGCGCGTGTGCGTGTGTGCGTGTGTGCGTGTGTGCGTGTGTGTGTGTGTGCGTGCGTGCGTGCGTGCGTGCGTGCGTGCGTGCGTGCGTGCGTGCGTGCGTGCGTGTGTGTGTTACGATACAACCATATACGTAGAAATGACATGCCGTTTCCCGTTACAAACACGAAGGCTGCAGTAACATATCCGTTGTACACACACATTGTTCCTATACATGTAGCCATATTACAATAACATGTTCGTTATCTAGATGCATGTAAATGAGACATGCTCAGTTAAAACAATATACTAGAGAATAGGGGTAGCCATAGCCAATGTTCACGCAGAGTCTATGACAACATGCTCGTTGGAAGACAGTTCCGTCACAGCCAGGTGCAAATATGCGTTGGGTACGACACATTTGGCGCGTGCGTTTTGACTCATTTGGCGGTCGTACAGCAGCGTGCAATGGCTCCGACTCCGATACGTTGACATCAACTATCCTTCTTCCTCATGTTTACATATAGTGATATATACCTCATAGACCCGGCACAAACCAGACTTTTGGCAAACGTAGTATCTGGTAAATGTTGGCAACTGAAAGAAGCAGTGTGCCGGCTCCGGCGTGGACCTGCCAGCCAAAGCCAACGACGACCGCCGAGTCAGAGCCCCCAGTGCCGGGCGAACGGGTCGCGAGTGAGGCCGAGGTAGGAGGATCCAGCGGCGAGAACGTCATCAGACAGGACGCCACCTCTCCGCGGGACAAAGCTCAGCGATGGGTGGACTAATACCGCGCGATCATTGCACCAGTCATTCTAGTCGCTATGTTACGTTACGCCACGCAGTACTCAAGTTGGGCGGTGACCGCAGAACAGGTAATATATCTTACCTCAAGATTTTACCTCATGACCGGTCAATAACTGCCCAAAATTGAGCACTGAGGTTTTTTTCTGATGTTGCAGATTCTCTAGTGGTGTATTTTTTTCGTATGCTATTATCTGGTTTGGATAGTCTAGGCTGATTAATTTGAGAAAAATACTATAGGTATATGTGACCTCACCAGGCTCTGTGGAGGCGGGGGTTACTATATAATCGTTTTGTCTTGTATTTGCCGATTATTTCTATTGTTGTTGACAAAGCAATTCAATGCGTGGTATAAGTAGTGATACTTCAATGATAAATGTGACGTGGCTGTTTCGTTTCTCGAAAACTTGCATTAGGAAGAATTGTGGCCTCTTCTCATGATTACCTAAATACAAAGGTGATTCGTTGCGATGACGTAATCAACATGTCACGTGCGTCGGATTGTTTAATTACGTCAGGAATTCAATCCTTTGTCTTTCACTCCACCTAATGTACATGTTTACAGTAAGCTTAACGTCATATAGGACCAACATAAATTCCCAGGTGCTAGGTAAATATTGCCGGCGACTAACCACCATTGTTCTTCCATGTATACATGTAATAATAGCAACTGGCGAGCGGCCATGCACTGTCATCCGGGGACATCAGAAGCCGTAGTGTCGTAAACACGATTGGTCATAAGTCGCTACTTACTTAACATAATTAATATCCTCGATTAAATGACAATAACGTTGCTCCAATATAACACAGGTTTTATTTCGACCAGCTGCACACAGTTACTGTGTATATACACGTCAAACAATGGATGTGCTTCACTACTAATAAGACAGACGTCAGCTTAGCGCGTTCAAATTTGACTTCGGGCTGCTATGTGACATCATTGAATTATTTTCCCAATGTGATATGCATATACTGCCTAGTTACTGTAGGTCTGCACAGTATGAAATTTGTATGTCAATATATAAACTATACAATAAATAATGTTATTCTACTTTCAAATAATTATCATCCATATAATATTATACGTAAAACACAGATATCGGCAGTTATTTACTAAAGCCTTACCAAAGTAAAAAAAAAATTGAACAGGTAATAAATATTTAGGATTAAAGTAAATTATGTTTAATATACCGTGGTCTATTAACACACATTTAGGCAGGTAGAATACATTTCAACCACTCCTTCATCTTTAAGCCCATCACGAAAGAGTTTCGTTAGTGATTAAGTAATGTGGAGTATAGTGAATTGTTCCATGTAGACATAGTTCATTTTACCAAAAGACGCGTACATCTGTTAAAATCAAAAGGATTTATTTATTACACCGAATAATTTGCAAAACGTGTCAATAAAATAATATGATGATATAGGTCATATTATACCATTATAATTTATATCTTGTTAGTAGTAATGATACATACATATACGTATGTTTACACATTAAATAATAGATATGTATATATGGCAATAATGTATATATATTATATATATATATATATGTGTGTGTGTGTGTACACAGTACACTACACACATACTTATATATACACATATATATATATGTGTGTGTGTGTACACACATACTTATATATACACATATATTTAAACATACATAATATATATATATATATATATATATATATGTATATATACACATATATTTAAACATACATAATATATATATATATATATATATACAGTGTATGTATAATATATACATACATATGTGTATACGTATGCACATTATTCAAGTAACAAGATCCTCTCAGAATATTTTACCAGTTTATTCGACAATAACAATTTTATTAAAACAAAAATTACAAATAAACGTTTGATCACCGACACGTTCTGTAATTTACATAATCAAAAAGGTAAGAAATAAATGCCGAAATTAAGTTATGTGAGTTACTGTGAATTAGTGCGTGAATTATTAGTTTAATAAAATCTCCGTGTACAAAGCGTGAATAATGCAAATACAAACAGGGCGTACGTACATTATACAAAGCAGACAACGCATCGCGTACTCAAAAATAAACATTAAAAACATTGTTGAACGAATAGCTTATGTGACACTATTATCTCTTGCTTCGTACGCACGCACCCGTGCACATCCCGATCACGCGGCACCAGAAGCACTGTTGCCGCAGCCAGCGTGCACACGTGTTCACGTCGTTGAGGAGAGACTCGGTGGTGAGGAATGCGGTGAGCGAGCGGCCGTGAAGACGCCGAGACGCCACCGAGCGAGGCGCGGTGTGGTTGACCGTCGCCGAGTCATTTCGGTGGCGCCAACCCGGAGCGCCGCTTGCATTCCGTCCGTCTCGTGGTGTCTCAGACCGCGGTCTCGACTCTCAAGGCGAGCTCGGCGTAGTATTCGTGCGTAATCACGGAATATGTCAGGAACGCGGCGTGCCGCTAAAATCACACGGAATTCACTTTGATGAATTTATTTGAATATATATACAGTGTATATATATATATATATATGTATATATATATATATATTTATTTTATGTATACATACATACATACATACATACATACATACATACATAAAATTAATATTTTTCACTTTTATCGTGTGCATTATTCACAAAGCATCTACACGACGACATATGTTATTTAATGAATAATATATATGTGTATATGTGTGTATGTGTGTGCGTGGGGGTGTGCCTGTGCCTGTGCCTGTGCCTGTGCCTGTGCCTGTGCCTGTGCCTGTGCCTGTGCCTGTGCCTGTGCCTGTGCCTGTGCCTGTGCCTGTGCCTGTGCCTGTGCCTGTGCCTGTGCCTGTGCCTGTGCCTGTGCCTGTGCCTGTGCCTGTGCCTGTGCCTGTGCCTGTGCCTGTGCCTGTGCCTGTGCCTGTGCCTGTGCCTGTGCCTGTGCCTGTGCCTGTGCCTGTGCCTGTGTGATTTTCGTTTGTGTTGTTTAGGAGTGATTGTCGTAAATGTTATTCGGTTTGTGAATATTGCACACGATAAATGTGGAAAATACTTATTTTATGTTTTAAATTTGCAAACACAAATAATCTGCTTATGGAGAACTGGGTTAATATCTAATATAACACGAGGGAGATCTTGGTGAAAATATTCATCATATTGGAAGAATAAATAAAAATAATGTGTATATTGATTACAACTAGATGTAGTTATTATTTCTGTCCTTGGTAGCTCTCATCAGGTGAGCAGAAAACCACAGTCACTTCTCGGTGAAGACTATCGATGGTAACAGAAACAATGATGTAGCCTAAGTTAAACTTCACAGCTGTAACAAGAAAATTCCATTTAATAAAAGCGATTACGGCTGGTTCATCGAGGTAAATGCATCCGAGTCTGATTAGGCATTACCTATGGTTTATTAGCTGGACGTATCCTACTGAATACACGTTCTGTTGTTCGCGGCGTTCTCTCGCCGTACGCTGACGGTGTACGGTCTAGTACCACCTGTGGGGTAGACGGACTGTCTGACGCGATCTTATCAATGCTGCTCCCAAGACCGCGCCTCAAGACTCAAGAGGTCGAGAGAGGACAGAACTTTTTGTGGGCAACGACGTCCAAAAACCAGATCCGATTTCAGTGCCGAATCTTGTCTGGAACGGCGGTAAACGGAATAGGTAGACAACTGACTACACATTACAGGACACGATATAAAAACAAACTATTAAAACATTCACATAAATAGTATAATTATTAAAAAGACGAGGCTAAGTATGTATAAGTTGGACATTTCGAAATCATTTACACCTGATTGTAGTTACGGTATATAAATATCCACCATATTTTTGTTTAAAGAAATATTGTCGTGTGAAATGTTAAACCAGAACAAGGGTTTAAAATCAAAATCGTGGAGTTATTTTGTGGAATAAACCATTCAACAAAATAATCCCATACTGTTAAGAAAAATACGACGTTAATTTGCCCGTCCTTCGTGGGACTAACAGTAACATTGTCCCACTTTGTATGCTCTCACCACCCACCCGGGGTGAAGACGAGCCTACACAGACCAGTCGTCGTTCGACCTATCAATGTTTCTTTCACTGCAATAGCCCAGAGCGCGCTCTAACATCGAGTTATGTCAGTGCTCAGATTTACACCGCTAGGATCTAGGCGACAATATTAAATTATTCGGGCCTCCGGGTTCACCTTACGACCTGTAGATCTGTAGAATCTACGCAGTACACCTACAGGCCCGCAGCAGTAACGCGCAGCCAGACGATCACTAGCATTCTTAAACACAACCGGAAGTACGGATGTCGTCTGCACCAGTTGCAACCTACTGCACTCGGAACTTAGAACAGGTTGGCGTTCGATGTAAAAAAATAACATTTATAAAAAGTGACAAGGGAATGTTTACCACAATAACTGTATGAGCATTGCTCATAATACGTTACATGATTTTCCTATTAAGTCGTTGTAAATGCAAGTCTACTTAATGGCTATCCATCCCCTTTATTTTATTTGTGTATTTATGTCTTTTATTTGCAATCAGTATGGCTATCAAGGCTTTGCATGCTGTTAATTAACGTTGAAACCTAGTCATTGAGAAGAAAATCATTCCACCATAAATATTTAATTTATTTATAATATTATTTCTGATTTTTTTTGGGTTTCTAACCCAAAATGGATACAGACGTGATCACGTGTTTAGCTGTTCAGCTCTGGTTCATCTAAGTTAATTATTTAATCCAAGTTAGCAAATTACGGTTGATTGCACTCACACAGAGACGGAATTACCGAATAACAGACACGAAGCATACTTTATACTGAACTTATTCGATATATCACAAGTTAATTACATTTACGACAGAATCATACACACCTAGGAGTTAAGACTAATTCACCAATCATGATGGGACAGAAGACAACTTTTGCAATCGTTCGTGGACAGTCGTCTCGAACACGTTATTCTTTCAAATGAGTAAACTCTTTCCCCTATGAAACTTTTATTCGTTAAACTTTAATTAATTGCTGTCTCCTTATTAGACTGCAAACACTCGAGATAATGGTGGCACCATCTTTTTGAACGAATTAAATGTTGTCGTGAACGATCATAATATGAAGTGTGTTTGAAAACGTTTCATAAGTATGCCAACATGGCACTCTTATTGTTTGAAATATAACCTAGAGTTAGATGTGTTTAACTTTTCTGTTTGAACGCATTTCCGACAGTTGCTGAAATGTCTAGCGCAGTGAGCATAAATCTATCACCGTGAAGTGAAGTTATTTCTCGGAAAGATCCGATACCTTGAGACGCGGGAATAGACTCGTCGGCTGTAATTACATTAAATATGAACACTGCATGAACAACATTAAGGACCTAATGAGTTTAGGAGACAGATCGGGGAGGAAACGTTGCTCTTCTTTATTACTGCCCCTGAAGTCTGATAGAAGCAGCCTAGATGTGTACCCTTGTCCCCGACTTCCTTCTCGAGCCACAGTACCGTGCCCAGTATCCCTCGCTCTTGTCCTGGACTTTACTGGATTACCGGATCCCACAAAACCATAGGCCCGGCCCATTCAAGACGTTTAGTTCTAGTTCTGACACGCCAAAGTGGAAGGCATTCAGTGATAATTAAGCATAAAGCCAATTATCTTTATTAAACGTTGGCCGACATAGAAAAAAGGCAGAAATAATGCTACGGGCCCCTGTTCTTTGTATTGCTGCGAGCTTCGCAAACAAGTGCGTTTTGTCTCGGTGCTACACTGCGAAGACGACTATTGGATTATGATATTGTAAATATTGTGTACGGTAAATCAGGCAATGCTGTATAGGATATTACTCTATTAATGCTGTTTAGAAGTACACAATCATTACATGTGGCTAAATGACAACGTTGCAGGGTCTGTTCGTCCGCTCAATCACGTCTGGTGTAATTTAATTAAACATAATTAAGTGTATATGTCGTGCGTCGGCCGCCGGAACGCCATTGTAGTTGCAAAGATTGCGTTCACTGTGACTCAAAATGCCGTAGGCCTCTGTTGATGGTATTCAGTGCTCTGCCCTTTTCGTACGTCTTGTTTGTTCTCGTAATCCACACGCCATGGCCGTGGGGTGTGGCAAGGGTGTCGTAAGGGAATTGGGGGTTCAGGGGAGTTCGACAATACCTAAGGACAGTTCACGAACCGGTAAGGGAAGTAGGCCTATAGGTGCAATCCCCAATGGATAAAAACGATCGCTGTCATATATTGCCTAGATCTAGATAGTATAAGAGTACAGTTGGTCTGCAGGCAATAATCCGTCACGTGGCCCATGGTCAATCTACCTAATTAGCTTCATTGTACCTGCATACATAATTAATAACTCTGCAAAAAGTTAATTTTGAAATAAAGAGTCATTGCATAGGCCTTAACTTATCTATATTTTATTTGTATTTTATGTATATTTGATTTGTCAACGATTTCTCTCACGCAAAATCTATTATATATTCTGTTTTAAAATTAACTACGTCTTGGTTTAAATATAAATTGTGTGTTAGTCCTTCAGATCAACGTGTACGAATTGTTACGGCTACTTTAAAATTTGACTTCAAACCAGTCAATAGGTCCTACAGATTCCCTCGTTCTAAACTGAAGATTCATATTCTAAATGAAGTATATAATTAAGTGATAAGTGATTTTTTATGTTATGCTCGCCTGTGTTTATATCCCGACGAGCTTACGTATATTACAGTTTTTACAACAGGGCCGACACATACATGTACGTACATGTAGAGTGTACGCAGGGTTTCATTGCTATTGTATGAGGAAATGTGAAAACATAAAACGCCAGAATTTATTAATTCTTGTAATACGCGATACATTTATGTAATTTGGGTAAATAACTAACACAAATGGCAATTTAAATTAAAACAAATTTGTTTAATCCCAAAGAATACATGGCTAGTTGTGATTTGCGGACCGCATTGCGTGTATTGATGCGAGCTGTGCTCTCTTTCAATGAAACGTAGGCGTGTCCTACGGCAGAGCATTGGACATTTGCCAAAACAATCAGCTGATTTCACTATCGGGACCTGTCGGTTATCAGTTGTTTCAGACCCTCTAAAGTGGTTCTACGATACACTTGAAGCGCGGACGCTGAGACAGTGCTGCCGGACACGCGTAACGGTCAACCCATATTTCTGGCAGTTGCAAAATGTGTCGTTGACATAGCTAACGATACTCTAGTGCCCGCCCCCATCTATCAATCACGTTGAGTATCCGGGACACCGCCTGGAAATACTCGCCGCTGATTGGCCGCTCCTGGGACGAGCGACGTCCCGTGTCCAAATACGGAAACACATCAACAACAGAGTTGCAACATCAACTACTACGCCATAGCTAAAGTGGACCAGGGGACCGCTACAATTGGCCTAATTTCAAGAATTAGTTAAACACGTCAGCCCTGTGCTAAACGTAGTATGTGAGGAAATATACCAAGCCTCGTGATCCACATCAGGACTTTGCAAAGTCGTCATGGTTATTCGAGGACATTGCTGCGGAAAATGACCATGGTAGGTGTTGTTTTGATTTGGCGGCGGTGCGTGAAAATTGTGGCGCGAATCGCGGCGGTTTTGGTTGATTCACGCTTGACCTGGCAATAGATTGCCCTGTATCGCAGTGCAGTTTGATTTTTATGCGTCTATGTTGGCGATATGTATCGGTTGCTGTTGCATTTGCACACTGTGACTGCCCGAAATACAATTTCTTGTACGTGTGAATGGTCTGATCTGGGCCAATATGGCCGCCAAGCGGCGCTGCGACAGTGAAGTGAAGTCAGCATTTTAGCGTCGTTTCTTGACCTGGCAGATATTGCGGCGTCGCCGACGTTTATTTAAAAACTCGTGCAGCGTTGTGTTCACATTTTGCTCCCACAAGACAGCCGTTGAACGATAACGAGCGGTCCTCTTTACCGCATTTTACGTCGGAGGATGGGCGATTTTACGGAGATTGTTTACAAATATAAATGGGGGCGCATCACATGACAATGACTTTGCTACGGAATTTGCCTGGCACGCTCGTGTTGCGCCAAAAATCCTGTTCTAGCAAGGCACAGCACGTAATACGATATTGTGGATATTATTAACCACAAAAAAGACACTGTCAGGATGCTATTTTTAGGGTCTCTTGCCGTTTAAACTTTCAGATACAGTGCCTGACATTGATAGACACGAAGACCGGCAGTTGTTTGACTTGGCAACAACATACCCAGACACGTCTGTTGTACTCGTGACTATATAACTTACACATCATCATTATTTTGCAAAAATATTTTAGAATATTCAAAAATGTAACATTTTAATGGTTAATTCTTAATGAATTTATTTGAAATTGTAGTTCAGTTTGTACTTTGCAAATACATAGCAAATGAATGAGACTCTTTTTAGCTTGCCATTCAAAAGATCATCCGGGCTGATTATGTGATAGAATGAACCATTTAAAGCATTGGTTTGTTGAGAGCTAACACCAACTATATTTTAATATAAATACAAAAAGGACATTTAGGCTGTCAAGTATTTTGTTGTTGCAGAGAATACTGTAGACATGGCACTGATTGTGTAATGGTTGTATTTTCTGAGAAACAGCTCTCCGTTGAAGTAAATTATGAAACATTGTGCTCTATGTGACTGGTTTGTAACAAACTAATATGGTAAACTGAGCAAGGATACATGCTTAAACTGAAATTTAATGTAAAAGTTCAGTTTCAAATCAATTGCTTTGTATATCATGGTCATAAACTAATCAATGAATTATAAAGCATCCATAATATAAAAAAGTAAATTATATGTTTTAAAATATTATGAGGTCTGTTACTATTTTTCAGTGTGTTATAAACAGTAAAATTAAGATTGATTTATAAATTATTGTTAATATCTTTTGAACTGTTTAATTTGTAGATCAGCATAATATTGACCATATTTACACTCATACTATTTACAAGGTATGTTTTGTAGGATTGTTGAAGGTAATTTAAAATTAAATTACTAATCAAAGACATTATTTGCCATTGTTAAATTCCATGCTACACATGGGAGCAGACCACTATTTTTAAAACATGTAACATGCAAATAATATATTTAAATTCAAAATTGTTGGATAATGGACACACATGTATGTGAGTTATGCAATGTTAGAAATTCGCTCTTGTCTTGGTGTAAATATTATAAAATTATTTACACTTAATGAATCATATATACAGAAAGTAAAGTGGATAAGAAAAACTGAATTCCAGGGACCATTACGTGTTGTAGCTAAACTTCGACTTAGTTTACCCATAACACTTGTCTTCTTAGTACATCTAGGTAACTGTGTGCAGATTTTGTGATTTTATTTTCTTCTAAGATGTTTCTTGTTTTTTCCATGTTATCAGTGCATTTTATCCGCTGTCAAAACACTTCTGCATACCTAGCACAGTCATCTTTTCTTATCCAATTTATTTTCTCTGCAACATTGCTGTTGGAGCTCTCAGTATGACCCATGCCCTTTCAAAATATAGAAATCAAAGACGACAATGATTTTGCAGAAGACAGTCCTTCAGGTTATTTGGTAATCTTCCAGGTAGTTCACAGCATGGGAAACCTCTCAACAAACATAGGCGCATCGGGTTTATATGTTGTTCGCATATTTGCACCAGGTCTTCCTCTTGGATTCACCTGCAGGCTGTGCAGCAATTTGCAGGGGCTATAATTACAAGTGACAGAGCCACCACATGCCTGCACAGGTAGCTGTGTGGTTGCAAGGTGCCTACCTTGTCAGTGCACTGAGCAATCAGACTTAACCTGATCTCGTGTGTCTGGCGGTGCGTATCAGTGACATACCATAATGCATCAAATAAAAGCCCCTCAAACTGTTGGATTATTGTTAAATGCTTTGTAAACAAAACATTATAATAATGCAAAAAATGGATATGATCAATGTCACCCATCCACTCGTCATTTGGGAAGGTGAAATAAATCACAGCTATACATTGCCATGTCTTCTTGTGGTGGAGTTCCTAAAAATACTGATAATTACATAGGATATATTCAGGCTGGGGCCCAATTCTTTATATTGAAAATAAAGGTTAGAACATATAAAATTATGTCAGTAAATTGCAACTGGTTTGTTATATCAAGAAAAAAACTCACGGCTGAGCATGTACACACAGAGCAGAATATGTCCACATGTTGTGTCTGTAGACTCAGTGTGTAGTACTAAAGTAAAACCATTTTATTTTTTTAAATAAAAAAACTTGATTATATCTAGGAAGGATTCTTCCATACTGTAATTAGTGCATCAAATGAAAGTATTCACATACCAGTAATTCTGACACCAACTCACGAAGAAGCAGTCAACAAATTAAAGCATGCCTGTAAATTATAATTCTGCCAGGTTTACTTTTGCAGGAACTTAAGACATCACAGAATATAAATAACTGCCAAATATAACTAACAGTTTTTGACTACAACAACAACAATATACACCTGTACCAATAATTGTCTGCATTTACTAGACTTAGTCATTCATTACGTTGTTAGAAATATTGTTGTTATTTGGTGAAATGCAGTGAAATTATTAATGTACGAGTGATAGTTACCCTGAATGTGGTTGAGAAGTTTTACATGGTTTAATTTGGTTAATGGCCTGACTGTATTCACAAGATGTAGGTAGATGCTGAGAAGGATCATGGTGAGCTCTAGTGTAGACAGCTCACTCCCACTAGGAAGGATCGTGGTGAGCTCTAGTGTAGACAGCTCAGTCCCTCTAGGATTGTGGTGAGCTCAGTGGGGTAGACAGCTCAGTCCCTCTAGGAAGGATCGTGGTGAGCTCAGTGGGGTAGACAGGTCTGTCCCTCTAGGAAGGATCGTGGTGAGCTCAGTGGGGTAGACAGGTCTGTCCCTGTAGGAAGGATCGTGGTGAGCTCAGTGGGGTAGACAGGTCTGTCCCTGTAGGAAGGATCGTGGTGAGCTCAGTGGGGTAGATAGGTCTGTCCCTGTAGGAAGGATCGTGGTGAGCTCAGTGGGGTAGACAGGTCTGTCCCTCTAGGAAGGATCATGGTGAGCTCAGTGGGGTAGACAGGTCTGTCCCTTTAATATTGCTAAGAAAAGTTAATTAATCTTTATTTTTGCTACTATAAATGTATTTAGCCACAAAACCAAGATGTAGATGCAATAAATTGTCATTGTATTTTATTATCTTATGCAATGTACAGTTGTTGTCAACATATTAATTAAATATATTAATTTGATATACGTAGTTTAGATACTTTTGCATTTTGTTTTAATATTACCAAATGGCTGGCAATGGTGTTTTAAATAAATAAATAAATAATAACATGAACTGTTTATTAATTTGTGAATATTATGACCAATGTATTTAAGAAATTCTGTTACAATTAAAGAATTGGGGATTTCATTTGTGTGTGTGGTATTTACTTGTCTGTTGGGTAAAATAATTTTTAGCAGAGCAAATAATCTAATATGTAATGTTATTGTTTTTCGGACACATGATTAGAAAATAGGATGTATGACTAACTAAATAAACACTCAAGGACGTCTTCCAGTTCTTGTTAAATACGACAGTTCAAAGAGTACCCTGAAGTGGGGAGCAGTGTCTTAAACTGTCTTCGCCCTGTTTATATGTTGGATGTTCATAAATCACATCTGGTTCAAACCTGTGTATGCACTTTTGAAAGCCCAACAGTAGGATGTCTGAATGAATAACTGTTATTGACTTCCCAGAATAGTCACACAGAGAAGCAGATAATAAAAAATCTTGATGTTTTAAAAATAGTGTTAAAATAATATGGTGCATCTGCTGCCCGTTTATTTGCTATTGAATTAAGAACACATGAATGATTATGTATTGCATAATTAAAATATATTAAGTTGTGTAGTGTTTCAACAAATATCAAATATTTTGTTTTAACAGTGTCGTTTGGTGCATTTTTTACGTTAAGACTAAGTTCATATTGGTGTGAGTCCATTGACTTGTGAGTGTTGTCTAGAATGCTGTCTGTGGGCCAGTGTCTGGTTGTGATTGTGATCTGTCCCCACGACAAGACATGCTTACCCCATGTTCCAGCCCATGCTGATAATTCATACAAACATATGCCTGGGGCTGGGTGTGCCATGAAATGTGGAGGGCTGCCATGAAAATAAAACAAAAAACCAGTAGTCTTTTGGTAGGTTTACATGAATTCACATTGTTGTGGTGTGGTGAAGTGTTTTATAATTATATGGTTTATGTGGGTAATTGGTAGTTCCACTGATAAAGGGCAGTTAATGGTGATATGATTGATGCCAGCCTGACCAGTCTGACTATGGTGTGATAAAAGACCATATTGCACATACCATGGTGCTACATGAACTACTTTCAGTATACACACTGATTACCATCAGAAGAATGAATATATATATTTTATTTAAATATATTAATTCTTATTTTTTTAAATCAGGTTTCAGTGGAGAGAATACATGTGAAAAGGTAGTTTAGTTAATACAAGTTTTGTTTAAGTACTAAGACAAACTAAATACCATATTTTGACCTTGCATCTAAATAGTAAATTCTTGCTGATTTAGCACACACGTCCACCATCACTAATGTGCTGTCAGAATCTGTTTGTGGACATTGTAAATATGACACGTTCTGAAACGCGCGTTACTAATATAATATTGACATGACACGAGAATAATACAGCTTCTTCTGTACAAGTGAGTGGCGTATGTTGCGTTTACCTGTGAGGGGGGTTGAGGGTGAATACCTTGCCTGATTAGCAATGTCTCGTCATTGCCCCAAACCAAACTACTCTAGCGTGTAACGCTGGCATGCAGCGATTGTTATCGCCCTGTGGCAATGTTACACACACCATCTGTGCGGCCATAGGTGGCAACTCGGCCCTCCATTGTATTTTATCATGTCCTCAATGTGTAGAGTTCAATGTGAGGTCAGATCCGTAGATACAGGGGTGTTTCTGCTAACTATGCGGATGCATGATACTTTGCAAGGTTATGAACAGTTGCCACAGCGTAGGGGTGTCATTAAGTAATATTTCCTCTCAGTTAGTGTCACACATGAAATAATGCCAGCTGTCAATAATGAGCGTCAGCACTTCCTTGTTTACTCAGATCTACCAGGAATGGTTTGGGGCTGTTCCGTGGGTATATGATGCATTTTATGTTGGCCGGTTTGATTTAACTTGTGACACGTCTAGTTGTACATGTAACAGGTGACCGAGGAATACAACTACCGCTGTGTACCGGCCGACCTACACATTGTGAACAATATCAATTATCGTGCATGCCATTAATGACATAAATATTGTTTGGACGTTCTACCGAGGCTGTTAAATGACACACATTGTTTTGCGCACAAATCGCTTCGATCAGATTGCCTCCTTTGTACCTGTCGTGTGCGTATACAAATGCATGGGATCGACCAGTCTAAGATTACTGAATGACATCTGTGTTTACTATTGAGACTAGTTCTGTTGTACGCCCGGTGGGGCAGTAGATGAGATCTGTAGACGGTCTGAGACTGTTCGACCAGCGTGGCTGACGTAGGTACACTGACACTGGGGCATTCACGAGTGACTGTGGCTGAAGGCCATTAGATAGCTCCTGTGGCCTTTGACAGGTCACTGAAGGTGGTCAGTCGCCAGTACATGACCGGTGTGTAGGCTCTTGTTATGGCCACTCCTTTTAGGGTCGTTAAACTTAAAGGGAAAACAAAGTCAATGTTTGGATCATATGGGATTAACAGAGTGAATAAAAAGTAACAACTTCCAACAACAATCATATTTTTAACGTCAGTGGTTTACCAGGAAAAAAATGTAAAACACATAGACATAGAAAGTCTACAGACTACGCCATTTTAGAAACAAAATGACGTCAGAGAGTCTTCTTGGTCGGCGTGAACTGTGCATGCATATTATTATCTGTTACTTTCTAACCTAACCACGAAAACGACCGCCAACAGCCGCCAAACTTCTCCCCACATTTCTTACATACATATACATACACTACATTACAAAAAAATCACTTGTATTCGTCTAACGAAGAAAATTCACAACAGAAACGCAAATCTTGGCGAACGGCAACTCGACAACTTCGACTACCGTAAACTCGCTATTATAAGTTAGCTTTACACAAAATACCGCTAGATGGCGCGCGAATATTTATTAACCTTACTGCATTCGCACGCGCGAATTAGTTTAATTAATTATAAATAATATAATAATAATTAGCTGCATCACTATGATCTACAGAAAATGTTAAACGGCAAACTAAGGCAACGCTTTGGTGATATGGGTCTAATAGAGTTGATAAAAAATAACAATTTAATATACAAATATATAATTTTATTAGTTTATTTTATATAGCGCCAAATCTACAATTCTCTTCTCTTCTATTCAACATACTGTTATTAAAGTATATGCAATAATAAGAATGCTACCCACAGGTAATATTTAAAAATAAATATTAAAAATACATGTGTCTGCATAATTATCCAAAATTGCCTATTAGTTATAAAAGAAAAAGGAAATTACGTGTTTTGTTTATTTCATCAATATTTCTATAAACATCCCGCGTGTACTGCGAGCATGCAAGCTTATATTACATAAGCGATGTTTTAACAATAATAACTAAAACAATAACATGTTAATATTACTGTTTTTAAATCCTTCTTTTTCTACCACCATAATATTTCCCATATATTCATATTCCTTTTTACATTTTAGAGATTTATTGTTCCGATAATTAATAAAGTGTCTTGTTCAAAAATAATAATTATTAAATATCTGATGGTGGAAATGTCATTCATGAGTAGAACAAATAGCTTCAGTAATATGTTCTTATGCATAATGGTTGTGTATGTGCTGAATAAAAATTATTATTACGTCGTACTTATTTTACTACTTTAATTATTTATTACTATTAACCATACTTTTATATTCATTTATTTCAATTGCTGTTATGTAATTTGTATGTTTATTTATGACTGATAGGTCAGCTTAGTTAATGATATAGAAACATGTATTTTCATTATTTATTTTTAAATAATATTATCTGTGAGTAGTTTTCTCTTTATTGTATTTTTAATAGCATTATTTTGTGAAGCGCCACAAACAATTATGGATGTGGCGCTACATAAATAAAATATTATATTATAATAAAAACAATTGTTTGTTTATTTAATATAGCGCCACATCCAATTTAAACTTGTTCATGGCGTTTTACATACATTAAAATGCTAAACAACAAATACACACCAGAAGAAAAAAAACATAAATATACTAGAAACATATATGAACAATTATAAAAATAAAATATCAATATAAAAATAATAAAACTTATAATTTCCTGCTAATATTAGTGATGATAATAATTAATAATTATTATTATATTATTTATAAGTAATTAAACTATTTCGCGCGTGTGAAGTAACACAATTAAATATTAGCAGTCAGAAACGTGGCGTCTAGCGGTATTTTGTGTAAAGCTTTTAAAAGCGATTTTACGGTACCGCTGAGCGGCCGAACAAGTTGTACTCGAGGTCTGCGCGTTTTTGTGTGTGAATTTTCTTCGTCAGAGGAATGCAAGAGATTTTATTACATAATGTAGTGTATGCATATGTATGTAAGATATGTGAGGAGAAGCTTGGCGGCTGTTGGTGGTCGTTTTGATGGTTAGGTCAATCAAATCGGGTCGTCTAGGATCCGCGCTGTGTCTGTGACTGTCCAAACGAATCCACCGAACCACTGTTTCAGTTCTGCTCGATTCATAGGTTAACAAGAAGACATCTTACTGATACTGTCTTTCACTGTACTATTACTATAAGCGTTTGAGGAACAGTGTGGCATATTGATGTCGCGATTTCGTTGTAAACCGACGTAAGGCAACTTTTAGCGTACCGCTTGGCTCTCTGTTATGACAGCTGAACCAGCAGACGACTCTCTGACGTATTACTTTTCCAAACTGCTGGGTTGTGATTGGTTGCAAGGTCCAAGATGGGCCGGTTCATGGTGTCGGTGATTTAGCTAGATTTTCCCACTTTAAGACCACTTTCTGAGGTAACCACTAAGGTGAAAAATTGGATTGTAGATGCAAATGATTAGCTAGTGTAAACTCTTTTAGGTGCATAACACTAAACTGTAGCCTTTTTTTTCACTTTAAAGCCTTTAAATTGTCACTGACATGTTTGCATACACATTTCCGTTCGTGTCCCACTAAGTTGTGGACTTCATCATGTTTAATTGACCAAGCCAGTAGCTATTAACACTTCCAATTATAATAGTGAAAATTGTAGTTGGAAAATATTAAACACATTTTCTTTTTAAAACAACAATGAGTTGACTACTTACTTTTTACACTTAGGTGTGAGTAAAAGTGTCTTAGAAGACATTTGATTCTACAATAACAATGATAATAATATTCAGAGGTGAAACTCAATTTTGTTGTGAGACAATCAACATTCAACGATGTAGCTTGTTAAATGGTAACATTTGTGCCACCGACACATGAACCATATTACAACATGTTGATTACTGGTCACTCCTCGGTCAGGTTTGATAGCGAGACAATGCTAACCTGCCCGGAATCAATCAACCATGGTTCGGTGGTATGCCACAGACTTTAGGCTGTAATTAAAATGTGGCACTGGCCCTGGGGACATGGAATAGAATGACCGATATACCACACAGGTCAAGAGGACTGGCCTGAGATTAGGCTTTTAATTACCGCACATGAATCAATGCAAATATATGAATAATGGACATGTGTCCCAAGTGAACAGCAGCTAATTAAGACAGTTAACGGAGTTGTTAATATCAGGGGTCATCTTGTCTGTGGTGTGGATCTAAAGGGGGTTAAATGGTTGACACATGACTGCCAACAGTCCTTGTCCCTGTCACTCTCCGATCCGTGATGTGTGAATCTTCAGTTGAACTGATGCAATTTACTGAGATTGTACTGTTTTCTTTATACAGGTTATCATGGAAACCATCTGTGCCATGAACACCCAACTCAGCAATTGGTGTCATTGGAAATAACTTATGACTTGCTAGGGTCAACCTGGTGACTTTTTCACTATGCAGGCAGTGCAAGGGGCTGTATCAGTTTGGGGGTGATCTCATGGGCTAACTTTATAATGTGTTATAATGTTGCCATTCTGCCAAGTTGCTGCCGTTGGTTAGCCAGAGCTTTTACCTGCCAAATTTAGACCTTCAGATTTGTTTATCTGAACACGATACTTAGTAGCAGAGTGTGATTTATTTCCTCTTTTTGCTGCATATTTATGAGCAAGGGTAATAAACCATATACCTTGGTAACCAACGTTTTTGTAGAGAAAAATGCATTCATGTACTCTGCTAAACAAAACACCTGCTACCGGGCTGGGCTGCTAGTTGAGCAGGTTTGTTTATGGTTGTAAACGCAGTTTTGGGAGCATATCTAGCCCCTTCTTTGACGTAGATGTTCACTAGTCTGGATTCTGCCAAACACATGAATTGGTGTCATTTGCAATCAGAACTGGAGATGTTGTTCTACCTAGATATACCCGGTACTTGAATTTCAAAATGTTTTTATTAAATCCACTCATATCATGCAAAATTTTTATTTGCTACAATCCTAATTTCTGGAAGATATATACAGGTCCAGGTCCATATAGAAGTTGTGTTTTATTCAGCATGATAAATTGTTTTGTGTGTCCTTTAGATTTGTTTTTTTCAAGTGAATGTCTAGATCTCTTAAGTTTCGTTTTGCATTATACAGATTATGTGAAACCCAACATTTCAGCAGAGGGCCTTGAGAGTGTTTGTGTTAAAAACCTAAGTTGCTGTTAAAAACTAAACAGAGTGAGACAAACTTCATGATATATTGTATATATTATTACGAGGTATATATTACATCTTCTGTTGCATTCCTGTACATTTCTATCAGTATTTTGCTCTTTGGAATCCTTTGTGCATTAAATATAGCTGCTTACATATTAAGTTATCACTGCAAAGTTTTAAATCATACAGTGTCATATATATATGTATAGATAGAGATATTTTAAAGAAGTTATATAGTTTATATATATTTATATTTATTAAATATTCATTTATTATATTTCCTGTACAGCGCATTGATCCCCCTGTTCTGCCACATGGGAGTTAGCACTATAGAAATGTTTTAAAATTATATTATTTTAAAGTCAGACTATATGGTTGTACTGTAAAAATCAGACAGTATATATAATAGACTGTCAAAATCAGACTGATCCCTCAAAATCATACTACTGTAAAGATAAGCCAGTATCATATAAATCAGATGGTACTGTCAAAGTGAGCCTGGACTGTGTGTTCATCATGACAGTCACAGTGTCCTCACAGTCACAGTGTCCTCACAGTCACCGTGTCCTCACTGTCACAGTGTCCTCACTGTCACAGTGTCCCCACAGTCACAGTGTCCTCACTGTCACAGTGTCCTCACTGTCACAGTGTCCTCACTGTCACAGTGTCCTCACTGTCACAGTGTCCTCACTGTCACAGTGTCCCCACTGTCACAGTGTCCCCACAGTCACAGTGTCCTCACTGTCACAGTGTCCTCACAGTCACAGTGTCCTCACTGTCACAGTGTCCTCACTGTCACAGTGTCCTCACTGTCACAGTGTCCTCACAGTCACAGTGTCCTCACTGTCACAGTGTCCTCACAGTCACAGTGTCCTCACAGTCACAGTGTCCTCACAGTCACAGTGTCCTCACAGTCACAGTGTCCCCACAGTCACAGTGTCCCCACAGTCACAGTGTCCCCACAGTCACAGTGTCCCCACAGTCACAGTGTCCCCAGAGTCACAGTGTCCCCACAGTCACAGTGTCCCCACAGTCACAGTGTCCCCAGAGTCACAGTGTCCCCACAGTCACAGTGTCCTCACAGTCACAGTGTCCCCACAGTCACAGTGTCCTCACTGTCACAGTGTCCTCACAGTCACAGTGTCCTCACAGTCACAGTGTCCTCACAGTCACAGTGTCCCCACAGTCACAGTGTCCCCACAGTCACAGTGTCCCCAGAGTCACAGTGTCCCCACAGTCACAGTGTCCTCACAGTCACAGTGTCCTCACAGTCACAGTGTCCCCGCAGTCACAGTGTCCTCACTGTCACAGTGTCCCCACAGTCACAGTGTCCCCACAGTCACAGTGTCCTCACTGTCACAGTGTCCCCACAGTCACAGTGTCCTCACAGTCACAGTGTCCTCACTGTCACAGTGTCCTCACAGTCCCAGTGTCCTCACTGTCACAGTGTCCTCACTGTCACAGTGTCCTCACAGTCCCAGTGTCCCCACAGTCACAGTGTCCTCACAGTCACAGTGTCCCCACAGTCACAGTGTCCCCACAGTCCCAGTGTCCTCACTGTCACAGTGTCCTCACAGTCCCAGTGTCCCCACAGTCCCAGTGTCCTCACAGTCCCAGTGTCCCCACAGTCACAGTGTCCCCACAGTCCCAGTGTCCTCACAGTCCCAGTGTCCCCACAGTCCCAGTGTCCCCACAGTCCCAGTGTCCCCACAGTCACAGTGTCCTCACAGTCCCAGTGTCCTCACTGTCACAGTGTCCTCACAGTCACAGTGTCCCCTAGGGATGGGACGATTAATCGCGGTTCGCGGTTTTAAGGCTCACGGTTCGGTGCACCGTCGTCAGATTGCGTACCGCGGTTTTTTTCAATTTTGATAAATGGCACATCGTCATCGCCTAATCGGTGTTTCCGCACACGTGAAGACAAGACATCATGGACATGGCGAACATGGGCGGCATGACATGGCCACCAGCGATGGTTACGCGTAACTCTGTGATTACTGTAATATCCATATTGTGTATGAAGTTCAGAAACTTGTGTATGATTAAAGTTTAGAAACTTAGGCTAAGTATTAGGTTAGTTTAGGATAAAACCGGAATCCAAATTTAGCGACACCGCGATAAAATATCTACATCACGCCATGGTACCGGTAATCTACGCCTACGCCGGCCTTCGCGTAACAGTCGCCGGCGATGTCGACTTTAGTTTAGCAAGAATTTAAATGATTTAATTTTATGATCTAGCGTATGTATATGTAATATGAGTTATTAGAGAGGAAGTTTCGTGGCTTTAGGAGGTCGTTTTCATGATTAGATCAGAAAGTAAAAGATCGTTTTGCGGCGCTGAAAAGAAAAACAAAATGGCGACCGCGGTGCGATTACCCAGACGCCGTGAGGTGGCAGCACTTTTTAGCCCCTCAGACCGAATTTGAAATAAATTAACTGAAAATAGTATTTATATCAATTATTATTAAAAAAACAATTCAAAATGAGGATACTCTTTATCAGATATTATTTATAGAAAAACGATTTAAAAGTAAACTTATACTGAAACGTGTCACACTTAAAATAAACAGAATAAATAATTTTGTTGTTGTTAATAAAATTATGTTGTCTCATTTATTATATTCTACTTTTTATTTTGTGTATTTTACTACCTAGTGGTTGTAAGCGCCCCCTAGTGTTGATGTTAGTCATTGTAAGCGCCTCCTAGTGTTGAATGTTGCAAACCCTTCATGAGAGACCACCCCTCTTTTAAGACTGCCCCACTCTGATTTGGGGGGGGGGCGGTCTTAAATTAGGGGTTCCACTGTACTGCACTTAAAATTGTTCATTAATTTTTTTTTGTGATAGGTGGCATGGTTGTAAAAAGTATCGTGAATATATCGAACCGTGGGTCAAATATCGAAAATTGAACCGAATATTTAAAATATGTATCGTCCCATCCCTAGTGTCCCCACAGTCACAGTGTCCCCACAGTCACAGTGTCCCCACAGTCCCAGTGTCCTCACAGTCACAGTGCCCTCACAGTCACAGTGTCCCCACAGTCACAGTGTCCCCACATTCACAGTGTCCCCACAGTCACAGTGTCCCCACAGTCACAGTGTCCTCACAGTCACAGTGTCCCCACAGTCACAGTGTCCTCACAGTCACAGTGTCCCCACAGTCACAGTGTCATCACAGTCACAGTGTCCCCACTGTCACAGTGTCACCACAGTCACAGTGTCCTCACAGTCACAGTGTCATCACAGTCACAGTGTCCTCACAGTCACAGTGTCCCCACAGTCACAGTGTCCCCACAGTCACAGTGTCGTCACAGTGTCATCACAGTCACAGTGTCCCCACAGTCACAGTGTCATCACAGTCACAGTGTCATCACAGTCACAGTGTCCCCACTGTCACAGTGTCCCCACAGTCACAGTGTCCTCACAGTCACAGTGTCCCCACTTATTACTATCTCAGAGAACAGCACCATTTGAGGTATTTGTTCCTCTGCTGGTCACAGTGTGTGGATGTTATGATTGATGATAGCTGGGGGCTGTCCACTGCCATGTGGCCGGCCTCAAACATCCTCTCAATTGGACATTAAGATATTAATTATGAATACCAATCATTGCGCAGGGGAAGTATTCCACTTGAAAGTTGCCCTGAGCCATAGAGAGCATCAGTTGATTCTGTTGTGATAAGTAGTTGCACTGAGGTGATGGGTCGGACGGTTCTGGTCTCGTAGACACTAGACAGACACAATGTTGCCGACATCAGTAAGGATTCTACATTTTTGTATCGTTATATATGATATGTTAAAGGTACTTTCTCATGAATGTTTTGCTTGTCTCGTTTTGTGGGGTTGGACCTGTTGAATACCAACTACATTGTGCTGTGTTGTTTGGATGATTGTATTATTTAGTTTTATGTAATCATTGAGAATATATATTATTGTAAATGGGCCCAGTTAAAAGTCAGTAAAGAGGCGTACATGTCACATACATGTGTTGGCATATTTAGAATGCTGTTCAAACTTGCATAGTTACTAAATTAAATTCTTTTGATGAATTATTTTTTATAAACACTTAAAGTAGATTTTTCTTCTGGACAATAATTGCCAATGAAAATCTTGATGTTTTCATTTATGCTCTAAGGTTTCAGCTTAGAAGTAAGCTTTTGTCAAAGTGATGAATGTCCTGTTTTTAAAGTGTTTGACAGATTTATTACTTACAATGAATCTGATCTACTTTAGGTGAAATCTGTAGGATAAGCTATTAATTTCTTATTGTAAAACCGGAGAATACAGCAATGTTTCTCTATTGCGATGTTACAGTTTTGTTTCCATTTAAATTATTTGTAGTATCATTTTCTTGTTTATACACCTGTCAAGTACTTTTTGTCTTTAGGAATTTTTTGTAGGATTTCTTGTATAGAAACTAGCTGACTAACCTTTGTAAATTCCCCAACAGAAGTTTTCCTGATTTAGCTGTTGCCTTTACCTACATTTTTATAGTTATGAGTTTAATAGTTTCATGAAAATAATGCAGTGGTCTGTTTCAAACTTTCTCTTACTTACCTCTGTGGAATAACCAGCATTTTTATCATCATTCAACATAAGATAGTCATACATGTTAAGTTTTGGAAATGCCAATGTGGGAGATTTATACGTAAATCGGAGGGTCTCGGGAAAAACTGTATTTTATACGTAAATCGGAGGCTCTTGGAAAAGAGGGCTACTGTATGTAAATTAGGTTTTTAATCATAAATGCAAAGAATATAATACAAAAAGGAATACATTCCACTTATTAAGATATTGACATAGGTGTTGTTATATGAATTAACTTACTCTGGATCAAAACTATTCTAAGCATAGTGTTGCTTTTGGGATTCCTGTGGTTGCCAAGGTTACCAAGTCTGTTTAAGATTGCACATCTGGCAGATTAATGAAAAGGTATCCTACAATTTAGTATCAGCAATGGTGTCTTTTATTCACTGTCTCTCCTCTGACCCCTGACACGCACTCAGTCCTTTGTATATGTTAATTGAAATTGAATAATTGATGCCTCAAATGCATCATTAGATTTATTAATTATCAATCAGTTTAATGGTCATTAGCGGGTAATGATAATGTTTAGATTGAATTTCCATCAAGTATGTGGGTTGTTCTTTACAGATTGTCTCTTATTGCTGCGAGCTTTTCCCTTCAAATTTGTGTTGATGACACTGGTATTGATAAACAATCTCTACGTAGGGATGTGTGATTTTTTAATGGGTCATGATTTGGTAGAAAAAAATGGATGTAGAAACTTTCATGCTGAAAATATTTACTATTTGCAGTTCAGATTAAATTTGCTGAAAGGTTAGATTGTAAAACTTGCTGCTCACAAAGTAATTATTTCTATATAAATATAAACATAAGTTATTTACACAAATGTAATACAGACTGAACCAAAGCTAGCCAAGTATGCCAGCCTTTGATTACTAGTTTGCTTTCTATAGACATTCATTATTGTGTTGTCTTTTTCTAGTGTAGACTATCTAGACATGACCAGGTAAAACAATTAATATAAATGTCCCTGTGTATTGAGTAAAATGAAAGTGAAAGGAATTTCACCTTTCTGCGGAAGTTTTAAGCTATGTACATTACTATTTGAAAGCTCTGGCCAAGTAGTTGTACCGCTCCGAAACTGGGACATCGGACACAGCAAGAGCTTTGCAAGTTTCCGTCAAGTCCCAGGCATGACTTCTTTACTTGATAACCCGAATGTGTGCAGCAACGAATGTCTGTGATAGCCAGATATACAGCTGGTTCATGCGCTGCCACGTTAAACCAACCTACGTGGTGGTTCTCCGGTTGTCGTGGAAACGCATGCAAAAAAGAAGTGGTACACTAGAACGTGGCATAGCGTCCCTGTGTAAGGGCAGTAGGGCCGGCACACAGGTAGGCCACTAATTAGGCAGATACGCACTGATTAAAATAAAAGAGAGCAGTGATTATGTTGACGGATAATGAGGAGTGGTCTCCCCAGTGTTCCAAACAGGTGGGGGCGGGGGGGGGGAGGCAGGGGGGTGATGGAAAACACTTCTGCTTTGATCCACACATACACACCACTTGTACCCTCACACCCGCCACTCGCACCCCCACACACACCCCACACACACACCCTCACTTGCACTACACACACCCCCCACATACACCCCCCCACTCGCACCCCCACACACACCCCACACACACACCCCCCCACTTGCACCCCCACACACACCCCACACACACACCCCCACTTGCACTACACACACCCCTCACACACACCCCCCCACTTGCACCCCCACACACACCCCACACACACACCCTCACTTGCACTACACACACCCCCCACACACACCCCCCACATACACACCCCCACTCGCACCCCCACACACACCCC
The DNA here is from genome assembly GCA_964017155.1 of Oasisia sp. SBJ-2009. NCBI lineage: Eukaryota > Metazoa > Annelida > Polychaeta > Sabellida > Siboglinidae > Oasisia > Oasisia sp. SBJ-2009. The sequence continues at coordinate 24,125,966 of OZ024863.1, forward strand.
ACACACACACCCCCACTTGCACCCTATCCACCCTCAGTGCAGGTGTCCTTTGTTTGTCTTTGAGGGTTTGGGGAATTGGTACGTATTTATTGCAAGTGAAACCCATAGACTGACACCGTCTAATTGGTAAAACAAAAATATAAGTTTGAAAAGTAAGTAAGAAAAATTAAAACTACTAAAAATTCTATTTGTTGATTGAGAAATTAATACATTAAATTAATACATTATTTATTTTATAAGACAATAATAATAATAAATGAATAATTATGTGTTAAAATAGGATGTAAAGTTGCATTTGTGGCAGCTTTCTGTAAAGAACTTAACCCAAATAATTATGTTGTTTTTAAAAGTCATAACTTGATTATGACAACAAACCAAACTGTAGTGATTATTTTTTATTTATTTATAACTATCAATTGTAATCCACTTTTTGCAAGCCTGATAAAACAAATATAACTATACTGTGATGTATTTATAGTAAAGACACATTTGCCCATAACATTGTATTAGTTACCTGAGAATATTTTTGCTTCCAAAGTTCCAAGGAAATCAGTCTAGCTCTTTTGTGAATCTTTATACTATTGCAGTTGAAGGATGAAAGACATAATGGTAAAACCTGAAAGAGAAGCCATAATTGTAACTTGTGAAGTAAATAAATGATTTAGATGACTTGCGCATTGCTGGAATTCATCGTGAATAACTTGAGTTACACTTGGCGAATGGAGTAGGACTGGCCCGATGATTGTGCATGGACTCAGTGCCACTCGAGTGGAACAAAGTGGCTGTTGTCCCTCGCAAAATTCCATGGGATGTTGCGTGTCTAGACGGTCAACTAAGGCGATGTTTGATGTGTTGGTGTGTCTTATGTTTAACCCTTTCCGCACCGAGAAATCTGCAAATATATCCTGACCTTACTGTGCAGCTGGTAATGGTCAGGCTTTACATGTACAGACCGAGTGTGTGGCTAAGCAGGAAATGTATTACCACAATGCATATATGGGGAGATAGTGGAGAGTTTAGTAGCACTTATTAGATCAGGGGTAGGAACTGGGAAGACACTGCCTTAGAAGTTCTCTAGACATTTATGACTTTATTTCAGTATTTATGGCTAAATAGCCCAATAAAATACAATCTGATGCAACATATCTATATTTAACTAATGTTTTATTATGACATTATGTGAATATGTGTTAAGCATATAATATTATGATATACGTTATACTGTATTTAATTCAGAACAAATTTGCTATATAAATATCTGATACTGCTAAATTTATTGTCTGCATACTTTTACGGTTATCACAAATGAGTTATAATGATGACATCAAATGTTAGTCAACTGGCATAATTAAACATGTATAACCTGATAATGAAGCTGAATGTCTGTCCAAATAAAAAAATTCTGATCAATAGATATTTCTAAAGGAGCTGAGCTTTGTATTACGACTTTTTAGTCAAAATGTAGCACGTATTTTATTATTTTCAGTAATTACTGTTACAGCTTGTAATAGTAATTTATGTAAAAATGAAATCTATGTAACCTGTTGGTAATTATTGCTTTGAACACACTTTGGCAGAGGATAGTTGTGGAGATTATTAAATTTTAGTTGGGAATTTCTCAGGAATGTGTTTGTGTACAAATGGGTATGTAGATTGTTGGGACAATAGATCAGTAAACAACTGATTGTCTCTTGAAGTAATACAGAATGGATTGTCTTTTTATAGATATTTCATGAAACATCTTTTAAATCTGTATTTTCTCTTCTAGCGAGTAATAATTATTGGTCGTTTGTCAACAGATGTATTATTTTGATATTACCCCTATGGTGATGGATGATAATAATTAATATTCCCGCCTTATTGTTTATGGTCTGTCTGCGACAACAAAAGCGAAACAGCGTGAAATTGTTCTTGGCCGGTAAATCCTGGTAACTGCGTCCTGATTTCATAATAGTTGAAGTGTTCTGCTGTGGCCTGACTTCATAAACACCAGCGGGAGAAACAAAACATGTGCATTAGTTATCCATGTCACACGACTGTTTGTGTAACATGGCATTGTTGTGTTATTGCCATCACAATCAGATATTAATGAGAGCAAATGTCGTTTGATGACATTGTCACCTTTACATGATGGATTCATAACCGTGGAGTTCACCTTTTAAATGCTGGCTTGTTGATACGGCTGTTTCAATAATACTTGCTGACTCGTGACTTTGTTGATTGTTGAGTACAGGACCTGCGTGAGATTTAATTAAACAACATTGTTGTTGATGGTTTCATATGAAATGACAGTAAGTTAAATACCCATTAAGGGTGGTAGGAGAACTGGGACAAAGCCAAGGGCATTTAATTGATAACGCCATTGACTGTATTACTCCTGACCATCAGCAGAATGAGACTGGACAGGTCAAGTTGGTGTTTATTGTGGCCACAGGAGCAAGGGTACAGTTGGTAAAGGTCTTCTGTTGGGGTACAGCTGTAGTTGTATTTTGAGTTGTCAACATTAATCTTTATGTGAAAGTTAACTCGATACATGTGCTTATAACATCACATTCAGGATGGGTTTCTGTCACTTGCCTGCTGTTTTATTTAGCCTGCTTGAATGAAACAAAGGACATTTTACAGTGTTATGTATGTCAACTCCCCGGTACTCCAAGATCTGAGTCTCTCGTAACTACTGATTTGTTCTACTTAAGTATTTACCACTACTATGTAAGTTTGTCAGGTTATTGTAATACAGTTAACGTGATACATGTATGATAATTATATGTAATTTTTAAGCTTGTTTAATAATGATTATAATTTATAATCTTAACTAAGCCAATGCAAAGGTGCTTACTATTTTAATAAGACCATAGTCTCAACTTTTTTCCATTTTTGACAAAATAGTTGTCAATCCCGAAAAAAATAGTTATGTAACTTTTATTAAATTTGTATTAAAACACATAAGTAATATTAAATTATGAAAATCAGTCATAAGTCACTCATATAAATTTCTAAATAGTGAATTTTCTTAGCAGAGTACATAAATAAAAAAATAATATTCAATGGAACATGTGTTTCTTGTGTTCAAGATTAACATTTTTTATTATCTAATTTTAATACATGTTGCCCTACAACAAATGTTGCAAAATGTTCGTGGCATGTCTGTTGTGTAACTATTTTTTTTTAAATCCATGCATGGAGTTACTAGTAAATATAAAACCATGTAAGTTTTAGTAAATTATAAACAATTTAACCATAATTATTATTTGTATGATGTTATATGATTCCAGTCATGTAAAAATCATAAATATTATTAATTATAAAAAAATTGGTGACATATTTCCACACTGTACTGTTATACAGTCATACCACGAATTAGTTATATCGCGGTCAGTCATGGACCCCGAATTTGTGCCGCCGGGGGGGATTTCCCGCCAGGGGAGAAAATGGCGCTACGCGGTCGAACTATACTGAAGTACAATTTATGGCACGTTGTAATAACTGTCTCACTTGTTTTATGTCACATTGTCCTCTTGTTTGTCCCTCTGAACTGTAGATGCAATTTCAACGATCAATAAATGCAGAGAAGGCCCTAGAAACAGGTTTTGCCATTGCGTGGACATCAGTCGTATTGTCGTATTTGTTTCGGCCGCGGCAAGTTGTAAATTGCAACCAAGATTTATGCGAACCTGCCGCCGCACAACTGTTAGATTGTCACACATTGAGTGGCAATTTAGATATGACAGACTTATTGTTATACCAACAATGCTCACCCCTTGAAACGATTGAAAACAGTTGAATTCATACAGCTTACATAACATGAATCGAATCGATTTTAGACATCAGGAGTAATTCGTTTGTACTCAAAATCTATTAACGCTTTCAAAACAGCTCAGGGCTTTGGCATTAAACTTGGCTGTAATCATGTTAAATGCAATTGTATAGCCAGCAAGGGAGTATCACTATTATTCCGCTGCTATAAAGACACACTCTCGACTAAACATTATGCCGAAACAAAAAGCTTACATGCTTCGTGAAAAACTAGAACTGATCATGTGTATGTGAAACGGTGAAGTGCAATGTAAGTTCTCATGAGAGATGGGCATTCCCGAGTCAACTCTTTGGGGATGACTCAAAGATGAGGTTAAGCTCAGAGAGTTCATCCACACACTGCAAGACGACGACAGCTTGCATACAAAGAAGACATGTCTTGCTCGGGCTGCTGACAAGTGGGCCGATCATGAAGGCGCAGGCTGAGAAACTGAACAAAGTCATCAATGGTGACGATACAGAGTTCTCGGCCAGCCAGGGGTGGCTTTGGAGGTGGCAGCGTCGGCACGGCATTTCCCAGGCCAAAGTCATGGGAAAGAAGCGATCTGCCGATGCAGATGGCACCGCCAGTTTTCCTGCAAAACTCGTCAAGGTCATGGAAGACAACAGCCTGTGTGCATAGCAGATCTACAACGCTGACGAAACCGGGTTGTTTTTTAAGATGCTACCCGCTGGCTATGAAAAATGATGCGCGCAAGGCTGAAGGATACAAACTGGTGAAAGATCGGACAACCATGTTGTTCTGCGTCAACGTTGTGCATCAGGAAGTATGCGAAGCCTCGCTGAGTGGTTCAAGAAATCATTCTTGCCAACCATCAGATGACATTTGCGAGAACGCCAGCAACTGCCATACCCACCCATCTGCGGACATGCTACGTTTGGCCGATGGGAACATCACCGTGATGTATATGCTACCAAATACAACAAGTGTGATACAGCCTCTGGACCAGGGAATTATTGCGTCTGAAGTGGCGCTATTGGAAGGAGTTGATCAAAGAGGTGATCCTCTCAGATGATGACATCACAGACTTCCTGAAGGCACTCTACCTGAAGGAAATGTTTCTTGTGGCAGGGAAGACATGGGAAGGTGTGACACCAATGACCATCAACAACAACTGTTGACTGAGGGGCTTGGTGCAGCGTTCCCTGCCACCAAGGACGCAGTAGCAACAGATGACAACAGCAACGAAACTGACCAAACACTCAACAGTTTTCTTGACGAGTGGACCACCATAGATGAGTTGTGCTCCGTAACCGATCAACTGAGTGAACTGACTGATGAAGAAATCATCAGTGGAACACTATGCGACGTTCCAGCTGATGCCGACCGTGACGCGGAACAAGACGCAGAAACACCCCCAGCCATCACCTGAAGACGTGGCTGCAGCGCTTGAAATCAGCCTGCGATGGATCAAGTTTTGTGACAGCGATCGCATCAAAGTGCTACAAATGGCCAACTTCCTGAACATTGCTCAGGTTGACCACCTAGCCAGCTGGACACAAAAACGTTACAGACTTTTTTAAGGCCCAGTGAACATTGCTAGCGATTAGGACATCAGTGCATAGCCAATTTGTATTTTATGTTGTTACATAATGTAACCTATTACGATGTTGTGTTTGTCGATCATATATTTGTGTTATTGTTTAAACTTGTATGCTGCATTAAACTTGTATGCTATACCTCCTGGTTATCATTTTCTCTGTCTCTGTTGCAGGATGAATTCCATCCGTTCATTGAGGCTCTCCTGCCCCATGTCAAGTCCTTCTCCTACACGTGGTTCAACCTTCAGGCGGCGAAGCGGCGCTACTACAAGAAACATGAGAAACGCATGGACATGGAGGAGGAGAGGAGAGTCAAGGAGATGCTGCAGGTCAGTCGCGAGCTTCTCTTTGTATCCGGGATGAGTCGTCCAGAATCTAAAATTCAAGTGTCGATAGAACAGGGTTTTTGGTTATTTGGCTTTCTCAGATTGATATTGTTGGTGAAGTTTGCATTTATTTTGATGTATTTACTATGATTAAGTATAATTGCACTTTTTTGTGACACGATACATTAATGGTATCTGACACGCCAAACAATTACTATATTTATCCATGAATTTATCACTCAACACTTCCAACTGAATGACATTGCTTAAACAGTTCAAATTGCATAACAATAATAGAATACAGGACTATATTTAATATATAGAATTATGGTTTATTTACATTATTGTACAATAATGGAACAGTTGCACATAATAATTTAAAGTATTTTTAATATTCAGGGAAAGAATGTTTGGAAACAAATTGCATACATATAATGTTCATTGACATTTTAGCAGAAAGAAAAGTTATGGTAACAGTTAACTAATATTTTACCCTTGGACAGCACCAGACTTGCATGAAAATTTTCCTCACAGCCAATTGTTTGTTCTCTACTTTTGATATATTTAATCAAACAATGCCTGATGACCTGAAATGGACTACAAACACACATGTGACACCATTTACACTCACTTTTAAGGCATAACTGACAATATCTATGGCTTTGGAAGACTTTTTCTTGATGCTTATTTTTTTTACCCATCTACCACCCATCCACCCATATTTCTACTCATCCACAATGGGTTTTACCCATCCAAATGACGGGTGGATGGGTCTCTGCATAAAGCTATGGCCATTGCATCATGAATGCGCCATCACACGGCGTGACCACACAGGCTGTTTGCTTGGAGCGACATTACATGTTCCGTCTGCCGTTACTTCTGTTGCTGTTGTATCCATGTTGACAGGGTCTGGCCCTGAGATTAAACCTAAAAACACCCCAAGGCCAGTTGGCAACCAACTGGATTAGTAGTAGTTTTCTTGGTGATTTCCGCCCATTCATTCTTCAACTTTGTGTGTTTCTTATCAGTGTAGATCGTAAGCTGACACTATCAGCTGATCAGTCCAATAATCCACTGTTAATCCACTGTCCTAATCTGCGTGCCTCTGTTTTGATTTGGTCTTTTTTGTAATGTTGCTTTGTCAGGTGGTCCTGTACACCCGGGTACACCTGAATGTGACCAGTCACAACAGGTTTAGGTAATTCAGTGGAGAGATTCCATTACACAGATAATTCTGCAGGTTAATAACAAATTACATTTTAATTAAGTATAATTCATAATACATTGTTGACTTTATATTGATTTTTTTTAAGTGACCTAGTAAAAGTCTGAACAGTGTATGTCATTTTTAGGTCATGAATATTTCGGTCACCAATTATTTGTAGTGACACACACACAAACACACACGCACACGCGCACGCACGCACACACACACACACACACGCATGCATTCACATGAGATTGGAACCAGTCAACACTTACCAATAAAAAAGCAAATGTATTTTGCTATTCTCCAAAGAGTTGAGGGTGCGTTGGGGTTGAAATATGTCATACAGTTACTACAAGTGTCGAGTATTACCTGTGTCTCGTGTCTGTTCCGCATCCTTTCTGAGGGTTCCTGTGAGGACCCCGCTGTTGTTTCTGTCATCTCAACAGGCTACTTCTTATAATCAACGTCCAAGAACATGTTCAATTGCCCCACCCTTCCACCCTTCCACCAAACAACTCGGTGAATAATCTGTTGATTTTCAGTTAGACAGAAATTGTTTATTAGGCAAAATCTGTCCAGAAAAAGATGACCATAATGACTGTGAATTTGTTATACCTGTGTTAATAATCTGCATGAACACTTATACTGGAAAACATAGGGAAAAATCGTTAGGCGTTTCGTTATATCTATCAGTTCGTTGTATCTGCGTTCGTTATACAAGCACAGCATGTTGCACTGTGTGGATTGGATGTAATGGAAAAAACATGACATTGAAACATACCGGGTAATTATTATTTTTATAATAAATTATTATTATTTGATTATGTTTAATTTTAAAATGATGTATGTAATGAATTCTAACATATATATACATTTTATAATTACAAACTACATCAAAATAATGCGAATGATTACGTTTTGACAGAACGAGAAAGCGGAGGTGAAACAGAAATGGGCATCTCGGCTCCTGGCCAAATTGCGCAAGGATATTGCACAGGAGCATCGCGAGGACTTTGTCCTCAGTGTCACGGGCAAACGCCCTCCCATCTGTGTGCTCAGTAACCCCGACCAGAAGGGCAAGATGAGGCGCATCGACTGTCTGCGGCAGGCGGACAAGGTTTGGCGTCTCGACCTTGTCATGGTGATTCTCTTCAAGGCCATTCCTCTTGAGAGCACAGACGGTGAGCGGCTCGAAAAGTCGCCCGATTGTCACAGATCAAATCTGTGCGTAAACCCACATCACATCAGCGTCTCCGTGCGAGAACTCGACCTGTATCTAGCAAACTTCATTCACAGCTACGGTAAGTACGCGATGTTGTCATTGTTGGTGGCCCCTTCGCGTGGCTGTTGTTGCGATGTTGATTTTTAGACGTTCGTTAAGGTTGTTGTTTAACGTTGTTGACATTTGTTATTTTTTTTAAATATGTTCAGTTTGATTTATCTGTCTGACTTTTTTTTGGTAAGTGTAGTTTGTGTCGATGTATCAAATAAATAGAATAAGAGTTGCTTTGTTTACTTTAAAAGGCATGGTCTAACCATGATAACAAATTCAGGTAACATGATGTAATTTAGTTCAATTTGGGTAGTGGTGTACTTCACCTGGCTGGTGTTATTTTAGTAATAATAATAATTGTAATTTATTTACATAATAAGTATAAATACATAACACCAGCATTGTGCTACACAGAGAGAGGTTTTGAGTAGGGGTGGCTAGAATAAATATTTGTCCAGTCAATGACCCAACAAATAACTGGCAGCAGCTGCACTGTTCACGTGGCTCAACAATTTAGTCAGTCGTAGGGGCTTGTCATGTGTCATTGGCTGGTCTAGTCATGTGATCAGTTGTCCTAGTGACATTACTGAGGGTTTGGTCATGTGATCTGATCATGTGCCTCTCATATAGATATGTTATGATTGGTCCATACAGTGATGTGATTTGCCTCGGGGTTGCACCAAGATGAGTGCAAATTTATCATGCTTAATTGTAGTATCTATGCTGCCATCTAGTAGTCAGTTGTGAAGACATTCACATTATTTCCTTGTGATGTAACACGCCACGGCCAGACTGGTCTCTTCGAGTAACCCCAGAGACTTGGCCAGATCTAGTTAAACACAAAAACATTATGACAGTTTCGTTAGAACACAGTGAATATATTTTTGTCAGTCAACACAGTAATTACGCATCACCTGTGAACATTTAATGAAACAGACACAAGGTAATGTCAGTAGTTTACACAGCACAATGTGATGGAAGTGTTGTTGTAATGTCAGTAGTTTACACGGCACAATGTGATGGAAGTGTTGTTATAATGTCAGTAGTTTACACAGCACAATGTGATGGAAGTGTTGTTATGTATTTATAGCGAATCTTTTGCGGTAAGGCAAATATTTATGACGGCATATCGTGTCGAAGCGATGCGGCGTGCTGAAGTATTATTGGTATGGCCCGTGCAGAAGTGTGGCTTGTTGATGTTGGCGTCTCCTGTGTCTTACCAGACCTCATTATGTCCTCCAGTTGGAGGGGCTACGAGTGTCACCGGCTTCACCAGGAGTCCTAAAGTCTGGGGCCTGGACCTCGTGGTATCTTCATACTTCTTCTATCTAAAATGTCTACGATCTGTCACTCTCTTTTGTGAACTGACTGAAATGCCAGATGGATTGTGTTTAGTTATAGGAGACAAATGGATTGTCACTGGTCTTGTGCACCAGTGGATGCTGTATTACTCCTTGCTTTGTCACATTCTCAAACATTTAAATTAAGCTAAGCCAGTCATCTTATTTTCTTCAAGATTTGACTGTTTGAGTTTTAGCCGATCATAGATGATATGACATGTAATGTTTGGAAAGTAATTAGAATGGTAGAACGGGTTATTAAAGTGGGATTTTCTGGTTTATGTTGGTGTGATGTCACCATTGTGGAAATGGTGGACTGGTTGAAGGTAAATGGTGTGATAAAGATGATGGCGTGACAGAGGTGATGGTGTGACAGGAGGGATGGTGTCACTGGGTTGATGGTGCGATATGACGGTGATATGACTATATTGATGGTGTGACAGGGATGGTTGGTTCTATGAGTGGGTTGGTGGATTAAGAAGGATGGCGGTTCGGTTGATGGTGTGATTGGGTTGATGGGGTATTTGGGTTGATGGTGTGATTGAGTTGATGGTATGTTTGGGTTGATGGTGTGATTGGGTTGATGGTGTGATTGAGTTGATGGTGTGATTGGGTTGATGGTATGTTTGGGTTGATGGTGTGATTGGGTTGATGGTGTGATTGGGTTGAGTGTGTGATTGGGTTGAGGGTGTGATTGAGTTGATGGTGTGATTGAGTTGATGGTGTGATTGGGTTGAGGGTGTGATTGGGTTGATGGTGTGATTGAGTTGATGGTGTGATTGAGTTGATGGTGTGATTGAGTTGATGGTGTGATTGAGTTGATGGTGTGATTGAGTTGATGGTGTGATTGGGTTAATGGTGTAAGAGACCAATGGGGTTGATGGTCTCGTAGTGGTGTTGGTGTGACAGTCACGTGGTGTGCTATATAAGGACAAAGGGCAATCTGACCATTGTGTTTGATCCTGGCAGAGGTGACTCACTGTTGGCAGTGTCTTAAATATTCATCAGCCTCCAATTATGAGTGTTTTGCACCATGTGAATTATGCTGACCTTTCATCTGTAATCCAAGTTCTGTGAAATGTTTCATTTTTTCTATAAATCATGTGCAACACTTGCCAAAATATACTCATGTGACAGGTGCAAATTCATATTGTGTAGTGAAGAGCACTTGTTGAAGGAAGGGGTCTCGAAATGTAAACTTTGTGAAACTGTTTGTTTCTTTCTTGTGTAGCGAGTAAAACAAACAGATGCTTTCGCGTCTAAATTCCCCGTCCTCGACTTGAGTGCATGTTGATTTAGCAATTGTAGATTTGATGATGTTTAGACGTAGGCATATATATTTCTGTTTGTTCTTGACATAAACTTGATCCGTATTACTGGTGGTTCAAAGGTGTCTACAGGTAATAAAACCCACACAGGAGATTACTGTTTTTAAGGCTGAACTTATACACCCAGTGCAGAATGACATACTAGCAAAACTTGTTTTTTATCGACTTTATAGTCTGTAAACATTACACATAATAGTATTATTAAATATTATCCAAAATAACACTTTTAATTTGGGTAGAATACTGATTGATGTATTTTCTAAATTTACAATTGAATACTGACTGGAGAATACACATAAATCTGTCATTGGCAAAACAAAATTTTATATCAGAGTGTAGTAATACTACTAAGTACATTTATATAGTGCTATAGATCTTGACAAAGTACATTCAAAAGTGCCTAAAAAGGAAACAGTATAAATTAGTTAAAAATGTGAGGCACACTTATATTGAATAAAGTAACTGTATAAAAATTAATAGTGACAAATTTATTGAAAACATGATGCCCATTTATACTGAGTAATGCAATGTTAACTCTCCAAGTAAATAGTGTTAAATTAGTTAAAACATGACACAAATATTACTAAATATATTGAAATTATAAATAATATAATAAAATGTCTTAAACACCCTGTCTGTATAATGTAACTGAAAATTAGGGTACATAGGTAGTTTTATAGGTACCCAGGCTACATGCATGTTGTGTCATTGTCACAACATGATCATGTTTATAGTTTGCTTGTCCCTCTCAGCATCATATGACTTCCCTGTGTCACCCTCACATGACTCAGCCAAGGTCGTACAGTTAAGGTGATGCTATATTTGTCAGATAGAGAGCTGTTTTGCGTGCAATAAATCACTGTTTTATGTAGTACATGGAAGAATGTCACCTTCTGTTGGTTTGCTGAATACAACTTACAAGGGCTGCTGTGTCTTGGCACTTTCAGTTTCATATATAAACCATGGTGTTATGTTACATCTTGATTGGTAAAATGTGATTCCATTATTTATTAGGAAAATAAGTAATTTGTTAAAGTTGCATTACAAGATTTATCATAATTTATTTATCATTTCCCAGTGAAACAACACACTGTACTAGCACTTTCCTAAACTCCATATAAGCTGCTTATTATATAATATGCAATGTAATATAAATTACACTATACAAAAATAAGTAATTTATAAATACAATAAAAAGACAATGAATAAATATTCTTCATATTGTACCTACACTTTCTGTAAAAAGTACGAGTAATATAACTCAGAATGCAACCTTAGATTAAAAAAACAATTCACAAATGGGTTGACAGTGTAATGTCGAGTAATGTCGAGTAAAGCTGCGATAATAATTTGGAGAAGGCTGAGAGCATACAGAGCCAGGACGGAGCCTATTCATTCTCTGACTACTGACTTTGACCAAGCTCTAGTTTTCACACAAAGGCACCAGCCTAAAGCAAACATATCTGAAAGCTGCAATTGTGCAAGAGAACCACAGGCAGTATGCCTGGCGACTGGTGGAACCCATTCATTCACACACCCTGTAGTAGATACTGTTGATAGTGACTTTCACTTGCTGAAAGTTGGTCAGGTTTCTCTATATACTGTGTGAATCTATAGATCATGTTCCACGGGTATTTCATGACCAGGGAAGCAGATTTGGCTAGTGTATTTCCTAGTGAACCAGGATTTCAACCGTGTACTTACTTTTTTCTATTTAATGACCATCGTCACTTGGTTTGAAGATTTTAGAGAAAGGAGATGTAGTAGTGCAATTTAGTGACGTGGTGGGGGTGTAGAGATGGAGGGTGAAGTGTGGGGGTGTAGAGATGGAGGGTGAAGTGTGGGGGTGTAGAGATGGAGGGTGAAGTGTGGGGGTGTAGAGATGGAGGGTGAAGTGTGGGGGTGTAGAGATGGAGGGTGAAGTGTGGGGGTGTAGAGATGGAGGGTGAAGTGTGGGGGTGTAGAGATGGAGGGTGAAGTGTGGGGGTGTAGAGATGGAGAGTGAAGTGTGGGGGTGTAGAGATGGAGGGTGAAGTGTGGGGGTGTAGAGATGGAGGGTGAAGTGTGGGGGTGTAGAGATGGAGGGTGAAGTGTGGGGGTGTAGAGATGGAGAGTGAAGTGTGGGGGTGTAGAGATGGAGAGTGAAGTGTGGGGGTGTAGAGATGGAGGGTGAAGTGTGGGGGTGTAGAGATGGAGGGTGAAGTGTGGGGGTGTAAAGATGGAGGGTGAAGTGTGGGGGTGTAGAGATGGAGGGTGAAGTGTGGGGGTGTAGAGATGGAGGGTGAAGTGTGGGGGTGTAGAGATGGAGGGTGAAGTGTGGGGGTGTAGAGATGGAGGGTGAAGTGTGGGGGTGTAGAGATGGAGGGGATGGAGAGGTATTTATGGAATTTAAAGGTGGTGTTAGTCAGGACTCAGAAGGATACAAGGTTGTCTTATTAATGACTTTCAAATTACACAACTAAAATACAAATTAATACCAACAAATAAACAAACAAATATATATTAAAATTGAATTGAAATATGAAATTTAGCATCAGTAAAGAAACAAGGCAGGTGTGGTGAGGTGTGGATAATTGTCTTTGTCCAAAATAAATTAATGACATTGATAAACACAATCATTTATACATGATTGTTGATAGACCACCACTAAAATAGTACGTTTTGTACTGGCAGCAACAGAAACCTTGTTATGGGATGGCTGACGGTGACAACTAGGAGCCTCCCAGTTGCCAGGAAGTAGACATTCTAAGAGAATGTCTAATGACTGGAAGAAAGTGTCTATTGACCATGTAAACATTACTGCTAACATTGTAGACATGTTTAACAAAATAAATTGACAGATCACAATATGGCTTATTAGGGAGAGATTAATAATTGTTAAGTCTCAGTAAGCAAATGGCTACCTTGTTCGACTGATATATGTTTTGGTTTTAGATTTAAGACTGGTTACAGGTTGTTAAATATTATATTTATTTGAAATAAAGTACTAATGCAGACAATGAATGGCATGATTTGAACACCTAGTGCTTGGTTATTTCTTGGAATCAACATGGATCATCATAATATAATAGTTTGCTGCGGATGTATGCTCCTACAAACAATTACATAATTCAGTTGTGAATCTGACACACACGGTTAACAGAATCAAAAAGGACAACAGATGTTGAGGCATATTCTGAAGACATATTAGTACTGAGAAAGACAAATAGCTAGTAGAAGTTTCACACATCTCTAGATAGGGAGGCAAAGAACATGCAATGTGGTTTATGCAAGTACGTAGATGCACGAGGAGGTCTTGCTGCCTGGTCAGTGGTACTGCATGGGAATTATTTCAAGAGCCACTTTTGTCAATGTAAGGTTGCTATTCATCTAATGTTTTAAAGATGTTGTTAACCACTGTGCCTGGTCGATCCAACAATAGCCCATTGTGCATACCTTGATTGGATTCCCCAATGTCTGTCACCCAATCAAGCGCTATCGATCGTTTGATGAATATGTAATCGCCTGTCATTAATAAGACTCGGGAACATTAGATTTTGTTTGATTCGATCACCTTGGAAAAACGCACTGCTTGACATCGCTTGAATTCTCCACTGCCAGGATTCTTGATAATTCGTCATGATTCATATTGTCTCAGCGAAGTGTAGATTTTCATTTTGTAAAAAAGTGCACCGTTTGACATAGGCAGATTTCAGCCTGCCAAAGATTCTGTATGATTCATATTGAGTTGGTGTGGACTTAATTAATCATTTTAATTAATTAATGATTAATTAATTTAGTTAATTTAAAATTACCAGTGAATACTGGTGAGTAATGAACATCATAGTGAGTATTTAGTTATTATAGAAATGGTTTCAGTATGATATTGATGATTGAGTTATTATGGAGATGGTAATAGAATGATGTTGATAACAGTCATAACACATTGATTACAGAAATGGTATTAGTATGGCATCAACAACGTATTTATTAGAGACATGGTATTAGTGTGGTATCAACGATTTAGTTATTATAAAATGGTATTTGTATGATATTCATGATTTATTTATTGTAGAAATTGTATTAGTACAGCATCAGTATTTTATTTATTCTAGCAATGGTATTACATGGAGTAGATGACTTATTTATTTAATATTGAAAATCTTATAATAACATTTTTTATGGAACAAGTTTTATATTTGGCTTCTCAGGCAGACACTGTTGACTGTCAAGTCTGGTCTCGCATTGGGCATCTCAGCTGCTAATTGTATTGTGATTTGACTGAACAAGATATGTGTAGTGGGGGGGGGGGGGGCACTGGGTTAAGAGGGCACAGCCACTGGGTTGGGGGGGCACTCGGTTGGGGGGGGGACGCAAAAATTGTACAAGTCATCTGCCTTACATTGCTGCAGCCAGTCTGCAGGGTAATTGCCCTATATGTCCTTCCAGGTTTGGGTTCACTCTAACTACCCTTCCTCTTTATTACCCCAGTGCTCCGGAAAATACATAATAACAATAATTAGTAATAATATATTTTATTCAATGTAGTGCCTGGTCCAATTTAATTATTCGTGTAAAAATTATAAATACAAAGTCTGGTTTCTTGGTTTGTTTGATTAGTCATTGTTTCCTTCACATTTTCATTTATATCCTAAACATAATAGCTTTTCCTCACACCTGTCTTCACTAGACTCATGTAATCATATACATAATATATGAGTTCCAAAAACAGAATAACTGTAAATTAAAAAATATTGTATATTAATTGATTATATTTATAATTAATAAAACTGTAATGTGTTTAGTTGTGACTTAAATGGTTCACATGGCTAACATACAAACACTGAACAATAACTTGTAACTTAATGCCATGTGTTGACCATTAACACAATGAAACTGACACAGATGTAGTTCAATTTAAGTTAAATTAATAAATATAAATAAATGAAATTACATGTAATTACAAGAGTATTAGAGCTGTTTTGACAGTTGATACAGGGGACTGACTATAAGACAAGCAGAAATATGAACTTATTCATTTCTACCAAGAAATTGGCTTTTTCATTCCATTCTTTTGAAAATTGGAACTGGTTCCTTTACACAGGACAAAGGTAACCTATCGATTCATCCATTGGGAACGGAAACTTTCCCATTCCACTTGGAAAGTGCATTCCACTTGGAAAGGCTGTTCGTTTCAATAGAAATGGGCCATATACTTTTCCGCCAGGAATGGACGTTTCTGTTCGGCTGGTGGCTGCGTTAACAGGATGTTTTGTGTCTTACAGTTCCGGGTTATATATCCTGTGCTGAACAAATGGAATCAGAACAGGATATCAAAGGTAAGCAGCTCATTTCTGTCTCGCGCTTCAGATCGCTCACTAACACTGCACGTACAGCATGCACGCATGCATTGTCGCGTGCATGAGGCGCGCCATGCTTCACAGTTCAAATGTGTACATTGCATCAAAGATATATATAAAAGCAAAATGGTGTAAGAAAAAACAAGTTGCCTAAGTTTTTATGTAGGTAATGTTGAAAGCATATATATATATATATATATATATATATATATATATATATATATATATATGTGTGTGTTTTAACAAATTATTTTAATAAAAGTATTTCATGGAGAATATTTGAGGTATCATCATAATGATTTAAGTCAAAGGTGCCTCATACTATTTGACTACTATGTTAGGTGAAATACTTACAATATTTATAAATTATTAACAACTATAAGTTACATAAACAAATTCTTTCAGTGATTTTAGCAAAAGCTGAATAAATCATCTTTGCAAGTTTAGAAATTATTTAGTCTATTATATGACTATTCATATACCAGTCCGATAAAGTACATTTTAACATCAATATAGGATAAGATAAAAAAAGTTACTATTTCGATTTTTGTGTAATTGTAATATAAATATTAATATTTTGCAAAACAAATAAGTGTACGGTAACAGAATGCCTGTCATTTACGTGGTAAAAATATAACAAAATTAAATCTACCTTTGTAGTATTTCTTTGACTTTGTCTATACTAGAGTCTACAGTAAATCACCTGATGGTGATAATACTGCACGCTAACAGGCTTGTGTCTTGGGTTTAATGCAAGGCTGCACATGTATCTTTGGACGCTGCCTGAAGCGGTTCTAGGGCCGGCGTCTCTTGTGTTTACGCGCCAGTGTCAGACTGTCACGCCGTGTAGTTTTCAGTAGTTCCCATAATGCCTGTAACGCTTCTAACACGCACTTTCCACGATGGTGTCACGCACGTGCACATCTGCTTCTTGCTGTGCGTACTTGATGGTGGGTGGAAGCGATCGCAGAATGGCTGTAGTTTCTGCTATTGCATCTGTCGATTCAGCTGGGCAGGGACTTCTTGGATGTTTAGATTGATCACATGACTGTATATGTTGACACTACGTTTGTTGACGCCTTGAGCATTTGCCAAAATAATATTTTATATTGTATATTTTCAAACATCTATTCCTGCTTTGTGACCGAATGAAGACATGTAGCACAGACTGACTTTATATTTCTGAACACAAAGTAATTATTATTCAGCATTGTATGGGTTTCAAACAGGTTGAAATTTAACTGTTTATGTCTCCAGAATGTTCACAATCATTATAGTACACCAGGTGATAATATGTTCATTCAATAAAAATTACAAATTTTTACAAATGCGAGGATATAGTGGCAGGATGAATTGATAGATTAAGCCACCAAGTGAATCGAATTACCAACTAGATGGATGAAATTGTCAAGTATGTGGTTATAGGAAGTGTTAAGTAGGTTGTTGGTAGAACTGTCAAGTATATGGTTGAAGAATTTACAGAATAGGACACTGATAGAACTTGGAGGCTTGCAACGGGTTGGATATAATGGCAATATATTATTAATGGCATACCTTCCAAGTCGGGTTATCAATGATTTGTAACCCCGTGATCCAGTTGGTATGTTTGACGATGGATATCTTTGTAATGCTGTATAAGATAGATAAATAAAAGCAATTCTTGAAATATGGTGGGTGAATGACATACGTGTTGTCAATGGCAGTGCACTACGTAGTAATGTGTATGACATATTTATTCATGTTTAAATTGACTATAAAGGTGTTCCGAAATCCAACCAAACAGGACATTAGAAATTGTTTGAGAAATGTCCTGTTAAACATGCTACAGGCAAGTGTGTACATCAATGTTTGGATTTCCATTCACAGACAGTGGTACACACAAACGCCTACACACTGTAGCTCGGAGGACTGTTTTTATCATTTATGTCACTTTTATGATATAAGATCACTGATAAAATGAAATGAAAATTTATGTTTGTGACAGGAGCAGCATTTTATGAATGAATGAGATAGTAATCATAGATTTTGCCAATCAAGATGTCTGGTTTTTTATATTCTTTCTGATTTCTTACACTCCTTGTTAAGTGTCGGCGTTAAGCACTTGTCAGGAAGATCACAACATTGTGGTCGAACTTCTGGTGCCTCTAGAAAGAAAGTCACTTGTGTATACTGTTTCTTCATTGAGAGATCCATTTTTGCATTTTAAATTAAATTAATATATATATATATATATATATATATATATATATATATATATATATATATATATATATATATATATATATATATATGTCACTTGCCAATTTAGAAGGCTGGTACCACATCATTATTGGCATTATTCGGATTTCTTTTGGCCACACATTTTCTTGAATTCCCCTGTATTTATTTCATGGATTTAGCATCAGTTTTTGTCCGACTGAACTGTTTTGGGCACATACTGCCCAGTGCAGGCTGGGCAGGGACTCGTGGGTTTTACATCCAAATGGTCACAGTGTTCTAACCATCTGGCCGTTACCAGCTCAGCCACACTACCTGCATAATAGAGGTCTGACCCCATGTCATGATCCATATACCTGGATTGTGATCCGTGATGCTGGATATGTAAACCTAGAAATATGATCCATGTACCTGTATTTTTGTGTGTACATGGATATGTGATCCTTGTACCTATACTTGGGTGCATAGTCGTTGTACCGGGATGCATGATCCTTGTACATGGATGGATGATCCTTGTACATGGATGGATGATCCTTGTATATGGATGCATGACCCTTGTATATAGATGCAGGATCCTTATACCTGCCTGGATGTATGATCCTTTCACCTGGATGTATGAGCCATATACCTGGACATATGATCCTTGTGCATGGATATACATCCATATATCTCGACATGATCCATCTATCTGGATATATGGTTTATTTACCTGGATGTATGATCCATCTACCTACATTGTTATATAATATTACGGTCTATCTACCTGACTATTATAATCCACCTACCTGACTATTATAATCCATCTACTTGACTATATAATCCATCTACAGCTGTACTTGACTATATAATCCATATACTTGACTATATACTGCATCTACCTGACTATATAACCCATCTACCTGACATTTAATCCATCTACCTGACTGTATAATCCATCTACCTGACTTTTAATCAATCTACCTGACTATATAATCCATCTACTTGACTATTATCCATCTAACTGACTATATAATCCATCTACGTGACTATAATCCGTCTACCTGACTATATAGTCCATCTACCTGACTATATAATCCGTCTACTTGACTATATAATCCATCTACCTGACTATATAATCCATCTATCTGACTATATAGTCCATCTACCTGACTATATAATCCATCTACTTGACTATAATCCATCTAACTGACTATATAATCCATCTACCTGACTATAATCCGTCTACTTGACTATATAGTCCATCTACCTGACTATATAATCCATCTACCTGACTATAATCCGTCTACCTGACTATATAATCCGTCTACCTGACTATATAATCCGTCTACCTGACTATATAATCCGTCTACCTGACTATATAATCCATCTACCTGACTATATAATCCATCTACCTGACTATATAATCCGTCTACCTGACTATATAGTCCGTCTACCTGACTATATAGTCCGTCTACCTGACTATATAGTCCGTCTACCTGACTATATAGTCCGTCTACCTGACTATATAGTCCGTCTACCTGACTATATAGTCCGTCTACCTGACTATATAGTCCGTCTACCTGACTATATAGTCCGTCTACCTGACTATATAGTCCGTCTACCTGACTATATAGTCCGTCTACCTGACTATATAGTCCGTCTACCTGACTATATAATCCGTCTACCTGACTATATAATCCATCTACCTGACTTTTAATCCATCTACCTGGCTATATAATCCATCTACTTGACTATATAATCCATCTACTTGACTATAATCCATCTACCTGACTATATATATATATATATAGTGCGTCTACCTGATGACGGGCTCCATCTCCTGAGCTGATGTGACCTGACAGATGCCACTCGTGTTTACTGTCACTACTCAAACATCTGTTGATGTGTCTGATTTTTTTCCATGTTTTCATTGGGGTATCAAAAGCTGTTTGCTCTGTGATGTGGACCCCCATTGTTCTGCACCCCCACTCCACTGCTGGGGCCCTCTACCCCCACACTGGGACCACAGGAAACTGTCATCTAGAGAGACAAACTTGCTTGATTTATCTTTCCTATCTACTTCACTGTGTGCGTGCGTTCGTGCGTGCGTGCGTGCGTGCGTTCGTGCGTGCGTGTGTGTGTGTAAAACGCTTTTGTTTTAAGTGATTCAATTTTTTGCTATGCCTTTTGATGTAATTTATGATGTAATTGTGATTGTAAGAAATTATATTTTTCACAGTATTAAATTAAAAAGGAATTATAACACTTATAAAGGTCATTGAGCATGACTATATGACCTATCATTTCTATTAATACAAGTACCGAGTACTTCAAAATATATAATGAGTACATAACTATGTCAGTACTAGGGTTATAAACCCAGTGTCTGCCTTTTAAAATTAAATTATTATGATAACAAATTAGGATAATTTAATCCAGAACACGGAACTTATTAAGACCAATAGAAAATGTATACAGCACTTTGTAATTTGTTTATATTTAACTAGAATATACACAATGAATTGTGCAAAGCAAGAGTCACAGAACATTGACATATGCTGACATGTCAGTTGTTACCTATAACTATGAACGACACAACTGTACAGCCTACACTGTCATGATTCCTGTATGACCCCACATTCTCTTATTCTGCCAACAGTATGATTCAGAGTTTCGGAAGACATTTGTTTTGGAAATGTGCAATCCATCATAATTTATATGCCCATTCTATCTGTGACACATCTACTTAGCACTTGCGGCGAATATTTTCAGCATGTTCATGGACAACTAGGTGACCATGTCTACGCATACGCCAGCATACGCCACAATAGACCGGTGGTTTGCCTTTGGCATATGTAGTGTGAATGACTCCACTCTCATATGCCAGAGGGTTATCATTTAGGGGACCATTTCTAAAGGGGTCCTGCCAAAATAATTTCAGACCATTTATAAAATGTGAAACCTATCAATGTGAATTGTGCATTGATTGTATGTATACATTAGTCAGCTGTTTGCCGTAGGACTAGGAAAAGAAAGCGGAGAAACTTGGGTGTACCAGAGCTATAATATTAATTTATGATGTAAAAACAATTTTTTATTTTATGGTTTATACTACCAGCACTGTGGGTGAAATATTAAGACACTTGAAGCTGAAATAAACAAATCTGACATGAGAATGGCCAATACTGGGACATTTTATGAGTGATTGAAGTAGAACTGTTGTGGGTGTAATTACACCAGACAGTATATGGATCATTGCGTGCGTACTGGACTGAGTACCATCTGGTAGTTGCTGTATATAGGTGAAGAACGTCTTTCATGATAGTTTGCTGTATTATGTCTAGACACCTGTAGTTGGCTTGTAGTTGCCACTGGTTAAGTCGAAGCATGTTTGTGTGTACGGTAGCAATGTTACACATCACTGCAGAAACCTGAAGCGTCTGCACGACTGTATATCTCACTATGTAACCCTGTAGCACTGTTTGCTTCCTTCATGCTTCTACATACTGGTGTGTTGATGTTGATACATCAAGCAAGTTTATTAATACATATATACATAATGCGATCAAGAAAAAGCACACAAGATCTAGGAAATAATGATATACAGAGGAGCCTATTTTCAGAAAGTCAGAAAATAAAAAGAGAACTGGTTACTTGTGTACCAATGTGTGGACAGAGAAGTGGTGTCAACCCAGCACAGGGAGAGCACATTTAACCTGCCCTAACCAGTTGATACGATGTTAGCTCAACAGAATACTAGAATGTTACGTCACAGAATTCAACTAGAAATATTTAGAGTTGGAAAGTAAAATGTTATGTTTTGTGCTCAATGTAAACAGTATCTTACAAAACAAGCCAACAAACTGAAACTGGAATATATATATATATATACTGTGTGTGTGTGTGCGTGCGTGCGTGCGTGCGTGCGTGCGTGCGTGCGTGCGTGCGTGCGTGCGTGCGTGGGTGTGTGTGTGTGTGTGTGTACACATGCATACATGTATATATATATATTATACATACATATGTACAATAACATTTGTCCAAAATATTTGAATTTGGTAAAAACCAGTTACTGAACCTGGAACTGACAGTTAGCAATAGAAGACTTATACTTTTTAAAATGACTAGATGGTGATGATGAAGTCGATAATGACTGTGAGTGATGATGTATGTAAGTTTGAAATGTTGATGTGATGCTGGTTCTGCTTCAGTGCCTGGCAACATTCACTCGGGCGTGTCTGGCAACGACAGTATAGTGGCGACAGGCGTCTTCTCAGCCCAGGAGCTGCTCAGAGTCACAAAACGTAAGCAACACCACTGGTGCCCTCTTTGCCCGCCCGGTCAAGACTAGGCTCTTGTCCATCTAAACTAGGCATCTGTTATATAACAAAAACAGCATGTGCACATGTATAATATATATCACCTTATCAAGCCACTATCCAGTCAGGCAGAATGCTCAAAAGCACTGCCTGGCAAATCCGTTCATGGCAAACCAAGTTAATGCATCTAGGAAGTATTCAGCTATACTGTAATTGCTGCACATATACTATTTTTACACCCAATTCCACCAGTGTCTGTAGCTGAAGTAGAGAGCACCTGAGTGAACTGGAGCAATGTGGAATGAAAGAAATTGCCTTGACTTGTCACAACTCAAATTTCCCAGTTTTTTTACTTTGGGTGAAACGTGGCAGTAGTTGTTTCAGTAGTTGGAATGATTAGGATGGAGTACAGATTCTTGTATTCATCACACAGTGTGATATGGAATGGCAAACTTATGGCAGTCTAAACAGAAATAGATTTCATACTTAAAGGGGCACTGTATGGGATTGAACCTTCCACTCGTAACGGCAAAATTTGGCCGACCTGCGAGGAGGCAGCACCGTCAGTACCTAAAAATATCTTGTTGACGTTTGAATCAAACACGGACACGCGCCTCTCTTTTCCAATCTATTACAGATGTTTCCACAACTGCACTGTCCAGGATCACTTTTAAAAGCCATGAGTTAAAAATAGCAACAACAGTTATCATGCGGCACGCTTGTCTTGTCAGTTGTCGCAGTTTTGTTGACAAGATATTTTTAGGTACTGACGGTGCTGTCTCTCGCGGGTCGGCCAAATTTTGCCGTTATGAGTGGAAGGTTCAATCCCATACAGTGCCCCTTTAATATATTCCCAACAAAGGCTAGACAATTTTGTTTGGTGTATTTCATAGTTAGATAGTTGACAGCACTTGGTAATAATTTGAAATACGAAATACAGATTTCAATGAATGGAATATAGCAGGTCAAATTAGGCCATTCCCTTACTTTGGAAGGAAATGAGTTGATCAGTTGAATTGTGAGTCTGGAATGAAATTCTTCTCTCGTCCTCCTTGCATTGTGCATAATCCTTCCGTGGGGTGTTCTGCACGGTATGCTTGCACACGAACATGCACGCACGTTGCACGCACAGACACACATATACACACATGTGATGGTGTGGTTGTTGCAGCCTCCATCACCCATCCCCAGAATGGTCTGGAGACGATGTACGGAAAGTCAGACAACCAGATGTATTACTACCCCTGCTCTAACCAGCCCCTCGGCCAGGGACTCGGTGGTCCTTTGGGGCCCGTGTCGAATCTACCGAATGGCAGTGACCACATGGTGCTGAGCCCGCCCCAGAACCGGCATAAGAGGCTGAAGCGTACACCGATGAGTAGCATCTCGTCCGTGGAAGATGAGGTGGAGAGTCTCGGTTCGGAGACGGAGGTGAACGTTCCACCGCCGACGTACTACGTGAAGAACAGCCTGGGTGGCTCCGGAGGCTGGCCAGATGAACGGGGCCCCATGGATCACGGTTAGTGCTCTCCGTGGCTTGTTGTAGCATGCATGTCGGCTGCTTCTGTCATTTGTCCGTTCCGTCATCTTCGTTCTGTCTCGTCTCAGGTTTCTGTACGTAAGACATTGTTTACTCTGTCATGCGGTACATTTGACACTGCCATTTCTTGCTGTCAATATAGCTTTGTTGCACTGTCTGTGTTTTCCAGTGTACTGCTTGCTTGCCTGGCTTAGTTCTGACTGCTTTGCTCATGAAGGTATCACAGCTTCTGCTAGCTGTGTGTTGATTGCAGTATTTGCTGTCTTCCCTATGGCAGATACAGTGTTAATTTCATTAGTAAGTATCATCAATTTGCAACAACAAGGAGATCCCAACCAAGACCAAGTACAATCTATCTTGCATGAGCATGAGCAAAATACATTCAGTACATTTGTCGCATTTTGACAGACTTTTAATGATGACATCTTGAGGTGACCTTTAGCAAGAAGGGGTTAGTTATTGTCTCTGCAGTACCAAGTGCTGTGGCACTTCTGGCCAGTTTATAAATCTCTGGCCTCACGCTTGTATCATCCCAAACAGGGTTGTAGAAATTAAATTTGTTGATTCTTCACCGATGAGATAACATATACTCCAACCATCAAAGCAGTCAGCAAAGCTATTTGTATGTCAGTCTGTGGATGCTCATAAAGGCATGCAGTAATTGGCAGTCAGGTGTCATGACATCATGCCTGACATTATATCATTGTGACACCTGTGTACACTTGTGAACACCTGCAAACACCTGTGTACACTTGTGAACACCTGCAAACACCTGTGTGGCCGACACATGGTGTTTGTGGTACGATAAGTATGTTTTGAGGCTGCTGTGATGTTCATTGCTGTTGTCAGCATCTGGTCACACATGGCTGCATGCAGCATCTGGTCATGCATGGCCGCACGCAATGTCTGCATTCTCCTGCTGGTGACCACTGGCTAGAATGCTAGCCAGTGGTCTGAGACCTGGTCACTACTACAGGAATGCTTTCTGTGTGTGTGTTTTGGGGATTGTTCTTGCGCATGAGCCCTTGTTTGTGTGCCTACTCTGGACAAACAAGACTATTGAGTTTGGCATGCATCTGTGTATGCAGGTAGATGACGGCAACTGCGGTCCTGATTCCGGTTCCATCAAAAGGAAATCTGCTTCGTCTGCTTTCACATCAGCCAATTCCATCCCAAATTATTTCCATTCAAAGCATTTCACTCTGACTGGTGGATAGATACACGTTCATGTCATTTTCCAAACTACAAACACACATCACCCATAGTTATTAGTTACCATTAGTATGTATTCACTTATTTGTGCACATCATCAGTTGATTGTGCATTATTGAAGCACATCTGTGATGATGCTGTGTTGCTCATTGCATGCATTTGCGCTCTAGTCAGATTAATTGCTTTCACTAGCATAATTCCATGAGTACTAAAGACAAAAACGACATACTAGATTACTCAAACAGCTTAAAGGGCAAGTTTGATGATAGAGATTTCACTTTTGCTTTGAGTTAGACATTGATCTGTGCATTGTCTTTGGTGATACTACCAGTGTTTGTGTAGGCAGTGTTTGTACTGTCACTGTACATAGTACTACATACTCACCATGTGCACATTATATTCAGTTTGACTTGTGCACACACTGCTTATTGTAGAGATGTCTGACAAACTGCATGTTGTGTGCACTTTGTGCACTGTTCTGTTCTCTTCAATGTGTTCCTCACCAACTTACATGACATAGTGCACTGTATATTCATCATATACATATATACAGGGTGTATATATAATATTATATATAACAAACAACAAAAGCACATTGAACTACATACTACAGGCAACAGCGAACTATGCTGACATTTCTGATTTTGTACAAAAACACCACTTATATGTAACAAACTACTGACATGTATCATAGCACTATTAACGTGTATCATATCACTGTACTGACACGGTATCATGGCACTGTCCTGATGTGTATCATAGCACTGTTGACATGTATCATACAACTTTAATGACACTGCTATTATATGTACCACAGCACTGTTTTCACTTGTTATAAAAGCACTGTTTTGAGTGGTATTGTGCAATGTACGGTGTATATCATGCAGTGTACTGCATGTGTCGTGCACTGTACTGTGTGTATCATGCATTGTACTGTGTATTGTGCATTGTACTGCATGTACCATGCACTGTACTATGTATCATGCATTGTACTGCATGTATTGTGCACTGTACTATGTGTACCAACACGCATTGTACAGTGAACTGTACAGCATGTATCATGCACTGTACTGTGTGTACTATGTACTGTACTACATGTATCATGCACTGTACTGTGTGTACAATACACTGTACTACATGTATCATGCACAGTACTGTACATATCATGCAATGTACTGTGTGTATCATGCAATGTACTGTGTGTACCAAGCACTGTACTGTGTGTATCATGCACTGTACTGTGTGTATCATGCACTGTACTGTGTGTATCATGCACTGTACTGTGTGTACCATGCACTGTACTGTGTGTATCATGCACTGTACTGTGTGTATCATGCACTGTACTGTGTGTATCATGCACTGTACTGTGTATAGTGTGCACTGTACTGTGTATATCGTGCACTGTACTGTGTATATCGTGCACAGTACTGTGTGTACCATGCACTGTAATGTGTGTACCATGCACTGTACTGCATGTATCATGCCCTGTACTGTGTGTATCATGCACTGTACTGTGTGTACCATGCACTGTACTGGGTGTACCATGCACTGTACTGGGTGTATAGTGCACTGTGCTCTGTGTACCATGCACTGTACTGGGTGTATAGTGCACTGTGCTCTGTGTACCATGCACTGTACTGGGTGTACCATGCACTGTACTGGGTGTATCATGCACTGTACTGCGTGTACCATGCACTGTACTGCATGTATCATGCACTGTACTGGGTGTACCATGCACTGTACTGGGTGTACCATGCACTGTAATAGGTGTACCATGCACTGTACTGGGTGTATCATGCACTGTACTGTGTGTATCATGCACTGTACTGTGTGTATCATGCACTGTACTGTGTCTATCATGCACTGTACTGTGTGTATCATGCACTGTACTGTGTGTATCATGCACTGTACTGTGTCTATCATGCACTGTACTGTGTGTATCATGCACTGTACTGTGTGTATCATGCACTGTACTGTGTCTATCATGCACTGTACTGTGTGTATCATGCACTGTACTGGGTGTATCATGCACTGTACTGGGTGTATCGTGCACTGTACTGTGTGTATCATGCACTGTACTGTGTGTATCATGCACTGTACTGGGTGTATCGTGCACTGTACTGGGTGTATCATGCACTGTACTGTATGTATCATGCACTGTACTGGGTGTATCATGCACTGTACTGGGTGTATCATGCACTGTACTGTGTGTATCATGCACTGTACTGGGTGTATCATGCACTGTACTGTGTGTGTCCCTGACAGCTGTGGCGGCTGCTGTAGTGGGCATGCATTCTCCATCCGCGCACCTAATACGGCCGAAGCACGACGGTTTCACCCCCGTGAGCGTTGCCACACCAGAGGGCGCCATCACTCCACCACGCCCCATGAGCACACACACCCCCGGGATGCCACAGTCACAGGGGGCGGGTAACCCCCAGTCCCCCCTTAATCATGCCACCTCGAATAGTAAGTATGTGTTCACACACGTCCACTTGGTTCAACGGCCACACGCTCTTCACTGGACACCGGTCAAGCATGACAGCTTTGTTTCTTAAATGTTCACATTGTGTTACATAACTATAACTAATACACTAGTTAACATGAGTATTTCCATAAGTGGGCTGTGTGTGGCAACAATATATTTTATTTTTGTTTATTTAGTAACACAAATAAATAACCCCATTGGCACGTGCCCATATAACCAACCTTCCAAAGAGCTGCTTTGAGGACTGCCGAATTCATGCATTCGCTCAGTCAGGTGTGTTTTCTTGCAAATACATACGTGTGCATGCTGCTAATAACTTCTGTGTCACTCAGTCATTCACCTGTATATAGTGTTTACAAGTGTGGTGTGGTGTGGTGTGATGTAAATTGACAATGTGATGGAAAAAGTTAGAAATGTGCCACAGAGGACAGTATTCCTGTAACACATGAGCAAAACAGTCCTGGTGCCCTATCCTAGAGGTGACAAATTCCAGTATAAACACATTCATTCATACATATATAAATATATGTGTGTGTATACTCAATTCAAGACGAGAAACCATTTTTAACGAGCAAAATCAAAATTGTGAGGTGAGAAGTCTGTTAGTGTGGTAGTGAAATGTTGTTCCTGGTATGTGTGCGATTTGTGATGTTTTCAGCTAAAATTGAGCTGGTCCCTTACTTTGCAGGGGTGCACGGGGCAGGGGGTCACATGTCTTCCCTGAGCCCAGAGGGGTCGGCTGAGAAGTACGGCCAGGCCCCCGGGGGTGACTCTCTCACAGACTTTGTCACGCTTGTGTGTCAAGAAACAAACAACTCACACCACCAGGTAAGTGTCCACCCTCAGTGTGTCTCACCTCACACCACCAGGTAAGTGTCCACCCTCAGTGTGTCTCACCTCACACCACCAGGTAAGTGTCCACCCTCAGTGTGTCTCACCTCACACCACCAGGTAAGTGTCCACCCTCAGTGTGTCTCACCTCACACCACCAGGTAAGTGTCCACCCTCAGTGTGTCTCACCTCACACCACCAGGTAAGTGTCCACCCTCAGTGTGTCTCACCTCACACCACCAGGTAAGTGTCCACCTTCAGTGTGTCTCACCTCACCACCAGGTAAGTGTCCACCCTCAGTGTGTCTCACCTCACACCACCAGGTAAGTGTCCACCCTCAGTGTGTCTCACCTCACACCACCAGGTAAGTGTCCACCCTCAGTGTGTCTCACCTCACCACCAGGTAAGTGTCCACCTTCAGTGTGTCTCACCTCACACCACCAGGTAAGTGTCCACCCTCAGTGTGTCTCACCTCACACCACCAGGTAAGTGTCCACCTTCAGTGTGTCTCACCTCACACCACCAGGTAAGTGTCCACCTTCAGTGTGTCTCACCTCAAGTTAGTTTCTTTTTGTCTCATCTTAGACAGATTGTCTTGAATATTTCAAACTGTATAGTATTGATTACACCATGCCTGTTGTGTAATTAGATTTGGTGTATTTGTGGGGTTATTTTTCCAATGCAGCCTCCCCATAAAATTCCCAACGGTAGGTCACCTTGAAGTTAACAACATAGATCTCCATCTGCACCAATGCTTTGTGGTAAAGAAGCATCTTGTTGCACCCACTTTGAGACCTACAAGAGTACATTGCTTTGAGGGTCCAAAACGTCCAATTGCACCCTTGAAGTCTACAAATGCATAACTCAGTTGAAGTTTCCTAACAAGTAGTTGCATCCCCTTAGAGACTCATCACCATCTCCACCCCTTTGAGGCCCACACTGTCTCCAGTCCCACCTCCTGTTGACACTCCAGTGAGAATCCCCAAAGTCATTCAACAGCATCCCACTTTGAGACTTCCAACTGCACCCCCCTTAGGCCCCCCTAGGCCCCCCTTGTACACTTTAAAATCTCCACTTGCACCTCTGTTGAATCTTCAGCATATCTTCCTGATAGCAAATTGTATTTATTTTTGGTTATAGTTATATGCATTGTAATTTGGATAGGTGTTATAAGTTACACATTTCGTCCTGCCCTTTTCAGTTTCATAAGTAATTTACATTTGAATATTTTGCTTTTTTTGTTATTGTTATTGAAATGCTGTTTATATAAACTCATAATAAATCAATCATCCACTGGATGTTGTGTTAATGAAACGGTTGGATGAACTGTATCAACATTTCGGGGTTATTACACACGTTTGGTAGAATGTCGCCCTCTAGGGGGTGTCATCCATAGGCCAGGGCAGACAATGACAGGTGTATTGTGAGGGTTGATTGACAGCCCACCTGGTTAGACAGGTGTGTTTGTTTGACTGGCATACACCTCCGGGTCAGAGATTATCTCACAGTGGGCAGTCAATCGTACCCTCGGTCAGTTATTATGCTAGCTGGTGATTTGACCGGAGGTGTAACAGGTTTATTATGGCCTGGTGAGGGTCAACACTTGTTGAGACATATCTGTGATGTGTCATGACATTACTCACAAAACAAACCTGAACTCTCCCCAACGTTTTGAAATTTGGATTTAATTAGTTTCTGTCTTGTCATGATTAACTGGGTGACATAAATAAATAAATAGTATACATAATTAATTAAATAATTTAAATCTATGTATTAAACAATTATGATTATTGTGTTGGTGCATATTGAGTATATATGGTAACGAAGTCGCTCATGGTTTGGTTGAAATGCATATCAAGTTGGTAGATAACGGACCAGGCAGTCACCAGTGATTACAAAGTGAGTGAACATAGACAAGGCCGTGTGGACTGGGGATGGTGTACAACTACAGGACTGCCAATGTTTGGGTGTAACTTCTCACCAGTGATGTTATTAAGCCCTATCAATAACATGGTCATTCAAAGGGAAATCAGTTGCATGACTTGATCATGTTCATGTTCATGTTCATATATATATATATATATATATATATATATATATATATATATATATATATATATATACATATCTTATTTTCTGTACACATTTTTTGTAGCTGAAAATATTACTATTTTGAGATGTGTTTATACTTAAGGTGATTGTGGTAATATGTCGATCATTTGGTCGCTCAGAGTTGGTAAAATTCAGTGCGAGGCTAATTGTGTTTCGTGTTCTTCTTCCAGTCGAGCACCCCAACGTCCAGTCTGAAGAGTCCATCTAAGATGAGCCACTACTACACCACCCCGGGGATGCTCCCACCCCCGCCGCCACCCCCCGTCGCACGCCCCGTCCCCATTCTCCGCACCTCCGACAGTCAGGTGGCGCCCTCTAGCCACAGCACGACGTCCACTATAAGTAAGTTGAAATAAGCGTGTGCCCCCCCCCCCCCTGTTGGGCCATTCGGACTCCATATCCATCCCCAGTGTTCATCAGATGTACTTTTTTCTATTTTTTTTCACAATTACAACCCACACCATTGTTTCAGAATATATGGGTGGAGTTTTATGGCTAACGAGGGGCGGGCTGTTTGCCCCACCTACACGTTCTGTGGTGTCAGTTGTGTGTGTCCACAACGTGGCTGCTGTGTGGTCGGTCAGTGGGGCAAATTGGTTCGTTGAAGCTGTGTATACAAACTACACACCTGGCAGGCAAATTGTGTGTTGTATTTGTTTACAGCAACCAAGAGCAATATGTTTACAACTTAAAGCACACACAGGGTTATTGTAAAATGGTAAAATAATGAAGAATAATTACTTATAAATAAATTGTTATGTCAATTTTACTTGGGTTTTTATGAAAGATAACAGTGTAAACTCAGCAGCCATACATTTAAATACAGACTTCAAACACTCAGTTCTAAAGAAACAAAGATGACAAAAACAGTGTTTATCCCCCCCCCCCCCGTCTAATGCCCCCCCCGTCTAATGTCAATGTTATTGTTGAAGTGATTCATTTATATTATAGGTTAACAAAGTCTAACTTTTCTTAAAATCAATTCTTATGGAATAATACAACAAAATGATACTTATATTCCTGGAATATGAAATATGATCTCAAAGACACTTTATTGAGTGATGAGATGATTGCAATTATGTTTCCTCGAAGAATATATACACACACACACACAAATATATATATATATATATATAAGCCTAAAGGCAGCTGATGTCGACCAGTGCCTAGAGGACCAGCTTATGTAGACCAGACGTATTTTTTTATTTAATACATTTTCCAAAGATGTAAAACTGGAACATTGTTTCTAATACTAATGTTTAACACATCATGAACGTTCATCAAAATATTTCAATAAATAAGGTATATGCAAAAAAATCGGTCTACATAAAACCGCGTAATGCATAGATGCCGATTTATATAGACCGGAGCAACGCCGGAAGCTGCATATATTTAGGTAGCCTTTTTTGCGGTAGACGCCGAATCTAGGTATGTTGTGATACATGTTTATGCAGTAAATTTAACAATTTAGTGATTGCTGTAAAATTAATTGCCGAATACCAACGGCAACACCAACATTCGAGGGATCTATCAGTCCGCAACAAAGACAAAATGCAAGTTTACTAATTTACACATAATAATATAGTCTTTTGCATCAGTATGAAGCATATCATACACTGAACACGAAACTCCAACCCTTCGTTCGATATATACCATAAATATAGATTTATAAGAACTTTGACCCGGTACACATAAACCGGCACACAATATACGCAAAAATATGCACGGCGCTGGAGAAAACATGCTCAAAATCACTTAAGATGTTGTTCATTTAAAAATTCATTACGCACAGTACTTCACTGTCATATGAACTGTGTGCAGAAGCAATGGTACTGATCAATTCAATTGCGTTAGTTGTGAACTAACACGTCAAATCTTTATGTAGACCAGTTTTGGTCTACATAAAACAGCGGTCTACATAAGCCGGTCCTATATGCATAATCGGTCGACATAAGCTGCCTTTAGGAGTATATATATATATACATATATATATATAAAACATAATTATTAAGTTAAAAACTTGCAGCACAATACCTAGCCTACACTTAAATAATTTATGTGTGGTATATTTGATTCACTTTGAATTCGGTGGAGGGAGGAATGCAAAGCATGACTGCAAGGTTAGTCACCAGGTGGCCATAGTTCTGAGATGGTCACCAGGTGGAGACTGCCTGTTGGAATGGTGGCCACTAATAAAACCAACCGGTGGAGGGGTATGCCAAGAAAAAGATGGGTCCTATGAATAGCACTCAATTCACACAAAAATTGCAGTTTTGTTGAGTAAGGAAACAATTTGCTTGCCTTCTGGGTGTTTTATAAGTTAATTTTTTTTCTTCAAAATTACATGAAGTCATTGACCAGTATTGTGATTATTCTTAAAATCATTGCCCAACATTATGATGACTTTTTAAACTACTAATGATTCTGTGGATGTATTTGATTCTTATTTGTGTTAGTTTTCTTCTCATGTTTTATATAGATAAGTATATATTATAACTGATATTCCCTCCGCATATGTAACTGATAAAATTGTTTTAGACTTCTCTGTGGTGTTAATACAAACATTTCTAATAATTATTTAATGTCACTGTAATTATGCAAACATCTATCTATTTTACCCACTAAAATAAAGCATTAAATTGTCAGTTATGTCAGTTTAGTGTGACACTTTTAGAGTCATCTGTTTGTGTCATGTGGTGTCGTGTCGTGTCATGTTGTCATCACTCGTGTCGTTCCACTAATATATACATAATGACCAGTGCAAACATATTTAACCCCTGACCTCTGGTGATATCAGAGGTCAGAGGTTAGAGGTGGTAGGACAGACAAGTCAATATTATCTACTAACCAGTTGAAATTATTTTCCAAAATGCATAACTGATAATATTCTGCTACTTCTCTCGTGACTTTCAATTATGAAAAATCATGATAATGACATGTTTAAAATTTATAAGCTAGGTAATATCAACTGCAATAAATCGCAGACTTGTCTGTCTGTAACTTGGGTTGAGGCAGTGCACTTTAAGGCTCGGACTGGTTAACATCTGAATCAATCAATCTTCCAAACGTAACTATGTAAACTAGGTTGAAATTGCCGTATGTCCATGCGAAATGGTTATTTGCAATTGAACATGATTAATATCACAGATATAACATTGCTGACAGAAAATATATCAAAGTATACTCTGGTGACAAAAAGTCAAAATCGTCGCAAATCATCGTTGCATGTTTATGCGGTGGTTTCTTGAAATAAATTTTGCTGACATACGACTCATTTCGTTAGAACACATCACATTTGGACAGTCTTAGTGAAATTCCTAAAAGCCCTACTTTTAACAGCATCTAATCTGTCATATTTGAACCCAAAATGTACACAATGTAATTCTTCCCACTATGCCTGCGTAAAGATGAACTTGTGTAATTTACCCGAGCCCTACTGCACTGCCATCTATCCGCAAGCGCACTGACACACGTCGCTTTCACCCACGGCCACCGTCACCACGTGTCGCCGTCATTCGTGTGTAACATGCGTGTTTCATTGAAGCGTCCAACTCAACAAGTAACGGCAATGTGAACCTCAGCTCGATCGCGACGTCCAGTTCGCCAATCATGCCGCCGGTAAATCGCGGTATTATGACGAGTCCGTTCACGGCTGTGCTGCAGGGCCGCCTCACGGAGCATGCATTTGCACATATTCACCCGCAACAGCATCAGGTCAGTATGCGCGCCACCTCTCGCTCGGTAACATGTCACTGCCAAGGCCGCTGCATGTGACACTGCCTGCTCTGTTTCTGTTCACCGTTGCCATGGTCATGGTCTCTTGAATGTCACCGATGTCATGTGATGTGTTTCATAGTTCTGCTGACAGGTTTCGTCTGGTTAAAACAGGACAGGAAGATGCTTTGAATTGTTTAGGGATGATAATGATATAAAGATGATAATATGTCAATTGTAACATTGTAGTTTAGGGTGAACTGATAGACACACACCACAGCACATTGGTAGACACACCCACCAGTGAATACACACATTGATAGACACACCCACCAGTGAATACACACATTGATAGACACACCCACCAGTGAATACACACATTGATAGACACACCCACCAGTGAATACACACATTGATAGACACATCCACCATTGAATGCGCACATTGATAGACACACCCACCAGTGAATACACACATTGATAGACACACCCACCAGTGAATACACACATTGGTAGACACACCCACCAGTGAATATACACATTGGTAGACACACCCACCAGTGAATACACAGATTGATAGACACCCACCAGTGAATACACACATTGATAGACACACCCACCAGTGAATATACACATTGGTAGACACACCCACCAGTGAATACACATTGATAGACACCCACCAGTGAATACACACATTGATAGACACCCACCAGTGAATACACACATTGATAGACACACCCACCAGTGAATACACATATTGATAGACACCCACCAGTGAATACACACATTGGTAGACACTCACCAGTGAATACACACATTGATAGACACACCCACCAGTGAATATACACATTGGTAGACACACCCACCAGTGAATACACACATTGGTAGACACACCCACCAGTGAATGCACACATTGGTAGGCACACCCACCAGTGAATACACATATTGATAGACACACCCACCAGTGAATATACACATTGGTAGACACACCCACCAGTGAATACACACATTGGTAGACACCCACCAGTGAATACACAGATTGATAGACACACCCACCAGTGAATACACATATTGATAGACACCCACCAGTGAATACACACATTGATAGACACACCCACCAGTGAATACACATATTGATAGACACCCACCAGTGAATACACACATTGGTAGACACTCACCAGTGAATACACACATTGATAGACACACCCACCAGTGAATATACACATTGGTAGACACACCCACCAGTGAATACACACATTGGTAGACACACCCACCAGTGAATGCACACATTGGTAGGCACACCCACCAGTGAATACACATATTGATAGACACACCCACCAGTGAATATACACATTGGTAGACACACCCACCAGTGAATACACACATTGGTAGACACCCACCAGTGAATACACACATTGGTAGACACACCCACCAGTGAATATACACATTGGTAGACACACCCACCAGTGAATACACACATTGGTAGACACCCACCAGTGAATACACACATTGGTAGACACACCCACCAGTGAATACACACATTGGTAGACACACCCACCAGTGAATACACACATTGGTAGACACCCACCAGTGAATACACACATTGGTAGACACACCCACCAGTGAATATACACATTGGTAGACACACCCACCAGTGAATACACACATTGGTAGACACCCACCAGTGAATACACACATTGGTAGACACACCCACCAGTGAATACACACATCGATGGACACACCCACCAATGAACATACATCGATGGACACACCCACCAGTGATAGACACACCCACCAGTGATAGACACACCCACCAGTGATAGACACACCCACCAGTGATAGACACACCCACCAGTGAACACACCCACTGATAGACACACCTACCTGTGAACATAGCACCTGTGACTAGATCTACTGACAACAACGACAAACAGTGAATGCATCCACCACAACAAGCACAGCATTGTTTTGGTGGCTCTGCCTCTGCTTTCTGTCTTTGTGAAGAGAAGAATGTATAATTACATACTATCCAACTTAGTCATTACGGCTGCTGTGCCACCCCTACTGCTATGCCACCCCTACTGCTACACCTGCATTGGTTTGTGTCTTGATAGTATTCATTCATTATTTCTACATATGCAGTTAGTTGCATTTGTTGAATGGCGGAATGTGCATGCAATACTTCATATAATCTTCAGTATGTCTCGTGCATATGATGTTGGTTTTGGCTGGTGATTGGGTAGGGGACATCTGTGTGGGAATACGGCATGGGGAATATTAGCTTATTAATGGAACAACATTTAGAAAACACATTAACAAGTAATGAATGTTACTTAGAACACAAAATTTTTTAAAATCCGAACAAACAAGGAAACCCCTGCAAATATATCGTAATAATTTGTGACTTTCAGAAACAGTAACTTGTGATTGTCATCATCTCTGCCCTTCTGGTTGCAAGAAAGATTTTTCAAAACCTTGGTGAACCATATCCATGATAGACGTCTGCAGTTTGCCTCCCTACCACATGTTTCCCCGCCATATTCTACGGAATGATATAATCACTACCCATGAGCTGTGATTATATGTGCAATGTTGTTTGCTTCCCCGTCGCATGTCATCTGCTGCACTGCATCATATCGCCTCCACACCTGATGCTGTTTCGAGTCATCCACAACAAGTTCTTCCACGTATTTCAGCATATTGTTCACCTTTCATCCAGATGCCACGCTCGAAATGATGACAGACAAATACTTGAGTGGTTTACCTTGTCAAGTGCTTCTTGTCATTTCACTGTCTAATAAAACGTTGTTTGCCTCCTCGCCAGATGTTCACGTACCCAAGTATCAGCCCCTTCAGTGCCATCAGTGGTGTAATCAGTCCTACAACCTTCAACTTAATGGCCTCCCCCGTGGTCACACCCCGTACTACACCGCGAACGACGCCGATCCCTCGCTGGTCAACCCCCTTCATCCCCCTGGACGAGAGCCCCGACTACAGCATGATGGTCAGCCTGGTCTCTGGCACCAACTCAGATGAAAGCCTGCAAGATGGTCAGTATTTAAAAAAAAAAATGCTAGACTGTTTTAATTTAAAAACATGTTTTATTTTAAACAATTTTAAAATATTGTTGACGTATAACTTCGCTATACGGTCACCTAGATAAAATAAAAAATACAGCCACCGTGCTATTATGGTCGTGGTAGAACAATCCCAAATGGCCACTTTAGCTAGGTCACCTGAAGTTACTAGTAGAAGTTTTTAATATTCTAGATCTCGTCTTAATGATTTAATTAGTGTAACAATTAGTCTATCTAGTTTTCACACACATTTTGCAGGAGAACAGAATAAAAAATGTAGCCTTGTACTTTTTAAACAAGACGGCACCAATTTGGTTTTCAGAGCGATTTCTGCACCTGATGCCGAGTCATAACGAACCAATGGATGCGAGCAATGCAGCCAGCCAATCGGGTGCAAGCGCCAACAAGCAGTCAGGCTCCTAGGGGATTCTCTCGCACTAGCATTGCATTGACGGTGACAGTTGTGTTGACATTGACAACGACGATGACACACCGCACTATGACAACTACAGTGTTGTCATGTTGTTGTCGTTGTCGCCAGCGTCAGTGCCATGGCAATGCCAAACAGCAGGGGTGGAATGACGTTGAATTGACACTACTTCTGTCATCACTTGCATAACGGTTGTCATGACAATGCGGATGTCACGGAAGGGTCGTAACCTGCAGACGTAGAGAGAGAGCAGACAGGAGAGAAAGTGCACAGTGCGCTCACATATATGCTACATTGCCGATGCAGTATTGAGTAGATCGTAGTTACCGTGGTTACATAGTAGCAATGTGAAGGCTGCGGACTGGTGAACGTATACCTCAGAATGCTGTGTGCATTTACCCGACGCGGGGCAGAGAGGTTCGGACATGTTTCTTGGATCGGCCAGATTTGGCATCGTTGTGATACAGAAGATGGTGACTGTTGTATGTTCACGTGACAAACGTGTGTGTGTGTGCGTGCGTGCGCGCGTGTGTGTGCGTGTGTGTGTGTGCTTGCTAACTCTGTAAAGGGGTACATACCCACATACCCCCGAGGGGGCATGAATGCATGCAGGGACGCGTTGTTCGTTGTTGTCCAGCCACTGGTCAGCCACTGGTCATCATCAAAATGATTCTATGCAAGCTGCGGATGTGACCGTCTAAACTGGGGGCCGAGACAGATAGCTGCTTTGATTGTCTGTCGGTCGCATGATGCATTTTGTTTCCATGTAGATTCATACACCGGTTTTAACAGCGTGTGTGTCTGTATATAATATAAATACATATGTATGGACGTGTTTGTACTTGTTAAGCATATCATAGTCAGATATTATTATTCCTGAACCAGTCTGATGTCTGTAGACTAATACTGCAATGGTAGATTCAGTTTTTAATACACGCGGAAAACTCAGCCGTTTCCTGTTTTAAATTATGAGTTGTCTATAGTTTGAAATTACCTGTATGACATTGGCTATACATCACCTGTTTGTTACATTGAAGCAACTTTGGTGTGATGTTGCTACAACATGTGTCTGAGTTGAACTGTTGCCATGACAACCAGGTGATATCAGGCTGCAGTGGTCAAGACTAGACAGTTGGAGTCAGTACTGAAACTGGTGCTGGAGTGTACGACATAGTGACCCAATATGACATAGTGACGCGTCCACAGATGTTCTTGTTCATTGTTAGTTGTTGTGAAGGCACCAAAGTGACTTAGTCGTTGTGCTGGTTTTGCTCACAAAGGGCACGGGCAGATCTGGGGGGCAATTCTCAGGATGTGGGGGTACGCTGGTTGTGGGGAGGGGGGGGGGCAGAGATGAAGGGTATGATTTGTTGTGTGGTTACATTTCCCCATGACGTGGCGAATGAGACGGGAGTTCAAGAAATTGACCAAATTCATGCATTATGATAAGTTTCTATTATTTATTATTTGGATAATGAGTTGAAGATTGCGATTGTTTTACTGCAAGTGTCGCTGCAATGGCGTCAACACGTTTATTAGGACACGTGGAAGGCTAACACAGAAGAAAGTGTGTTATGTCAATTAATACAGTTTTATTATTGTTAATGGTTGAATAAGATCAGACATAGTAAGGCCATTCAGAAAAATACTTCTTTCTGGTTACTTGACCAGACCAGCCCATCAACATGTGGCCATCATGATTTCTTTAAAGGAAAATACAAAACTTACTGGTGAATCTGTACATATCCAGGCATAAAGAAAGCCTGTGAATATATTAGAAATATCTTGGTCTAAAATGGTGTCAACATTGTCATTACTTATAATCTAATTAAATATTTTCCCCAAAGAAAAGTTGTCCTACTTGTCATAAAATTTAAGATTGTATAAGTGGAAACTAGTATTTCTCTGAAAGGCCTAATGAAAGATATTTCTGCATTTCTAATTTATTACAGCTTAAGTCTGAGTTGGAAATGTTAAAAAACTGAATTGACAAATGATGATCTGTCTGATCTAATTTATATTAGCAACTCATTTGTGTGATTGATTGTGTACAGAATTTATATGTATCTGTAAATAGCTTTGACTATGGACAGGTATTATCATGATGAAATCCAAAGAATCTATGGGGTGTGGGTGGGTGGGTGGGAAGGCAGACAGATAGAGTGGGGGATTTGGGCAAAATAATTTTTCGACTATGTACATTTGACACATGTCCGTGTTCGCACAGCTATGCAATTTCTTAAACTGATGAATGATTATTTCCCCATGTTAGTTAATAGCTTATTATTTAATTACTTGCTGGAGAAGGATAGTTGTAAACAAAGACCAGTGGCTTCAATGCTGTTTCATGGAGAGGAATATTGAGTATTTTTTACGTACATTGTCTTTGTTTTATCTTATATTTCTAAACTTCATCTGTGAAGAAATATTTTTTTCCAATAGTCTAACAACATGCTGACATATCAAAATCTATCATCAGGTGGCGCTGCATGTACCATTGCAATATCTGCCAATCACAGGTGCCCTGCTTTTCATCTGACCTTGTTTTATTGTGTTTGTCCGTGCTGCGCATTAACAGTACTGTGTATTATTACTATGTTATTATTATTATTATTACTACTATTATCATCACAATTTATGGCTACTACTACTACTACTACTACTACTACTACTACTACTACTACTACTACTACTACTACTACTACTACTACTACTACTACTATAGTGTATATTTCCAATGTTATGTAATTATATAGTTCAGGTTGGACGGTGCAGAGTGTGAAAAGCAGAGCAGGACTCTTTCAATGAATTATTGTTAGGCACAGGACGCGTACAGTCACGTACAGCTTCAGACGGTTCCTCTACAACTGTGGCCATGTGACATGGTACCAGTCAACTCAGGGGCGTATATGGAAATCAAAAGTTGTGTTATGTTTGCCACAGGAGAGATAGTATATCCTTACAAAATTAGGCACATTGTTTACATAAGATATGCATATAAAATATAGGTCTTGGATTTTATCAACTCTATTCAGAATTGGTATGGTTTAATTTTCATATAATTACTTGCGATTAATTAATTATATGGGCACAGCATATTTGGTAGTTAGTCACAAAATAGTGCATAATTTGTAATGATTGTAACAATTCGACTGATTTGGCATTCATTCTTCCTTGTAGTGAATCTTGAAATATTGTTTTTATTGAAAATGCCAAAGATTTTGCAGGAAACATTGACATTTCTCTGTAATTATTACAGTAGTTCATCAATGTATATTGATTGATCGGGATGGGTTGTACGTGACTGTTGATACGTCTGTTTCGTCGTTGTTAATACTGCACACTTGGTTTAGCGTGCTAGGGGAGAGGAGAGGCTGTACAAAAGAGAGGCCTACTGCTGGGAGTGGCCTTGTATATATGTGTTTGTGTATACATAACAGTTTAATTTATTGAGACTAGCAGTAATGAGTGAGCAGGTAAAACGTGTTCGACGTAGACACGTAGATAGAATTGAACACAGAGAGCCAAGTCAAGCCCTACTGTTGTTATGTGCCAGTGTCATTCGAATCCAGAGTCCGTGTTCTCAAAAACTAAATACTTTGCAAGTCTGGCCACGTAGTAACAATCTTATACATTTATTATATTGTATACAAAATTGACAATAGTTTTTGCATATTGTAATTGTTGTTGAACTAATATCACAATAATTGTTGAAGTTTGCAAATTCAGCCATTTTGTATAATGATTGTATTGTTATACATTGATTGTGTGGAAAAATAGTTACATGAACTGGGTAATGTTTTGACAACACGGATTCTGGGGACATAAATGCTTATGAACCTGTGTTTGGCATGAGGAGTTTAAAGGATTCAGAAAGTCCTTGCCTGATTCTTGTTTTGTGGATTGTTGCACACCGAACAATATGAACGTTGACCTGCCAAGATCCACGGTTAACTCTTCTGACCCACAACAAATGTAGTTGTCCTCTCATTGAGCCCCTTATTCGATGTGTATAAATAATTTATTTTGGAACTTGCCGTTCTTAACCGCAGTTTATTTAATACTGAAGAATCTCGCCCTAAACACAAGAGTAAGCGTAGCAAATGCACTGGCACTTTTCTTTCATATGCCCATATTAAAGTTGCACTAAAGCAGATTCAAATTTTTTGTTCCAGTTAAGTTTATTTTTACTGAAATTATTTATTTGAATTGTTAACCACAAAGAACCATCTGTGAATTGGTTCAGGAATGTAAAAAGGAGAAAGGACTTTGGTAGTGATGTTTTATAAGAGTTTGTATGTATCGACTGTATGAGAGATTGACCTTCCAACCTGTGTATGCAGAGACTAGGAGCAGTACTGTCATGTGTCACCTGCATGTATTATGCTGATTTAATTTGCATCGTGGTGAAAAACCGAATGAACGGCGACATTTCGAGCTATTCTGTTGACGCAATGTGTCACTGTGACCGTTCACAAATAAAATCTTGACAATAGCAATGTATAGTGTGCTCTGCTTCCTCCAAAGATGTAGATTGAAATATTTCACTTTAGACACAGAACAAAATATCCAAGCCAAAAATGTCTACCTCTTTCAAAGAAAGCATATAATAAAATATCTGGCTGGAGGATATTCCACCTCTACCACATTCACAATGAAATAAGTATCCAGGTGAAACCTTTCTACCTTCTTCAAACACAGAACATAACATCTGAGGGCAAAACATTTCGCCACCAAACCCGAAACAGACTAGAACATAATACAAATTAAGCATTTTACCATCAAATATTCAAACACGGAGCAGA
This sequence comes from Oasisia sp. SBJ-2009, assembly GCA_964017155.1. NCBI lineage: Eukaryota > Metazoa > Annelida > Polychaeta > Sabellida > Siboglinidae > Oasisia > Oasisia sp. SBJ-2009. The sequence continues at coordinate 24,168,863 of OZ024863.1, forward strand.
ACAACTGAGGATATAAATTGTGTTGATCAAACCCTCAATAATAATTATATCTCGCCCAAAATGTCACCTCCACCAAACATACAAGACAAATCCTTGGCTAAAATATTTAACTTCTACACAGTGAAATATCTCGGCAGTGTTTCACCTTCAAATGCACGTAATCAAATATCGCAGGCTAAGATGACACGGATAAAATATATTTCCAATTGCAATCATTATATTTGGGAAAATGTCCTGGGCCAATATTAACACCAGGCAAAAGCTCTGGGATCGAAATGTTTTGTAAAATATGTGAGGTCAAGAAGTCCCTTGGTTGCATGTGACCTTGAATCCTGAGCTAAACTGTTAAGGATTCCATTTCCAACATTTTTGAATTACACTTATTCAACAGATAAAATCACCTAATATATCTTGTACAACATCATAACATTATGAAATAACATGTTGATATCTATTAATTTCCTGATCTTTGTTAAAATTATTGAGAACACTATTATGACAGCTGGTTTATAAAGTTTCTAAACTACAGGCACTTGCATAATTTCTAGTTCAGTTTTTGTTTGATAAATGCAGAGCTGTAATTTCGTTTTAAATAGTTTTATCTTAGATTGATATAATGATGTCTAAATTATTGTCTATATAACATGTGTCAGTGGTATACTATCATAAATTTCTTGCATGTAACAAAATATCTGGTTGCAGATATATGATGATGTGACATTCAGAACACTCTTCCGTACAATAAACAAAACATTTAACAATATATCAAATTGACAATAGGTAGTACTCCAGTTTAATTGATTAAAAAGGATTAACTTCATTTCACAGCTCTAGGTTAGTTTGTTTTAGAAATGCGTAAGGTGGCGCCACATTTAGGTGTGGAAATAACATGTGGTGCCACCTGTCGGGTCTAGTTCCGTTCGTTCTTGGTGTACCGGTTGCGATGGCAGACTACGGCAAAGAACTCTCTGCAATCGCATCATATTTTAACGTAAAATGTGGACAGATATCGTTTACAGGAAATGAGAAGGTACTTTGGCTACTCCCAGTGAATTAAATTTAAAAGTTAAAGTCCCATACGTAAATGTACGTACCAGGTGTGAGCGATAATAAAGGTGGTTCACAATAAAGAAGACGGTAGCTACGCGTGCGTGAGCCGTAAGTGTAGGCCGCCAGTCTAAAGTATGGCATTCGTTCTGCGCATGCGTATGCTTTATTTCCGGTTACGTGAACTGTGTTTTTAGCACCATTTGTCTAAACGGATCTAAAGGTACGGCAATGGATAAGCGCATGCGCATGATTTCCATATGTGAGCCTTATTTTTAACTGTCAGTTATAAATGTGTTTTTACATGAGCTCTACTGCCGTATCTTTAACACTCATCTAAAAATGGGCCTACGTGAGTTTTTCCGCGCGTGCATGCTGTATCTTTAGCAAATAAATCTAAAAGTTGTTCTGCGCTGGCACTCAAACGTGTCAAATATATGTGAAATTGTGTACTTTTTGTTTTTTTACATGTCGAAATATAGCCCTATGGCTGTCTGTAAATCTAACAATGTTGAAAACATTGCTCCCACATGTAACATCGCCGTATCGATGCGACAAGATGGACGCAACATGCATGCGCGGAATTGAAACAAGAATAGATCACATATTTTGTGGTGACATCCTATATTTGGATGGATATGATACGGTATTGTACCTAGTGCCTCCTAGCCTAGGCATATATTGCTGCAATGTTGATGAAAAAAGGATGAGAATTATAAATAAATAGAAAGAAAGGATGGATCTCAAACTTGTGATTAAAAACATGAAAAGATTGAAAAGTACAGGAATGGTGCATGTCATTTTCATAATAGAAAGAATGGGAATGGTGCATGTTTTGATAAACACATTGAATGACTGATGATAAAATAGGATTGAAATTGTGTAGACGATTTCAATAATGAACAAAATGGACAGTATGTCATTGTGCCAGTGCCACATTGTATAATTGACAGTGGTGATACAACTATGTTCGTGTGGTATTGAAGTATACAGTGGTGATACAACTATGTTCGTGTGGTATTGAAGTATACAGTGGTGATACAACTATGTTCGTGTGGTATTGAAGTATACAGTGGTGATACAACTATGTTCGTGTGGTATTGAAGTATACAGTGGTGATACAACTATGTTCGTGTGGTATTGAAGTATACAGTGGTGATACAACTATGTTCGTGTGGTATTGAAGTATACAGTGGTGATACAACTATGTTCGTGTGGTATTGAAGTATACAGTGGTGATACAACTATGTTCGTGTGGTATTGAAGTATACAGTGGTGATACAACTATGTTCGTGTGGTATTGAAGTATACAGTGGTGATACAACTATGTTCGTGTGGTATTGAAGTATAAGTTTCATGCCCTAAAACTACTTGAGTACAAGTAAAGGTAGTCATGTCAAAATACCACGTGAGTAGAAAATCTATGTACATCTCACAAAATACTACTTTAGAGAGGAAACTTTAAATGCCAACCATAAATGTGTTAAGTGTAGTATAAGTGCAATACAATTTTGTGCTACAAAGATTCATCAAAACAATGATGTGCAAAAGCAATTACTACAATCAACTTCTAGAATCAAGTATAAATGTCATGAAAAATTCAAAATATATTTTATGAGATGCAACTGTCACTGCAACAAAATAATAATAATAATAACAGCAATTTGTATAGCGCTGGTATCCGCCACGCAGTGGCACTCATGGCACTTTTACATATAAAACATCATGTTAAAACTATAGTATTAATGCCAATAACGCAACCTTTTTTAGAGACAAAAAAATAAATAATATAATTACCATTAAATAAAGTAGTAATAAAAATTGTGTAAAGTTTCTATAAATGTATATACAATAATAATAAAAAAAAAAATGAGTTAGTGCCATAAAATGTATACAGTCCAGAACATGCCCAAGGGAAAGTCCACACGTATCACTCAAAGTAAGCTTTAAAAAGATGTATCTTCAATGCTGTCTTGAAGACATAGACTGTTGCGCTGGCTCTGATATCGTTTGGAAGTGTATTCCAGGTCTTTGCTGCGGATACGGTAAACGATCGCGCTCCCCACAAGTTTTTACATTTGAGGGGACTTATCAGTGCTTGTTTGCAGAGTGCATATTTCCACGGAGTGGTTCGTACGGTTTAACAAGGCTACACAAGTAAGTAGGCGAGACACCGTGGATTGTCTTGAACACAAACATGGAGATTTTGAAGATGATTCTCTGTTCGTTTGGTAGCCAGTGTAGTTGTTTGAGGATGGGTGTGATGTGAGTACATTTCCAGGAGAGCATGACAAGTCTGGCAGCAGTGTTTTGTAATCGCTGGAGTCGTTTTAGCTGCGTTTTGTTGAGGCCGTAAACCAGTGAATTGTACGTGTCCAGTCTAGAATTAATGAGTGCGTGCGTGAGTGAGTACCCGGCAGTTCCGCAACCGGCTGATTGATATGCTTACAAATGATTCCAATATTTCTGGTTGATATACACACAGTTCTCTGGACACTTTCGCGATGTGTTTATCCATGGAAACGTTCTCAATAACACCGAGGTTCATGACACGGTCGGTAGGAATGACCATGGTGTCGCCCACTCTGATCTGTGTGATGTTGACTTTTGATCTCTGTTGTTTTGATCCAACCACAACGAATTCTGTTTTTCCATTGTTCAGCTTCAAGCAATTCCGCGACATCCATTGACATAGTTCGTCAAGACAGGCATCAATTTGCTCTATTGCATCATTAACGTTTGACTGTTTAGGATCGAAATGTATATTTGAGTATCGTCAGCGTAACAATGATATTTCAGGCCATGCTTCTGGATAATATCAGCCGTGGGTACATTGAAAACAGTATAGGTCCTAGAACAGAGCCTTGCAGGACACCGTACTTTAGCTGCGATATATCCGATGTCACATTGTCAATGCGCACACAGTATGTTCTGCCATTCAGGTATAACTGGAACCAATCAAGTGCAACACCGCCGATTCCAAAATAGCTGTTCATACGGGATAGCAGAATGGAGTGATCGACAGTGTCAAAAGCTGCGGATAGATCTAATAACACGAGAAGAGTTATGTTGCCGCAGTTCATGGCCTGTGCACAGCAGATCGTTATAAATGTTTAGCAATTGCGGTTTCTATGCTGTGGTGTGCACGATAGGCCGACTGGAATCAATGAGATTATTGTTGGCGAGGAATGTAGAGAGTTGTTTGGCTACCACCCGTTCCAGTGTCTTACTGAGAAAACATAAGTTTGATATAGGACGATATTTGGCTAACATGAATGAGTCCGAGTTTACCTTCTTCAAGATAGGTCGGATTTGCACAGCTTTGAGAGAAGACATAATTTCTCCCAAGTTCATTGAGCTGTTGATGATTTTAGTCATTGCCGGCAATACCGCATCACTACACTTCTTCAGCAGTGCCGATGGAATTGGATCAAGGTCACGTGTTGTTCCTGGTGAATTTGACAGTATCTTCTGTATTTCATTTATAGACACTTCATGAAAACCCACAAACTTGGACAATGAAAGAGCTCTTGCAGGAGGGTGTAGATCACTTACTCTTTCAAACTGATCTCGGGTGCATTTTATTTTATCGGTAAAGAAGATGTGGAAGCTCTGGGCCAAATTCTTCTGTGATTCGCACTTCGGAAGAGGTGAACTCTTTCGCCGGTGAAGTAGTCTGTCAGTCAGACTGTCGGAAAATAGCTCAGATGAGCTAATGTTGCCAATTATCATGTAACCGACGTTAAATAAAGTTTCTTGTATCTTGTAGACGGAAAATTTGCCTTTGATCTTTTGCCACTTCGCCAAATAGCTCGTTGTAATTTTGCTCATTTGATCTGTTGATTTACCATTTGCTTCCGATGGCAGTAAATTTGGCTGTCAGTTTCAAGATGTGATTTTCTCCATTTATTCTCCAGTTGGCGCCGTATTTTTTTCTCTGTCCGTATGTTTTCATTAAACCATGGATAATTTGGGCGAAGTTTCACACATCGTTGTTTCATTGGTGCATGCTTTTCGAGCGCTTGGGATAGAAAATTGTTATATCTCTCAAGTCTCAACTTGTGCATACAGCGAGTTGTTCAGGCAGTCCGGATTGATTACTTCAACGATAAGATAGTGGATATCGTGTGAAACAAGACACTATGGTCAGCTGACTCAACTTAAATGTTGACACAGCAGAAGCTGATGCTTGAAGTGAACGTCTCCGCTGCTGGCACAAGCAGGTGTAGAATTCAGATCTGGTGTAGATGTGGCAAGCAGCACTAAGCAAGCACTGGCAGGTGCACTGGCCAGCAGGGCAGTATTCACAAAGACCGAATTCATCTTTGGTCAGCTGGGGGCTTTTGCTCGCCAAGTGTTACCCCAGTTGTACATGGCTGGACAAGTGACGTGAGTTCTTCACGAAGATGCCGTCATTGTCGTTGTCTCATCTGGCTGCCGACGGCTGTAGGCAATATAGAAAAGGTCGGTTCCCACCACTGCCACCAGGCTCGCAAAGGCTGGCATTATGCTATGCAAATGAACTAAAATTATTAAGTGCCAAAATGATTATTATAAAACTACAGTAATGGCTTCATTATCCCAACTATAGATGTCTATTTTCCCGATTAAAATCTGCCTGGAAGCTCACATGCAGCAAGTTTTCAGAAATATCAATGAAAAAAATTATGGTAACAAATTTTGCTGGCCAAGTGAGGTGAAACTAAAAGGTAATAAGTATCATTACCAGGAAAAAATGCCTTAATTACAAGTAGAAGTACTTTGCAGAAATTGTGCTTGAAAAAAATACTGTTACCGAAAAATACGCAAGTAAAGTAACAAAATACTTCTACTTACATACCACTGGTGATGAGCGATAATAAAAAGATGGCTTATCACTTTGACAATGAATAGAGTGAGAGTAATGGTACATGCCCCACATTGGGGCCAAAAAGGATGGATGGATGGTGCGTGTGACACTGGTGACGAACAGCTAGGGCACTGGGCAGGGAGAGACATTTGACGTTAGATGCCATATCTTGGTGAGTGAATGTTCCGGATCTGTACCACCATGCACGAGACATCAATATTTGATCAAATCATCCTACAATGCCCTCCAGAAACTAAAACATTTTTCAATTTGCCAATTTTTTCTAAAAATTGTATCCTTTCTTCAAATGTTTAATTTAATCTCAAAAGCTTCTTCAGTTAGCATGTCGTGCATTGTGCAGTTATTTCAGTGGTTCTTTGTTGGGAATCGTTCATGGCCAGAATACTCACGCCATCCTTCTGAGCCATTAAATAGTTGGACGTAGGTTTAAGCTTGTGTAATATATAATGCTATAATGCAGTGGTTCTCAAACTTTATGCCTCGTTGCCCCTTCTTTTACAGAATGTTTTCAAAATACCTCATGCAGCTTTACACATGCCAAAAGAACGACATCTATTGGGTATTTTAAACATGACCAATCATTGCAGAGGATACACAGTGGCTTGTAGTATATTCTACAGCAGTGCTCACATTGCCACACAGAATTAGTTTGTATAATAAGAGTCTTCAGTTAAAACAGTTTGAAGAAGAAGGGTATAATGGCTCTGTGTATAGTTACAGACTTACAGTAGCCCATTGAGACTACGTGGCAGTGGGAAACAGTGCTTTACTTAGTGCTGTGTACAGTCACCTATCACCAGTCTTATTTATCTCAAGTGGAGAGACTTAACAAGTTCCCAAGCACACTGGCTGTGGCATTATTGGTGTCAAGGTAATTGCAGCACACATTTTAGACAACGACATGATTGAAGGGACTTCAATAGAGGCCTATAAAATATACATTGACATCACAATAATGGTGGTGTTACACTAACTATCAGTGACTACAACAACACTGCAATTTGTTTGGCTAGACAAATTGTCATCTCATCAAATAACATGTTTGATTCCTATTTAATTGACCACTCAATCTGTGGTTTGACCTAGACAAAATGGTATAAACTGTTATAAAAATTCGACCCCTTTTAAAAAGGTGAAAACATTGTAAAATAGCATAGTGCAGCTCATAGGTTGTCACAATATATCACAGCCAACAAAATTGTAACAACAGATATTTGGTTTTTGAAGTCTTAGCATTGTGCAGTTTCACACCGTGTATGAACGGATGTGTTGCCTTGCTGTTCATTGTGTAGTTTCACACCGTGTATGAACGGATGTGTTGCCTTGCTGGTCAGTGTTGTTGATGTTTTCTTCCTTTTCTTCGGTTCAGTTTGTCACATTCTGTTGATGCTTTGAAACTTTGAGTTAACTGATACTGCATACACAGACTACTAAGAGTTTGTAAGAGTCTAAGAGGTGCTAAATTCAACTCCTTTGAAATTACATGTATAGCTCAGTTTCTAAGTTACATGAGGAATTTATCAACGACACAACATGGAATCTAGGTCCATTTTCTGTGGATTATGAATCCGGGGTCCATTTTCTATGGAGGTATGTATTCTGTGAGGTATTGGATGCGGACACCCATAGAGTATGAACCTGGTCAAATTATATAGGGTGGGTCCATATTCTACACGGAATATGGACCCCACTTTCCATGGGGTTAATACTCTATATGTGACACCAGCACACCAGACCTGTGCTAACCACTGGTCCATTACTGTCACTACATTACATTTGGGTTGACTAAATCTGGTAAAAAATTATCACATGCACGTAAACATGTATGAAGCTGCATTTAATCAATTTTAAACATAATTGAGCATGAAAATGCATAGATCCTCAATTGTTTAATGTAGGACAAGAGAATCACTGACACATTTAGATTTCTAATTATTATTTCTTTTTTACTTCAAAAATGTAATTAACTGTACACTTGAACACGTAACTATAACCATAACTAACAAACAAATATATTTCTGCATTATGGTGATGGTGACAACTTGCTTAGCCATATTAAAAAAAACGAACTGATATAAATTCTCAAGTCATGCTGTGTATTTCACTGAAATTCTGTCCACATTGACATCTGTTGACAGCATTCTCACTTATCAGAAAACTAATTAAGGTACAATAACTCTTTCCTCCAATTAGAGTAATACTATTAACTCTTGCCTCCAATTAAGGTACAGTCTATTAACTCTTTTCCTCCAATTAGGGCACAATTTGTTAACTGTTCATAGTTCAAACTGAAATAAAGTGTAGTAATTTCATGCATTACATGTGTTACATATATATATATATATAACATATGTTATTATGTTGTTATATTTAGTTATATTGTTTCAGGTTGTGTGTATGAAGACACAGACTGGAACGACGGTGAAAGGTCTTGCTACCATTTCCAGACATCTGGCCCGGAACAGCAGTAAACAAAAATGTTTGGGTAAAGCTAACTTTATCGTTGATATCACATTGATGAAGAATTCCTGTCTGGAGTAGATTTGTTACTTGACCTTTGTAGCAGAACATGTCTCCTTGGTGTGATGATTACTTCATTTTATCAGAATTACCAGGGCAGACAAGACATCATGAGAAAGATTGGTGTACTTCATTTTATCAGAAATAAAAAAAACTGCACATAATTTGATGCAATGTAAAGTTGTTCTGTTAAACTGTTAACACAATATTCTTTAAATTGATTGCATGGTAAATATTGCTTTAATATTAATGTGCAGCCAAAATATCAGCTGTCCATAAATACGGTCAGTGTATTTATTTAAAAAATGCATGAGTGGTGATTGCCATTGACATGACGACACCATGCAGCTAGTCATTACTTTTGCATGAGACCCACGCGTAGGTTGAGGCCTTCACCTGTGTGCCAGAACCTTATCAGAACATCAATTATTTATTTGCAGGTACGTGTCCTCTAGACCAGGCGCTAGTGAGCCAGTGGCTGGAGTACAGAGTCCTCCAGGTAGACCGATGTTCACGGGAAGATGACCTTCACAGAGTTTTAAAGGTCAGTTCCTTTGCAGATGAAAGAATACCGCAATTTATTTTAGAAGAAATGAAGCCATTAACTGTAATTGAAAATTTGGAAGCTTCCAAGTTGGTGAACAGGTGAATCCACCATTTCAAATACACAACTTAAGGATTTTTTTATATAAAATAATACTTATGTATGGTTTGTGTGTTATGCACATCACTCAGTGTTCATGCTGGTTATATCTACAGTTAATAAAATTATTATAGTATTTTCAGTACTTAATTCTTAGCAAATGACTGATATCATTGATCATTATCATTGAAAAGTACTTCTGCGTGTTAAGTTTTGGTTTCAAAGTACTAACATTTTACCTGATGCATTTGCACTGTTGAAGTTTGCTTTACTACTGTCATTTCACCAGTACAGCCACCTCCCAATAAAGGTCAGCCCAACTCAATGCCAAAATATTTGTATAAAACTCACCATGTCTTTAAAGCTGTACCTCAACAATTCTATTTTTCTTAACCCCTCTTTAAACTATGTTTTTGTTAAAATATAGTAATTTTTAATTTACAGGAACTGAATGGTTATCTGAGTGATCGCACATATTTTGCTGGGCCATACCACACCCTTGCCGACCTTTCGCTTTACTATGGACTTCACCGAACCTTTGTAAGTTTTTCAACATCTTAATTTGTTATTTTATTCTACATTGTGGTTGCCTTTCCACAGGATTTACGGCAGCTGTTAAGCTTATGTTTTGAAGTTGTGTCGTATGGTCAAAGTTAATTACGGGATGAGCCTCTCTAGAACTATCAATTCTGTTTGTGATTGTTTCATAGGAATTTTACATAATTAGAGGCTGTCTGTTATTTTAAAGATAAATATTGGTTTTTGACAATAATATATCACACTATAAGATTTTGATAGAAAACAGGTTGTGTGAAAATGAACTGCATTGTTTTTGTGATATCTGTCCTTATTTTATGTTCGCCAATTCAGGTCAAGCTCTCATTTCAAGAAAAGGAGAAATATATTCATCTATCACGTTGGTTCAACCAGGTAATCCGATGTTGTACATTAGCCACTGGCCCAGTGACCCAACACCTTTCAAAAGCTATTGGGCCAATGGCTTACATATTTTATTGGGCCACTGGGCCATTGGTTTCAGTCCGAAAAATATGGACCTTTTGTTTCTCATTTGGCACCAATTAAATGTAATCTCTGTCTGATCTTCTGTTCCCAGATGAAACTGTTGTCACCATCTGTATGAGTAGTCACCTGTTGCAGGGGCACAGTCATGTTGCACAGTCATGTTGCACAGTCATGTTGCACAGTTTCCCTAGTATCTGTGTAATGTGGAGTTCTTGTGAACCGTGTGGATTTCCCAGAGATGGAGTCACACGGCATCCTTATAAAAGTGCTACGTGACTACTACTGATAGTGCAACAGAATTCTTGCAAACCTTGTGTTTTTTTAATGATGCCTCAGATTCTGCGGTAATAACTAAACTGAGTCGCACCACAATTAAAAATCTTCATATTCTCACTTCTTATACTTGTTACGTAATTTTTTCGAAAAATGAATACCTCAGATTAAGACTTCAAAGATGTCCATATGGTATCACTTGTTACTCATTTGAGATCTTTTGCTTTCTGTTGTGTTCCAGGTTCAACATGAAAACAATGCGAGACAGACATTCAGTGCTATCCAATTTCTGAAGACGCCCATTTATCAGTGAAATATGATATGTTGTGAAAATTAAACTTGTACAAAATGAATGGATGGGTTTGTGTGGTGGGAGGATTATAAACAGTGGGATTGTATCAATGACATTCTTTACTAGCTCATATTATATATACCTGATTTTGCACTTCAAAATCAATTTAGCTCCTTAACAGTGCTTGTGTATCCTGAACACTCAGCATAAGGATGTCACTTTTGTTTTGTTACAAGACAGGGTGGCTTTTTAGATTTAGAAAAAGGTCAATATATATAAATATACAATGGGTTCTGTTTAATGTGGGCTCATTGTCTTAATGAAATGTCCTCAGCAGTTTTCCTCAATATATCAGACGGACAGTTGTAACTAGACGACGACAGTTTTTTCTACAATGCTGGAAAATTGTCCTGAAAATGTTGATGAACATTCAAAGCTATGTTATAAAGTTGTTTTCTTACTGGCAGTTTGTAAGATGTGTAACTTAACATTGTGAAAACTTGTCACTTTGCTTTCTAAGCAACAACAAAAGGCATCTTTTTGAACCTATGCATTTAAGAGTTAATAAAAACAATATTATCAACTACAATAATGAATATTATGCCAGCAGTTTACTGGAGAAACCTTTACAGACAGCACCATTGTGATAGAAAGTTTGATGTTACCTATATGTAATTATGTGCACATGTATATACAGTATGTTTTCCTCAACTTGCCAAACTGAGAACATTACTCTATTTGCGTCAGTGTATTTGTGTTGGGTGTAAATACTACAACTGTTACGTCCACACTGTGTGGCATTATTGCAAGTGTAATTTTTAATTGAAGTAAATACAAGAAATCAGCACGAGCTGGCTGCTGGCACATGTATATATGTCAAAGAAACGGGCATTTGACACATCACGATAGGATCAAAGAAGGTCTTGATATTTACTGATTTAGTGTCTTGGGTGTGCCTCACTAAATCGGCTGTAGGAAACTGACATTTCACTAAACTCTCCAACTTAGAAACTTTTATGTAACAGTAAATCATAGATATGATATTTTTGATAGTAGTTAAACTGATTAGATTGTGTTAACTTTGAGATAAACAGACAGTACTTAAACTAGTCAGATTGTGTTAACTTTGAGATAAACAGACAGTACTTAAACTAGTCAGATTGTGTTAACTTTGAGATAAACAGACAGTACTTAAACTAGTCAGATTGTGTTAACTTTGAGATAAACAGACAGTACTTAAACTAGTCAGATTGTGTTAACTTTGAGATAAACAGACAGTACTTAAACTAGTCAGATTGTGTTAACTTTGAGATAAACAGACAGTACTTAAACTAGTCAGATTGTGTTAACTTTGAGATAAACAGACAGTACTTAAACTAGTCAGATTGTGTTAACTTTGAGATAAACAGACAGTACTTAAACTAGTCAGATTGTGTTAACTTTGAGATAAACAGACAGTACTTAAACTAGTCAGATTGTGTTAACTTTGAGATAAACAGACAGTACTTAAACTAGTCAGATTGTGTTAACTCTTAGATAAACAGACAGTACTTAAACTAGTCAGATTGTGTTAACTCTTAGATAAACAGACAGTACTTAAACTAGTCAGATTGTGTTAACTTTGAGATAAACAGACAGTACTTAAACTAGTCAGATTGTGTTAACTTTGAGATACACAGACAGTACTTAAACTAGTCAGATTGTGTTAACTTTGAGATACACAGACAGTACTTAAACTAGTCAGATTGTGTTAACTTTGAGATAAACAGACAGTACTTAAACTAGTCAGATTGTGTTAACTCTTAGATAAACAGACAGTACTTAAACTAGTCAGATTGTGTTAACTTTGAGATAAACAGACAGTACTTAAACTAGTCAGATTGTGTTAACTTTGAGATAAACAGACAGTACTTAAACTAGTCAGATTGTGTTAACTCTGAGATAAACAGACAGTACTTAAACTAGTCAGATTGTGTTAACTCTGAGATAAACAGACAGTACTTAAACTAGTCAGATTGTGTTAACTCTTAGATAAACAGACAGTACTTAAACTAGTCAGATTGTGTTAACTCTTAGATAAACAGACAGTACTTAAACTAGTCAGATTGTGTTAACTCTTAGATAAACAGACAGTACTTAAACTAGTCAGATTGTGTTAACTTTGAGATAAACAGACAGTACTTAAACTAGTCAGATTGTGTTAACTTTGAGATAAACAGACAGTACTTAAACTAGTCAGATTGTGTTAACTTTGAGATAAACAGACAGTACTTAAACTAGTCAGATTGTGTTAACTCTGAGATAAACAGACAGTACTTAAACTAGTCAGATTGTGTTAACTTTGAGATAAACAGACAGTACTTAAACTAGTCAGATTGTGTTAACTCTGAGATAAACAGACAGTACTTAAACTAGTCAGATTGTGTTAACTCTGAGATAAACAGACAGTACTTAAACTAGTCAGATTGTGTTAACTCTGAGATAAACAGACAGTACTTAAACTAGTCAGATTGTGTTAACTCTGAGATAAACAGACAGTACTTAAACTAGTCAGATTGTGTTAACTCTGAGATAAACAGACAGTACTTAAACTAGTCAGATTGTGTTAACTCTGAGATAAACAGACAGTACTTAAACTAGTCAGATTGTGTTAACTCTGAGATAAACAGACAGTACTTAAACTAGTCAGATTGTGTTAACTCTGAGATAAACAGACAGTACTTAAACTAGTCAGATTGTGTTAACTCTGAGATAAACAGACAGTACTTAAACAAGTCAGATTGTGTTAACTCTGAGATAAACAGACAGTACTTAAACTAGTCAGATTGTGTTAACTCTGAGATAAACAGACAGTACTTAAACTAGTCAGATTGTGTTAACTCTGAGATAAACAGACAGTACTTAAACTAGTCAGATAGTGTTAACTCTTAGATAAACAGACAGTACTTAAACTAGTCAGATTGTGTTAACTCTTAGACATCTTTTGTTTCCCTTTAAAGGCTCAAATCGATAAAACAAACTCCGAGACATACATGTATGTTTTTTCAAAGTTGTAACCAAAATCGTAGTTTTCAGTTATCTCATGTAACGGCAGGATTTGCTGGATTCACCTGTCTCCCTCTGGCACAGTCTTGAGCATCCCGTGGGTTGATAAAACAAATTTGATACCCATCTGAATGAAGTCTGCCACAGTGTTGGTCTGCTGACAGGGGCTGTCCCCTCCAACTCCCAACTTCGTCAAGCCTTTTAGTCAGTCAGTGTCATCCTTTTGCGTCCATGTCATATCAGCCTACTATTCCAGTTACCTGTACTACCACTTTGCACCGGCCTGTCTTGTTTACTTGCTTGGTGTGTTTAGAAGTTAACTTTTTGGGCCAATGGACTGCACTGTGTCCCATGATCCATCCATATCTTGGAAACTGTTTGGGATCTATTTTTTTTTAAATTGGTTTGGCACATATATTAGGGCACTGTCGATATGCATACAACATTATATTTAATTGGATCTTTCCAAAGATTCCTTTCCGGCTTTCAAGGGCCCAAAAACTGGTACATTTTCAGTTTGCCTATTTTGTTCAAAAACTTTTAACTTTGTCACTAATTTTACACGGACATAGCTTTAGGTAGAGGTAATACATAAGAACTTTGTATTTGATTGAATGTTTCTAAGGGCACTGGGCACCTCAGATCTCTGAACCTCCCACAAAAGCCTAAGTTTACATTTGCTTGGTCCTGCCTAGCATGACTTGTGTGCTTGCAGACTTACCTTCGTGGCCCCGTTGGCTTCTCGTTCCAGCTGTCCACTATTGGTCGTTACCTGTGACTGATCTGTTACCAGTGGCTAGCTGGTGCTTATGTCAGCAACTTGGTCATTAGAGCTGTGTTGCTGAAAAACTGCTTGCTATCTTGTCAGTCAGTTTAGCGGATAACCTGGATGTTAATAGGGAAGATTAGCTGAACTCTATGTTTTTACTAGAATAATTGTAATAACTATGAAGGTAATTAATAATACTAGTTGTTACTTGATAACATTTACAACTAGTTTTGTTTTACGAAGTTACACCACAAGTTCAGTGTATCGGTCACACCTGACAGTTATCTTCATTGGCATATAATCTCCACCTAACTCAATTGTTTTACTTCCATTGCAGTTCACCCAAAATCACATTAAGTGATACAAATGGTTATTTTACTAATTAAACAAGACCTAATTTTTAATTAATAATTAAAAAACATCAGACAAAATGTATCAATCTAATTTCAGTAACAATTTTATACACTGACATACCACATACATTAAGATAAGAAAATTTGACTTCTAATTCAACAAGACATGAAACACCATTACAAACACAAGATGATAGCCAGCAGCATTATTCACACAATTTCCTACAAAACCAACAACTTCACAAAGTATCACACCAAACAGTTTTGATTTGTTACAAAAATAGTAATAATGTTCAGATAATTCCAGTTCCCTTATTAAAAATCACAAACCTGTGTGCGGGTAAAATTTAATGTCTCTTATAACAGTAACACCAACAAAATTACAGCAAGAAATGTCATACATTACTTGACACCATATACAAGTCATTCATGGACTCTTCGTGTTATGTCATTATCATGTTAGTAGCCATTGTTCAAGAAAATGTTCTTAACATCCGAGCAGTGCCAATAAACGTTAAGGCAGATTTGGTTTGTTTATGACATAATTAGGGGCTGACATGATTACACTGGTTCTGATTTAGTGTATAAGAATTAACAAAAAATCCTTCAATAACCCGGAAAAATCAATTGGTTATTATTGCTCCCATGTACATATACAATTTGTACCAAACCACATCACAACAACTGCTTAAACATGTTATCCCTCCTTTAGACAGTGTTTTCTTGCTGATGGTTTGTATTAAAGATCCATCATAACCAGTGAACCATCACTCGAATCTAATTCTCAGCACTGACGGACGATCCATCTCCACCTAGTTACACCCATGTATGTATTCTCTCAATCTCTGGATACAAATATATTACACAATTGCAACATGTAGTTTTATTTACTTCATCTGGATTTTAGAGAGTAAAACTCTATCCCATTAGCAACTATTTGTCATCTAATTTTTTAAGCGAGCACTGATTATTTATGCCACAATTGCTGGCCATTTTACAAAACAATAAACCATCTCCTGAGTAACAAGACAATGAAACACACCACACATTTAAAATGTAGCTTTGAGCTTAATTTGATCCTTTCTACAAGTCCATCTGTAATGCAGAGGGTGCATTAGAAAGAATAATACTCGTCTTAGCATCATATACACAAATGACCACAACTTCAGGCTTGCACAACTTGCCTGTCTTAGTCACCCGACTTGTGACTGGAATGTTTATACCATCTCACATGTTGCTTAGAAACAGGACACAGGAATGTTCGTGCAGCTCAGAGCGTCCACGAAAACTCTTGTTGCACGTGTTACAGGTAAAAGGCAAGGCATGTGCCTCACGAATGTGCTGCGTTAAGTTTCCCTCGATGCAGAACGACCGGTCACATGACGGACACTGGAAGAGTGCCTTGCCAGCGACAGAAACTTCATGGGCGCTCTTTGTGTGTTTCACCAGAGTCTGTTTCCACATGAAGCCGCGGTTGCAGTGTGAGCAGAAGTGGTTGTAGTGTCGACACTTGTGTCGCTTCAGCAGCGAGCGACTTGTGAAAGCCTTGTGACACGAATCACATATCAATATGGCGTCGACGCCGTGATCAATGTTCATGTGTTCCTCTAAACATCCCTTTGCGCTGAACGTTGTGGTGCATTTGCTGCATGAGTAACGACGACGCTCGCATTTCTTCACATGCAGCTGCAGCGCCACCTGGTTTGGTAAGGACAACTTACACGTGGCGCAGGATATGTCTGTGGGAGCCGACGGCAAGTGGCATTGACGAATGTGTGACGAGAGGTTTTCATTGGCCGGCACTGGCATCTTACAGATGGGACAGGGGACACGTTGTTTCGGCTGCACCTCTTCCAGGCATGTCTGTAGATCCTGGTGGTCGCTGTGGCGACTCTTCAGGTGCTTGAACAAGTAGCGGTAATCCTTGAGTTTCAGTCGACATATGCGGCACTGCACGAGCGGTTTACGGGAACTCTGATGGTTTTTAACCCACTCCGGTGTCGTAGACATGTCCTGCGTGTCAGTGTCATCCTCAAGGGAACACTCATCACTCGGTTGCTGCTGCTGTTCCATGTCAATGCTGTCGTCGTCGTCACCAGTCGTCACTGACAGTAGTTGATCCGTGTCACCAGTCAAGTCGCCATCGGTGTCATCTCTGTCGTCAACGCCACCTCGGTCAGAAACTGAATCCATTACACTGTCCAAGCCAAACTGGGAACCTTCCTTCACAAGTTGTAGCAGACTAAGTGCGGCTGACTGAACAACATCTGACGTGTCGTCTAACTGCTGCTTGGCTGTGTCACTGCTTTCACATGAGTTGTCTCCAAGCCCATTAAGACACTCTCCGTTCGTAGGTTTTACTGCTTCGACACCCGGATGACTCTTGGGCTTCTTCTGTGGAAACATTGTGGTGAGACGCTTCAGGTTCTCAGTTGACTCTGTGGCAGTTACTGATCGATGACGTCTCTTTGTAGAACGTTTTCCAACTGATTTCAGATGCCCCTCAGAGTTTGTCCGGTTCCTGCTTTTTCCATTTGTTGTCTTGTCAACATTGTCTGTTTCTTCTCCCAACTTGGTCACTGAAAACAAGAAATGGCATATACATTAAATAAGCATGGTTGATAATGGCAAGTGATAACACTGATAAAATTTCTAAGTAAACAAATATAAACTTTAATAATTTGGTAACTGGTTGCAAAGATGGAACTATGTATATATGAGCAGACTGGCAACAAATTATATGTGGTGTAGCAAATTAAAAAGGTCGTGGATATTGCACTGACAGTGCAACAATTCCACAACTATTGTACCAACTTTAGGTGCAATATACACTTCAAGTTAAAAAAGCTTTTGTTTGATTCTGATGAGGTACTAGCATGTACTTTATCTGGCAAGGAATATTTTCTTTCTGAAGCGTTTTACATCGTTTTTCATTTAATTTTTATTAGCAAACTTACATCATGAACGTCGACTACGTACACTAGAATTGCGCACATAACGCTGAGTAAACCAATCGTCAATTTGAAGTGTACATGTAATGTATCTTGGCTGCCATCTATGCCAGTATTTCATTAATTTTAAACACTTTGCTTGGCTACATTTTGGCCCGGTACTGTGCGACTTTACGTACAGTAAGCACTGTCCAAAATAAAAAAAATTAGTAATTAGTTTTAAGGAACGAGTAACTGGACTGTCAACAGTATCAAGAATATGCAAACTCGGGAAGTATAATTGAAAACAGAAAAGGGGCGTAACCGTAGGTTTCGACAACAGGTGTACGCGGGTATCATGCAATATAACCAATCGAAAGCAACGATATACAATTTGGAAGAAGATTTACACTGTAATAAGCAGAAATTGCAAGTGCGAGCGATAACTACGACGTCGTTCACCGCCAGCCGTACCTGATATGCTGATTCTGACAGACCCATCATGGAGTTTGTGCAGGCGAAGCTCGCTTGTCGTCCATGCTTTACGGTCCGCAGCCCAAAAACAGGCGCGACCACCCGTTTTAAGGTTAGAGCAGGTTTCTATCACAGCTGACGGTAGTATCAGATCGAAATTTGACAAGAATCCGTTGTTTGTTCGCCGAGGCGACATGGCGACAATATCACACGAAACCACTTACGGAGAAACACAAATCTAAAAATAAATTTCTGATACCGCACATTCTCGTTCAATGGCGCCACCAGTTTCAGCAAATGCTCACACTTTCTGGCAGTTAAATTTATTGTGATTACTCATCTTTCGTACGTTGTGTAGCGAGAACACTGTGTTTTTCGCTAAATCAGTCGGCACATTATGTTATACCGATTATGCGACACAAGTGATGATAAATATAAAAAACGTCCTCTAAAGCTGTCATCGAATTAATTCTTTGTTCTTCTCTGTTAATTCCAGCAGATGGCAGCACGTTATTTGTCCAAGCCGATTTGTCTATAGGTCACGCAGAGTCTATGATTGGTCACGAAATGTCAAATTGCTGATATTTTGCTTTTATCTTTACGTTAAGACTAAAATAACGAGAACGTAAAATGTAAAAACAAAGTCAAAATTAGTTTAATACTTTTTGAGATATGATGTTTTTTGAAGATGTAACACTTAATATTGTTTAGGATGGTCGATTCCACCAACCTCCAACAAAAATCAATAAATGGTAGGGGAAGATGGGGTACAACGACAAGTCAACAAAAAAACCCGATATAGGTTAAAACCATGCATTTAAAACGGTCCCCAGCAAAATATTCATTCAACCAATTCCGGTCACAAAAATAACATAATGCATACTAGAAAAATACATAACAAATTTGATGAAAACCTAAAACACTATCAAGCTTAGGGTTTGCCTTAGTACCATAATGTTGACGTTTTATACAGTGCTAACGCGCGTCGGGCACCAGGAGTTACCGCGGAAGTGACGTAACAGGACCATCACGCCATTTCCGCAGATTTATATCACGCTAAGATAATTAACTATTGGCGCTCGTTATGGATTAACCCGGAATACGACTGTAAGATGCCACGGGCAACACAGAAAAGCGTTTGGAACGACAGTAACTACCAGGGGCACAGTAAGTTGGCATATTGGTTACGTTTAGGGTACTACGACAGAGATAACGTCTTCACGATATGATCTTCTGAAACTAAACGTATGCGTTTATCCACGGTTCCGTGACTGAGCGAAAGGTTAAAAAACGGTGCGCCAAATTAAACGAGACAATATAGTTAAACCACGCATGTGTTGATAAGGCTCTAATAGGTAACGTCCGCCGGGACAGATGTGATTTTTGATTGAGGTTCATAGGTATTGATACATACTCCTGCTTCCGGTATAAGAGCGACCGACGTCAAGAAGAAGGTCAAACGAAACTATGTTCTAGTAAGTGTCGACCTTTTTCCTTTTTTTTTTATAGTTTTAACAGTGTTTTATATTCTCAAAACAGTGACTTAAACTGGATGCCATGTTTGTGGATATGGCAGGCGGACGCAGCATACGGAAGAAGCAATGAATAGAGTGCCCAATGAAATCATCATATCGTCGTCATCATCATCATCATCATCATTGGCGTATAATGGCGGTGTTTTTAAACCATGCTGGGTTCACCTTAAATGCTTCCAATTGCCGTCTTCCATATGCAAGTCCTGTTAGGACTTCCTTGGCCTGCCAACGAGGACTGTCCTCACCACCACTAACTTTGTATATCTCTTCACACAGTCAGCATCGTAATTTCGCCCATACCACCTCAGCCTATTTTTGATCACTTAGAGACATCCCCAATTTTCTCTATTCACCCTCTTCTTCTAAGTGCTGCTCTATACTGCCCGCCCGCCCGCCCGCCCGCCCGCCCGCCCGCCCGCCCGCCCGCCCGCCCGCCCGCCCGCCCGCCCGCCCGCCCGCCCGCCCGCCCGCCCGCCCGCCCGCCCGCCCGCCCGTCCGCATGAGCAGTGACCCTTGCAAGATGTCTTGCAACCACATTTGATCAGTTCCAAGACGTCAACTGGTGCTGGTTTGTAGAGACACCGGACTGGGACATACTCGACCCCGGCAAGCACCCATCCATCCTCTAGGGGCAGTAGGCATGGGTGAGGTTTTGCATAGCTTTTGTCCCTCATAGCCATAACGTTGGTGCGTAAGATACGGTTGCTCTGGTCGGGGGAAGCTTCTCGCCCTCCAGATTGCTGGACCTGAATAGGTGAACAAGGATGACACTATCAGAAGATTGTGTACCACTGATTTAACTCACTAAATGTTCAACACGGCATGTTCCATGATAGATGTGTTGTATATGTAATTATGTATGTTTAACTTTTAATTTATTTTATTTTCGCCCAAATTTAATCTTATTCAATGTGTATCTCCTTGTAGGTGTTTCAGGATAACATTATTTGTATTCAGATTCTGACCTTGAACCTGAACTTCTGTATATATATATATATATATATATATATATATATATATATATATATATATATATATATATATATATATATACATATATATATGTTTGTGTGTGTGTGTGTGTGTGTGTGTGTGTGTGTGTGTGTGTGTGTGTGTGTGTGTGTGTGTGTGTGTGTGTGTGTGTGTGTGTGTGTGTGTGTGTGTTTCCTTAGTATTTGTACGTTTGTATTCTGGTAGTATGCTGTAATATTTTTTATTATTATTAATAAAAAAAATTGTAGCGTGACCTGATTGTTATAATTTGATTTTATTGAATGTTCATCATATGTTTTGACCTTGCTGCATGACTTTCGACTTGAAACCAGTCAAAAATGACCTTTACCTTACCTTCTTGCATGACCTTGACTTACTATCGACCTGAAACATATTCCAGATTATTAGGAATGTTTGAAAACCATACAATGGAGTCAAACATCATTGAAATTGGTCAAGTAGTTCCAGAGATATGCCATTTTCTGTATTTTCCACGAGTGACGGCGGCCATCTTGGATTTTTGGCCTTACAGATGTCAAAAACTATGTAACCTAAGATTTGTTTAGTTCATACCCTAATAAAGTCAAATCAATCATTATCTCACTTTGGGCATCCGATTCCTACTGAAAGTACATCCCAGTCTACATTAAATATGCGAAGCACCTTCATAATATAATGCCGATGGAATTTCTCCAAGATCTTCCGATGCCAGCGACAACTGTCTTGAGGTTTATAGACAGGGGGCGTATCGACAATAAGCACCATAACACCATAACAGTCCA
This sequence comes from Oasisia sp. SBJ-2009, assembly GCA_964017155.1. Classification (NCBI taxonomy): domain Eukaryota; kingdom Metazoa; phylum Annelida; class Polychaeta; order Sabellida; family Siboglinidae; genus Oasisia; species Oasisia sp. SBJ-2009. The sequence goes on from OZ024863.1 coordinate 24,190,412, forward strand.
CATCGTCCCACAATAATACTTTTTTTCGGATCAGCGTTCGGACTTGAATGTTTTCGCGGAAGCTATGGTGGGTCGAACTGAAGCAGTCCAATACATTGATAACCAAAAGTAGTAGAACCTTTGACTGTTTATTTCACCCTACATTGTATGTGTGTCTTTCGAAAGACATTCAAAGGGAAATGAAGGCAACGTGTCGTGGCGATTAAAATATAATGGCGCAGTGGTGCAGTGGTGCAGTGGCGCAGTGGCGCAGTGGCGCAGTGGCGCAGTGGCGCAGTGGCTAGAACTTCGGCCTCTCGACTAAGAGAACCCCGGTTCGAAACATGTGGTGCAGTGTAAAACCTTGTGCAAGTTTATCTTTCACTCTACATTGCTCCAGTTCACTCAGCTGCATGTGTCTGCTAGCCTGTCCCCTCCTCGTCTGTCCCCTCATCGTCTGTCCCCTCCTCGTCTGTCCCCTCATCGTCTGTCCCCTCCTTGTCTGTCCCCTCCTCGGCTGTCCCCTCCTTGTATGTCCCCTCCCTGTCTGTCCCCTCCTCGTCTTTCCCCTCATCGTCTGTCTCCTCCTTATCTGTCCCCTCCTTGTATGTTCCCCTTGTTCCCCCTCCTCGTCTGTCCCCTCCTTGTCTATCCCCTCCTTGTTTGTCCCCTCCTCGTCTGTCCCCTCTTTGTCTGTTCCCTCCTCGTTAGTCCCTCTTGGCTGTCCCCTCCTTGTCTGTCCCCTCCTCGACTGTCCCCTCCTTGTCTGTCCCCTCCTCGACTGTCCCCTCCTTGTCTGTCCCCTCATTGTGTGTCCCTCCTCGTCTGTCCCCTCATCGACTGTCCCCTCCTTGTCTGTCCCCTCATTGTGTGTCCCCTCCTCGTCTGTCCCCTCCTTGTCTGTCCCCTACTCGTCTGTCCCCTCCTCGTCTTTCCCCTCCTCGTCTGCCCCTCCTCGTCTTTCCCCTCATCGTCTGTCCCCATGTCTGTCCCTTCTCGTCTGCCCCCTCCTTGTCTGTCCCCTCCTCGTCTGTCCCCTCCTTGTCTGTACCCTCCTTGTCTGTCCCCTCCTTGTCTGTCCCCTCCTTGTCTGTGTCCACCTCGTCTTTCCCCTCCTCGTCTGTCCCCATGTCTGTCCCTTCTCGTCTGCCCCCTCCTTGTCTGTTCCCTCCTCGTCTGTCCCCTCCTTGTCTGTCCCCTCCTTGTCTGTCCCCTCCTCGTCTGTCCCCTCCTTGTCTGTCCCCTCCTCGTCTGTCCCCTCCTTGTCTGTCCCCTCCTTGTATGTCCCCTCCTTGACTGTTCCCTCCTCGTCTATCCCCTCCTTGTCTGTCCCCTCCTCGTCTGTCCCCTCCTTGTATGTCCCCTCCTTGTCTGTCCCCTCCTTGTCTGTCCCCTCCTCGTCTATCCCCTCCTTGTCTGTCCCCTCCTTGTCTGTCCCCTCCTTGTCTGTCCCCTCATCGTCTATCCCCTCCTCGTCTATCCCCTCCTTGTATGTCCCCTCCTTGTCTGTCCCCTCCTTGTCTGTCCCCTCCTTGTCTGTCCCCTCCTCGTCTGTCCCCTCCTTGTATGTCCCCTCCTTGTCTGTCCCCTCCTTGTCTGTCCCCTCCTCGTCTGTCCCCTCCTTGTATGTCCCCTCCTTGTCTGTCCCCTCCTTGTCTGTCCCCTCCTCGTCTATCCCCTCCTTGTCTGTCCCCTCCTTGTCTGTCCCCTCCTTGTCTGTCCCCTCATCGTCTATCCCCTCCTCGTCTATCCCCTCCTTGTCTGTCGCCTCCTCGTCTGTCCCCTCCTTGTCTGTCCCCTCCTTGTCTGTCCCCTCCTTGTCTGTCCCCTCCTTGTCTGTCCCCTCCTTGTCTGTCCCCTCCTTGTATGTCCCCTCCTTGTCTGTCCCCTCCTCGTCTTTCCCCTCATCGTCTGTCCCCTCCTTGTATGTCCCCTCCTTGTCTGACCCCTCCTTGTCTGTCCCCTCCTTGTCTGTCCCCTCATCGTCTGTCCCCTCCTTGTCTGTCCCCTCCTTGTATGTCCCCTCCTTGTCTGTCCCCTCCTCGTCTGTCCCCTCCTCGTCTGTCCCCTCCTTGTATGTCCCCTCCTTGTCTGTCCCCTCCTCGTCTGTCCCCTCCTCGTCTGTCCCCTCCTTGTATGTCCCCTCCTTGTCTGTCCCCTCCTCGTCTGTCCCCTCATCGTCTGTCCCCTCCTTGTATGTCCCCTCCTTGTCTGTCCCCTCTTTGTCTGTTCCCTCCTTGTTTGTCCCCTCCTTGTCTGTCCCCTCCTTGTCTGTCCCCTCATCGTCTGTCCCCTCATCGTCTGTCCCCTCCTTGTATGTCCCCTCCTTGTCTGTCCCCTCCTTGTCTGTTCCCTCCTTGTTTGTCCCCTCCTTGTATGTCCCCTCCTTGTCTGTCCCCTCCTCGTCTTTCCCCTCACCGTTTGTCCCCCTCCTCGTCCGTCACCTCCTTGTATGTTCCCTTGTTTCCACCTCCTCGTCTGTCCCCTCCTTGTCTATCCCCTCCTTTTTTGTCCCCTCCTCGTCTGTCCCCTCTTTGTCAGTTCCCTCCTCGTTTGTCCCCTCCTTGTCTGTCCCCTCCTTGTCTGTCCCCTCCTTGTCTGTTCCCTCCTTGTCTGTCCCCTCCTTGTCTGTCCCCTCCTCGTCTGTCCCCTCCTTGTCTGTCCCCTCCTTGTCTGTCCCCTCCTTGTCTGTCCCCTCCTTGTCTGTCCCCCCCTTGTCTGTCCCCCCCCTTGTCTGTCCCCTCCTCGTCTGTCCCCTCCTTGACCTGCGATTGATATATTTTAGAGCTTGATCAACACCAATTTCACAGAACGTTACTTGGTTCTTTTTGAGAGTGACCTTTCCTTACAAAGAAACCTTTAAACACAATGTTTAGGTCAGTCGCTAGAAGCGGTGTCATAGCTGCAAGGTAGAGAGGCACATATCTGAAATACTTCTGTTTGCACAGCATATCGAGAGTTCCAACATTAATAGTAATAATAATTGAAACACTTTTATAGCGTCTATATTCTTAAACAATTCAAGCTAAGTGGAAAAACAATTTCAAACAAATATGTTTCCAATTTGTTTTTACGAGAGGTGTCTATGATTTCAGAATATTTAATCGTAATGTGGCAGATTAACTAATTATGTAATTAGTTTATCTGCCACATTACGATTGCCATCATTTCTCTGGTATGTTGCTGTCACCGGTTACTGAGTAAAAAGTACTTAGCCAAGTTAAATGTAATGATGTACACAAGTGGAAGCCGTAGCGATAGTGATGGCGAGAAACAAATACAAGAAGATGTTCAGTTTTGTTTCATTGGTTTAGAGATCAGTTTCAGACAACGTTTTACTGGTTTTGACCCGATTAAACCAGGGTACAGTGAACATCAGACTGATAAGCTAGAATTGCCTATATTGCCAGTTTTCAATTTGATCATCTAACCTTAGATATCCCAAAACATAAACGACGATGAAGATGCTGAATAATGCAAACAGTCTGACCTGGACCATGATTTAGCACTGGTGTGTCTGTGAACAAACCCAATTGGCCACCTGGCAAAACTCCAGAGCGTTTTCATCCTAGATGACAAAGAGAGCAATGTTTATCACAAATCTAGAGACCGCCAGTCAAGGAAAGAAAACTTCCACTAAGATTGCGGCGACAGAGAGCTGCATTCGCTGCTGCTCAGCTGATGTTTGTCCCAGACACGAACTGGCTGGTGACACCAGTTTTGTGTGACAGAGAAGTGCCTAGACGCCGACCGAACTATTAAAAACTGGATCATTGGAAGTCACACGTCTGCTGTTCCTGATGTTGCTGTCACACCATTTAACCCATTCCGTTGTTTAAATAAAACGCCAACGCATTTTGTATTATACACGTTTTAATAATTATTTTTTATAAATAGTAATGTGAAAATATTCTTATATGACCTATTTTAATATACATGTAATATAGCTAATTAGCCTATGTTTCTTTGTAGCCAAATAATTTGGCAAAGGCATTTAATCATCATGAAAGTAATGTGGAATGTAATCTATTGGTTTATGAATGCGGTACGTACATTCCGTGGTCCTAGGTCAGACTGTCTTGTGATATTAATATTTAGTTACATTCCGTGTTCCTTGAGACTTGTGATATTAATAGTTACATCCCGTAGTCCTTCGTCAGACCAACTTGTGGTATTAATAGTTACATTCCGTGGATCCTTCGTCAGACCGAATTGTGATATTAATAGTTACATTCCGTGGATCCTTCGTCAAACCGACTTGTGATATTAATAGTTACATTCCGTGGTCCTTCGTCAGACCAACTTGTGATATTAATAGTTACATTCCGTTGTCCTTCGTCAGACCAACTTGTGATATTAATAGTTACATTCCGTGGTCCTTCGTCAGACCAACTTGTGATATTAATAGTTACATTCCGTGGTCCTTCGTCAGACCAACTTGTGATATTAATAGTTACATTCCGTGGTCCTTCGTCAGGCCGAAATGTGATATTAATAGTTACATTCCGTGGTCCTTCGTCAGACCAACTTGTGGTATTAATAGTTACATTCCGTGTTCCTTCATCAGACCAACTTGTGGTATTAATAGTTACATTCCGTGGTCCTTCGTCAGACCGAATTGTGATATTAATAGTTACATTCCGTGTTCCTTCGTCAAGCCGATGTGTGGTATTAACAGTTACACCACAACAAGGGGTCTACATTGACGTATGTTTCAGCAAATACATTTAACTAGGGCGTAGCGTTGTGTGTACGCACGTAAATTGAAATCACAGCGTTTTCGCTTGACGAGCAGACATCGATAAGACAGTCAGTCGGTACAATTTCTTATTTAAAGCATCGTATGCGTGATGGCTCCAACTACTGCTACCTGGCAGACTTTAACGGCCACCTCGGTGCAGGTGTTACATACACAAACACTCCTTCGCGCCGTTTTGCGCCCTAATGTTCTTTTCATATAGACAACGTTCCCGAATCTATTCATCGATGAATAGATTGACTGCGGATGTGACGTAGCAGCAGTACTCGTCTCGTGACTACGTCACGTCATCTCGTTGGCGGCGAGGATGTTGGCCAGGTAGTTTTGGTCGGTGACTCGCAGTGCATCAATAAACGTGTAGACAGACTTAGATCCGAGGCCCATGAGAAACTCAAACAACATCTTGACGCGGTCTTGTCGCGTCGGCCGACACACGATCTTGCTCACCATCTCATCGCTAAGCACCTCCGCGGCTCTCAGAATCTGCAGATCAAATCGAGATATGTCAGAATTTTACTTCGTTTCCTTGAATCATTTGCATCTGATCTACCAATTGTTGGCGATAATTAGTTTTATATGTTGTTAATAATGTGTTAATCATTCTCTAGGTGGCGCCACCGGAGTTGTGTGCAAAAATGGTACAACAGTTGACGCAGGAATTAATTAATTGGTCACAAGAACGAGTTCCATTTGGTTTCTTCTTCACATCCTCGTTTACTGTACTTTTAAGAGGAGTTGTGCAGCAGTGAGTTTGATCCAATGCATTGTATTAATAGTTATGGGTAGCGGTGCGCTAACAGTGTTGAAGCTGTACTACGGTTAGTGGTCCATTGTAACATTGATCCTAAATGTGTTGGCAGTGAAACGGGGCATTTTTGCTAACGCAGTTACATTAAGCAGACAGTTGTATGTTTTGCGCGATTGTATGTGTACTATGATTTTATAAAGTATTGACGACGTCAATACTACATATATACCTCCAGCAACTGTCGACTTGGCCGCAGACAATCAACAAATGTAGCCTCACTCTCGTCGAGTACTGCTTTGTGGGAACGAGGCTTGTAGAAACCTGCAGAAATCGAGCCGTGTTATAAAATTACGTATGCATACTTTCACATAACTGAAGAATATCCTGAATACCAATTCTGATTTCAAGACAGGTTACACATATTAACCTGATGTGGGTTCTTATTTTCAACGTGCGGTAGAAAGAACACATATCGGTTATACTTAGCCAGTTTCTAATGAGGTGACGACCTCCATATCTCGAAAACACGACCTTACGAAGTCATGATTAATAGCCACCATTGCAACGAGAACCCAGCACACCGACGCACGATCAAAAGCCTTTTGTGTCGAAGTCAAACGTCTCTCGGTAATCTTTTCCCGTATGTAAACACGAACAATGTCTGCATGCACGCGGACTGTATAGCAATACTAACATGTCAAACAACACGACGTATTGAGTATACCGTTAAAAGGAGCACACACGCACGAACAATGAAGACATGCCAGCTAGAACCACTCGCCTAGTTTAGAGTTGGCGGCTCGTGCGGCGATGACCTGCCGGGCTGTGTGGGCCGCGTCTGTCATGCCGAGCTTGTGAAGCGTCGTAGCCAGCTCCTCAGCCATGTAGTTCCGGGAGTCGAAGAACACCATCTGCCCACAGGGACGAGAACAACGAGCAGGCAACTTTAGACGGGTGCTGTGACAAATAGGATTTAGCGGTCAAAATGCAAATTTGGGAAGGTTTCGGAGGCAGTGGCCATCCATCTACGTCGCGGAAATTCAAATGTCACATTCATGACCAATATATGATCGGCGTCTACTAAGGTGTCATATGTAAGACGCAGGATGCTTAGACATGTGAGGTGTTCTACATTTCACATACTGCATACCATACTGTATGTTGGTATGGTGTGGTACTTAGCACGACATCTAACACGTTTAGTGTGTTTCTTGGGAGACGAGACGGTTAGGCCAGTGACAAGAATACATATTTGTTACTATGAAAGCCGTATTTCGATGGCGTTTTAAGAGGTGGCCACCCGACCGTGATCATTAAAATACCCCCCCCCCCCCCATGTAACTCGTGGTACTACCTTATTTAACATGAACAACTGACGCATGACTACATTCGGCCATTACATTACCTGTCTTTTGGAAAACCTAGACACACTGCACAATTTCCTACTTCTGCATTTATGAAGACGTTTCACATCGTTTCACTGACGCTACATTCCAACACTAACGTCTCATTAATGTTCATAGGTATGCATTCTGTTCACATTAAAAGGAACTGTTCATATTGCTTATATAGCAATTCTCTAGGTTCTTGTGATAACAGGAAGGTTGTTTGTTCGCTGAACTCATATGTCTGCTGCAATTAAATATGTGAAGTATTTTAAGACTACGTACAGATTAATGTGAACACCTGTTGTCGCTATTGGCAAACGCTTCTTCAATCCAACATTAATCGTAACCTTCAACCTATCTCTATTTCGTAACCCTTTTCTACATCAAACCAGTCATAAAAATACATTATATGGTATGTTGACGAGTAGTGCAAGGCTCGCTTCAAGTAGATAGGTTGACGACAGGAGACACTAACCTGAAGAATGGTAGCGATCTGTTCGTCTGCAGATAGCTTTGGCGACGTCGCTTGTTCAAGCAAAGTAGTTGAGATGAGGCGTTGTTTCGCTATACGTTGGACGACATCTGACCAGCGAGGCAGGATATCGACTGTGGTGTTGAACAAATAGAGCGATAGAGTACCTTGCTTATATAGGGAACCATCCAGAAACACTGTACAAGGAGCGATTCGCTTCATATTTATACTATCTACACCTATATATGCTGTGAAGTCATATAGTATGATATGCAGTACGTGAAATGTAGAACACCTCACATGTCTAAGCATCCTACATCATGCATGATAATTCTGGTCAAGCGCACTGAGGGGGAAAGAAAACAAGACAAAAACAGGACGACACAATATGGTGCAACATTTCTGCACTACTCTGCCATTATACGTTTAACAGGCATGGTTAACGCATTTACAAGTGTTCTTCCGTCTGCGCCAGGATAAGACTGAAATCAGGTGGTGCTTGTCGCTGATCGTTGCAGTATCCTCTTGCAAAGGCGTAGCCAGGATTTTGCATTGGAGGGGGGCCATCCGACAACCAAGCAAACTTTGTATGTATGTATGTATGTATATGTATATATATATATATATATGTATATATATATATATATATATATATATATATATATATATATATATATATATATATATATAATTCAAACCCAACTCGTCTACCGACATGACGTTCACTGACCAATGTAGCTGGCAGTTCAGCAAAACCATTCACAGAAGGCGTCAAAGTTAGAAAGTAAGACACATTATTAAAGAGACACGAACCCACCCATAGCCCCTTCATAGAATTCACCTATAACCGGCCACTACGTTCCTCACGCTGCATCAGCCAAACCTACTGACAAAAGCCATGACAAATACCAACATGTAGTCGCTTACTCTGATGAAACAATAATTAAACATTCCTAATTTAACATAGGTTATGAGGCGTTGGCGTTCAACCAGTAATTTCACAACACGTAACGTTGCTGCTTATTAGACATTATGAATGAATTCACTTCAGGACATTTCAATTACCCTGCGTAAAATCGACTAAATAATTTGCTTTGGCTATAATAAGGTTTACAGCAGGGGCACATTTAATGCTTGGAGACAGACGCAACTCACGTAAACGTAAAGGAAATGTGCTCAGCTCGTGTGTTACCCCGGCATACACGAGTGGACTTGAGACGCGGTGGCACTAACAGAGAAACAAGAGGACTAGGTCCAGGTTTGCAAAACCAACCTGGTACGGAGAATCGTGGGAGGGTGAACTGAGAGTGAAGGTTTGGAATGAGGGAACATTTTAAGAAGAAATTGGCGAGGAGTAGTTTGACATGGGCTGGTCCTGCGGAGATGAAAAACTGGCAAAGAAAGCAGATGCTTAGCAAGTGGAGGGGAAAAGACAGACATTGCGATGGAGATTGCTTAAAAAGACCTAGAGAGAGAAGGAGAAGAATGGAGAAAAAGTTCAACAGATAGAAGGAATCTTCTGATAGAGATCGTAGAGAGAGAAAGGTGAGATGAAAAAAGACAATGAAATGGCAATCATGGCCAACTCACCCCTACAATAGCGATGCCAAGAAAATAACAACAACTAAATGCAATTTGAACCTAGTCTAGTAACCGGGCTATTATTAAATTGAATTAAAAATATCTTAGGCATCACGCACGTTGAAAATGAAGACATTTTCGTTGCCTTGTCATCTCTTGGGCTGCAGTTAGCGACAAAATTGGAGCATTCCTAACTGCTAATCCTATTTGAATATGATAAATTTCTATTGCGAAAGGGTAGAACTGGGAAGGTAAGTCTTACACAGACATCCCTGTGCTTTCTGTACTGTGTGTGATTCTATGAATCAGGTAGCCAATTATTGGTCCTCCGTTTCCCAACATCCTATACGTTTCCGGGCTACGCCACTGTCATGGTGAGAACATAAACTATAATTGCTGTGCGAATACAGACTACAAATCAACTGGTCTACGTACCATTGTTTTGCATTTCTGTTGCTATTCGTGGGTTGTGCAAGTGCAACATTGTTTAATACCCATTGATTATGCAAGACTTGTTGCTATTAGCGTGTACAGTTTCACACCACACAATCAAGCTTTGGTTATCGAATAGCTTAACTACCCGAATGACCAAGTATTGTCTATACACGAGGTTGCCAACGTGCATTTAGGCCTATCAGTGATCATTTTCTGCTTACTTGACAGAGTTGGGGTATGGATTAATTGACCTACTTAACCCTTATCAGCCCATGCAACAGAGGCATCTAAAGGCAGGACGGTGCACGGAACAAGACGAGGAAGAATGTAAGAACCTATGAGTTGGCCGAGGAACTCGTCCATCGATGGTCCAGCCGACTGATTTAGACCGAGTATTGTTACGTCGTCGTCTTCCTTCATTGTTCCAGGCACGTTTCTGTAATTAAAAGCAAACATCGGTTCAACGACGGAACACTGTGGCAATGATGCGTGAATCCAACCGAAAACACTTTTCGTCTGGTCTACGCATGCAACGTCTACCCCATTTTAATTGTGTGAGCTTATAAATTCGACAAGATTTTCTGTTGCAATTGTAACAGTAGGGTAGACGTCAGTCCCTGGATGTATGTAAGACCAATAACTTGATACCACCCACGGACACACCCAAACATTACCGGTGTAGAAATCTAACCGTGGCCAACGGATATCGGTTAAGCGACTGGTAAACAATCATTATTTGCTGTCTCCATGTACGAACGACAAAGACGGATATCGACATGTAATGATTCGATAACAAAACACTAAGGCCATATCGCAGCACCGGTGTTATTAAACAAACAGCGGCAACAACTCCACTAGCTACATATGTTTGCACGTTCCGCGAGCATTTGCTTTGGCGTTTCATATCACGACAATCAAATATACCTGACAATTGCTGCAACGAAGTCCTAAACAAGCGATATTGCCTGTATCCTCGGAAGAACGGTGGACAAGCCTACGTTCCTTGGTCGCCTTCGGGAGTCCAAATAGTCCGTGCGTCGAACTGCTTGTAACGTGTTCGTTGGCAACCGTTCAGATCACCCACCAAGACGTCAATGTACTCCTGGCTAATTGAGACGGGCTCCATTGTGCGACTGAAGTGCTGCAGTGGACGGCGGTATTGAACCGGCACGCCGTAATAAAGCGTCCAAGCCACTCGTAGACCCGTATTGTTCTCAACGACGCGGTCTCATTATGTTTTCGATAATCGTAGGCGCCGATTTAGTCGACAGATTTTGCATCTAATTGCTTACGTACGCGACAAGCGCATACACAATGCTGGCAAGTGCGCCTCTACGCGTGCAGTGGGCGCACACATCTCTCATGCCCTGAGTGACTGACATACCACAGAGCTCCGTGTAATTGTACACAACTCACTGTCTAACCTAAGGCAATTCGCACTTATAATTAACGTTAGAGATAAGGGAATATCGTAAACAACCGCTATGATTGTCTACGTAGATAAACTTATTATGCGTATAAAATTAATGCACGTGAAGTAAAATATTGACGTGGTATTTCAGTATATAGTCTGGCGTTTGATGTCGTTTGGATGGACTATTCAATGCAGCCTTTAAACGTTTCTTTTTTCAATTGAACTTTTGGATTGTTCTCCGCTTTTGTTCAGGCCTAGACTCCAAACGCGAGACTGGCATCTATTCTTGAGAACTACGTATAATAATAACAATAGTTTATTTTGCAGATTAAAGCGCAATAGCTCAGGAGTATAGCTTCGGACTGTCGACTAAGAGGACCCGGGTTTAAACCCTATACTGCGGTGTTAAAGGACAAACAAAGTTAACTTTTACGTGGCATACACCTAATAGAGTTAATATAAAGTAACAATTTCCACATATACTCAATTTTTTAACGCCAGCGGTTTACCAGAAAAATATTTTTTAACACCCAGCCATCCAAATTCTATGCGCTACCCCATCTTAGACTAAGAATGACGTCACGACGGTGACCGAGGCGCTCTCCACGTAGATTCCCTGCATAGGGTTTGGCTGTTGTCATGAAATGGCTGCAACTCGGCAACGCGCGTAACATGCTGATGACGGTAAATATAAAGTTGTATATTATTGTTATCGCTGAAATCATCCCATCAACTGATGATACATGTCTACATCAAAGCATTTCTCCTAAAAATGGACCGAGCAAAGTGCCAAACAGTACGCCCGCAAATCACCAACGTGAATCCATTGCTTCAATATTACCGGTTGTTTCAACTATCATTGCAACCGTATGCCGAACACGAAGGCATAATTACTAAAGTGTACCATAGATTTAACCACAGATTTAGATATACGTCTATAAGCAGCTGCTAGATGTCACGCCAACTGAACGAACTGTCGAAGACTCGAAGTTGTTGACCCTTAACAGCGTCGCCGGAAGCTGACCGAGATATAGAATCCCGCGCGTTGAATGGCCAAGCCAAATTAACCCTTCACCTGAGTTGAACATTCGCCTTACCGTTACGAGTAGGACGTCGTCGAATGCTACTGCGCTGTAAACCTACGCCTTCATTGCGCGCTCAGCGCCACACTGACACACCAGATCCGCTGACGACACATCGCCCGTTGAAATGGAGAGTTCCAAATGTCCACAGACCACAGTTCTTTGTAACCGCCGTGCCTGCTTTTGTAATAAGAAACCTGAGCCCCGTGTCCACACCGACTACAATACCACGTCGTTTGCGTATGGTAACTGTTCCCGTACTGTATTACGACTGAAGTGATATGCACGACACACAAAAGAAAGCAACAACACGGTGGACGCTAATGTGTTGGAATAGCATAATTACTGGACATCGTGAATAAATAGCGTGCTATTAAGTTGCTTGGGTGGGATAGCAACGTACAAAGAAACACTCCACAGGGCAGCGACCCGTTGCGGTCATATCTTATGTTAATCTGTTTAATTTATCATTAGGCTAAGCAAGCTCTCAGAAGTTAGGTTGAATGGCTGGAAATGTAGGCACAAAAGTAATGAAAGTAGGGTAAATTGGCAGACAACACTATACAAGCATTCGTTTGAGTTGACTATTGATAACTATGACGAAATTGGACAAAAACGTGTTTTCTTAGTTGATATTTAATACGACTACGAGTATACCATACTCTGTTTGCTAGGTGTGTCAATGGAATATACATTTTTATTTTATTGGAAGATACCCCACGTTTTCCTATTCAGAATGGAAGCGGAATTTTAATAAATTAATAACTAATTATTATGTATAGTAAAACGGCGTTCTCTAACGTACACCCACACAATATTTATAAATAATGTAACTATAATGGACAGAGTATTCCGTCGTTGGCTTATCAATAATTATGCATCCACAAAGCTGGTAAAACAAAGTAACATAAAATAGTCGAATACTACAATGAATGGATCAGGAAAAGGAAAGCACAAGTTTAAAAGACCAGAATCGATACCAGCCTTACCACTGTCGTCAGGAGCAAAGACGACAAACTACTTGACTTCGCATGGCTCTGGATCACTTACGTGGGCGTCGAAATAAGACAGGGGACTACGGGAGATCACTCCCCATTGCTACACTTGGGGGATTGGAGGTCGATTTTCGGTGAGCCTCATTTGCTTTTTAGAGAAACCTCACGATGTCTTTTGGCGGGAGATGCAGGTTGGTGTTTGTTTTTAGAACTACAATGTCTCTGCGTGAGAGCGAGGGGTGTGAATGGAGGTTTTGTAGAGCCTTAGCTTCTTTTTTCTTCGAACCCATCCCAGTGCAGTATCTTACACCAATTTCTCCCACAGACCTCGAAATGCCACGTCTCCTATGATTGTGTCTATTCTCTTGCCCTTACACGTCGTGATACTGTCGCTGAGCGGCGTCTCCCGGTTTACTACGCCGTCTTTTCCGGGAACTTTAGACAGATTACTTGTGGCACGACGGATCTTAGTAGCTGTCTGATGGTACTCAATTGTGACAGAACATCTCGGTCGGGATGATCTTTCATCTAACTGATTCTATTGACACTTCTCCTCGTCTGTTGTCAACGGTGTCCAGTCTGCTGAGATGTGTCCTGCGCGCTAGCATCGGTTTCATTCATCAGTTTTTCTTTCCTCTGTCTTTCCACATTCAGTGGCACATTGATACCAGCTCGAGCGTTCGTTTCTTGGCCATGCCAATTCCGCATCTTATTTTCGCTGTCACATTTGTCATCAGTTCATTTCAGTTAGCCGAGATACTTGAAATCAAAGCGTTCAATTTCATCGTCTCGTTCACCATCAAACTATAAGACTAACAGCAGCAAAGAAACAAGTAGGCGAAGCTGACCAGAAGAAATAGGTGCGTAGATCATGTATTACTGAATCTGAAACTAGTAAGACAAAAGCAGACATGCGACGTTCCATGACTTCGTCATTAGCGCAATACCAGCTGTGATTTTAAAATTATAAAACAGAAACACATATAACAAGTTCCATGCCTGATGTCACTCAAACATTATCACGATTACCATGGTTACTGTTAGGTTATGGTATTAAAAGCAAATAATTATACTCCTATGTGGCCTCTTGATTATTACCGTGTTATGTTTATTAGGGCCTATATCATTCAAGATTATCAGTTTCACTTGAATTCCGTATGGATCTTAAACTGTTTTTGGCTGCCCAGCATAGGCTCCGGAAATGGGAAGGCGGACAAGGACGAATGTATTCCATAGGGTGTCATGGCGGATACTGTCAAAAGGCCTTTTTGAAATCGACGAAGTTGATATACTGTTCCATTCTAGAGTCTGCTCTATGATGTTTCTGGTCGTCTTCTCTTCCGGAACTGTGTAATAGGTCGGTATAACGACCACCATTTGTAGAGGAATTCCACAAATATACGGAACCCAAACTATGGTAAGTGAACTTTGTTTATCTCAATTTCTTTTAGATCAAGAACAAATTAACATTTACACCAACAATAAACATACCCTAGCTCGCCACTTCATGGGACGGGATTGCCTGTGCTGTCCTCTCGCGGATCCGGTAAACTAACGTCCACAGAGCGCGTTGTTGTGATCCAGTTGAGTGTAGATGAGTCATTCTCCAAATACCGCAATAATTCGAAGTAGGTATTGCATCTGATGCAACACTGCTGGAAATTGTTCTTCTGTCGCTACGATTAATGTTCCCGTATCGTACGAAGCTACACCGAGTAGGTAGGTTTGAACCTGGCATATCTATATCATTCTGTAGTTCTGATAATAACTTGTTGGTTGTTGGTGATAATAACGACACCAAGTTTGACAACTAACCGGAACTCGTGAGAATAAGGTTCCAATCGACTTGATAGGCGTTGCTGCGGACTATCAGAATTGGCGAATGGGACTTGCATACGACGCCACAAAATACAGGGAAATAAGAATATGTGTAATTCCTTTGGTATATATGAAGTTTGGTTCGTGATAGTCACGGATTTGAAATTAGTTTAATTAATCTCTAAAACTCCCATTATAGCACGTATCCTAGGGTAAGACGGACGGTGACGGAAAAATTCCTCCAAATTGGTTTTGAGATCGTTGTTCAGACACTAATAACGAAATATACAATGTATTAACCAGGGCCATGACGTTGAGTGTAGAATAAGAATAACACTGGTGTTAATCCAAGGATACGACATTAACTCCTAATTGTGCAGAAGTATACGCATTCCTACACCAATATTAGCTGAATGCATTGCATACAGTGTTGCATAACAATAACTAATTTTAAACTACATTACGGCCAAAAAATTGCCCAAAAAGTATGAAAATATGACCATTTATTGGCCACAATTTTGTAGATTCACACCGTACATGTGCAAAAGGGCCCAGAAATCCCTAACCGTGACGCATGCACAGAAGCTAATTTCAGCCTTCTAGCCAAATAAATTAAACAACCTACAGTGTATGTTAATAAAACCCGCTGGCACAATTTATTTTATAAATGACCACATAGGACTTGACAATGCTACGGTGTCTACTGTATACATTACCTACTCGGTGTCTCTCACCCCCCCCCCCCCCCCCCCCGATCGAGAAGCGATTTCGGCCGCTGAGGTAAGATCCTGTTGGGTAGGTACAAACCACCGCCGAACCACCGCCCTGTGGCAGGTTACGTATTCACCCCCTGTGTGGGATCATTTACTTCCTCTAGCATAACCACCAAATTAGAGGGTCCAATATAGTAGTCATCATACTAATGCTAACAGCATTATAACCGAATACTGCTACCGACTCCCAGATATCTCAGTAACTACAGCTATAGCTACGTATACGGTAATGAAAACGGCTGCGGTTTCTTCGGAAAAATATGAACGACAGTTCTTATGAAACGTTCTCTGGAAAGACCACCTTGACGTCGGCAGTGCTCGAACTTCGTCTGAATAAGAAATAACCGATCAGTCATCTAAACAACGAATAGCTTATTCGTTTTGTCAAACTAAAAAGGTAGCGGTAGATATGGGCTGTATATCATGTTAATAGTCTAGCCATATTCACGAAAACATTATACTTGCCGATAGCGAAATCAAAACAATCACAGAAGGTATGTGATCCTAGCGTATACATTTGTTTAGGTGCTGATACAGAGGTGTTAACTTCTACGTTTTACCTGTAAGCTTTTTTGTATACGGGCTAACATAATCCTTACCGATATTTATGATTTTTACCAAAAATACGATGTCCATTAAAAAATGGCGCCGATCTATTCAAATTGTGTTTATCTTTGCGTTGACAATTTGTACGGATTTCTTAGCCGATTTTATGGAATCTACTCAATATCCTACATATATGAGTTGTGATAACGAGAACTTGTGATGTAGCTATAAGTAAATAAGCATAGTGTACACACATGCCGACGGTATATACATAATGAGACTACCTAAATTGTCTGTACCACATGTATACCTTAATTTAGGATTGAGTCTCGTAATTCTGACGCAGATGTGCACTGAAACAAACACCATTAGATGTTAAGCTGTGATGCGCTACACGCGACATTCGAAAGCTATATGCTCCAAATAATTAATAATCATCCACCACACTAAGCCGCTGATGTCACATGATGTTGCCTTTGTTTGGATGTGTTCGTGATGTAGCTGTGATAATGATTACATATACTTTTAAATGTTTCTTGATCGCTTCGATAAAGTATACGTTTACGACGGTCTGAGCCACGACGTGTTCGCCTCCTCCCGTCACCGTTCTTCTATTCCTGTTTTTCATCTACATCTTCGATTTTTTTCGACGAAAGCGAAATACGAGTATCTTGTCCGGCAAACCTACTTGAACACGTCTGAACGTCACGGTCATCTGTATGTTTTGCTCCTGCGTCTTTTCTAGTACGTCGTGTTCTTCGTAGTCTTTTCACCCCTTCCCCGAAAGCGAAAGGCGAGCCTCTTGCCTGAACAGACCAGTTTTAAGTCGCCTGCGTTCTGTGTAAGTAGAACGTCACGGTCACCTAGACATGCATCGGGAACGTTAACATAAACACAACACAACACAACACAACACAACACAACACAACACAACACAACACAACACAACACAACACAACACAACACAACACAACACAACACAACACAACACAACACAACACAACACAACACAACACAACACAACACAACACAACACAACACAACACAACACAACACAACACAACACAACACAACACAACACAACACAACACAACACAACACAACACAACACAACACCCACGACGATGTCGGCGCTGCATTAAGCGACCAGAAAGCAGCAGTGGAGCATTATCAGCGTCATGAAAACGAAACCCGTCCAAGCAACGCCGTATTATTACCTTGGAATGAGCGTGACGAGTACTGGGCGAGTCGACCGCACCGCGGAAGCCGCGCGGCGGCCGCTCGCGACCGGCCACTACTACCACGGCCGCCGTGCCGTCCGTGTGATGTATCAGAGCGCTCCGGACGCCCACTAGCCGTATCGTTGACTCTCGCTTATTACAAGGCCCGTCTGCTGGTTGGCGGCTTGTGTGACGCCAGTATCGGCTTGCTAATTGTCTCCGGGCCAGAGCGGCGTAGGCTGCGAGCTAACACACGTGGGTCGAGAAGACGGAGGACAATGCGCCGTCGGCCATCGGCGGCTGGCTGTAGACGGTATCGTGTGTGCCCGAGCCGTCGCGATTGGCTCGCCAATCTGCGGTTTCGTCTTCACCCGGCACGTCCAATATCGGTTTATGTTGTGTGCATGCTCGCCTAATTGTTCGCGGTTGACGTGCTCGGCGGAGGAGCGCGGGTAGTGTGCGCGTCAGTCGCCGGCTCTCAGATACCAGTCCGTGGCGTGGCTTCGGCGGACAGACGTCACTTCTCGTCTCGGCGATACCTGGCGCCTGTAACGTGTCGCCCGCAGCCGCTGGCACGACGCGCATCGGAAGGACGACTTAGAGAGAACTTCTACGTCATCAGATAACCTAAGACGATTTGCGACAAAAGAAGATGACGTAGATCGCGGATGAAGACGTCTGTCCAGAGAGTGAACCTGTCGATCTGATATTTGCTACACGCTTGGCGCTGCGAAGCTGTGATTCTGACCGACGTTCGCTTCCAGCCCAATGATGGTGAAATTTGTAATCGCATCGAGTCGGCCTCCATTGTTACATATCTAAGGTGGATATATATATTTGTTCGAATTGTTCGCTGCCTGAAACGAAATAATTACCTGCCGGATGAACAGTCGTGCTTCGCAGAGATTACGATACCGTGGGATACGCGTCGCGGGGAATTAGAAGGACTATTGGAAGAGCAGATTACGGAAGCTGCGCCTATTGCTAACGGATAATAACAGACCGGTGTCTCTGCATGAATTGTTTTCAGCGTTTCACTCAGTGCACCATCAATTAAACAGCAGTTATATAACGCATCACCAACGTGTCGAGTATTATACTATTTTGTCTGCGTAATCTTCCTTTTTACACGAACACCCGACTCGACGAACCGCTTAAGTATTCCGATTTTTTCGAGGTCGTGCAATTTATTTAAACTTCAAAGGGGTAGGTTGCACAAGTATGCGAACAACGGTTTATGAAAATCAGAACGACGGATTGACTAACGTGTTTACTTGTTTTCTCTCTCCTTGACCGTCGGACCCAACTCAACAACCGCCGACTCTCTGCCTGTCCTACAGAATCCACATCGACGCGTTGAGCAACGTTAGCCAACTATGCGTACGCACTGACAGGGATAAAACTACACGTAGATGGTGATCTGACATCGGAGCTTCGTCCCAAAGGCTCGCGTAGCAACGCGACGAGAACAGGTGAACGAAATGTTCGCAGATGTGGATGCCTTCGTCTATGACGGACTACAGAACTTCTCCTACACGGTGCTACCGTTTAACGTGTCCGGCAACGACAGCGCTGATGATTATGATTATGATTACGACTACGATGACTCGTTGTCATCGGTGCTGCTTTGGGAGCTGGTGCCAGTGTGTATCGCGTACGGTCTGACGTTCCTGCTCGGAGTGACGGGCAATGTGCTCGTGGTCGTCAGCATCGTGCGCAGTCGGGCCATGCAGACCGTCACGAATGTGTTCCTCGTCAGTCTCGCCAGCGCTGATCTCATGCTCGTGCTGCTGTGCGTGCCTATCAAGGTAAGGAGTAGAGAACAAGGCATTGGTTTACTTCCTCTTCCTCGGTAGAACATGGCGAGGATGGACACACGTCTCTCTCTCTCTCTCTTTCTCTCTCTCTCTCTCTCTCTCTCTCTCGCTCTCTCTCTCTCTCTCTCTCTCTCTCTCTCTCTCTGTCTCTGTCTCTGTCTCTGTCTCTGTCTCTGTCTCTGTCTCTGTCTCTGTCTCTGTCTCTGTCTCTGTCTCTGTCTCTGTCTCTGTCTCTGTCTCTGTCTCTGTCTCTGTCTCTGTCTCTGTCTCTGTCTCTGTCTCTGTCTCTGTCTCTGTCTCTGTCTCTGTCTCTGTCTCTGTCTCTGTCTCTGTCTCTGTCTCTGTCTCTGTCTCTGTCTCTGTCTCTGTCTCTGTCTCTGTCTCTGTCTCTGTCTCTGTCTCTGTCTCTGTCTCTGTCTCTGTCTCTCGCTCGCTCTCTCTTTCTCTCTCGCTCTCTCTCTCTCTCTCTCTCTCTCTCTCTGTCTGTGTGTCTCTGTCTGTCTGTCTGTCTGTCTGTATGTATGTCTGTCTGTCTGTCTGTCTGAACCTCCATCGTATCTTCCCTCCCTCCCTCCCTCCCTCCCTCCCTCCCTCCCTCCCTCCCTCCCTCCCTCCCTCCCTCCCTCCCTCCCTCCCTCCCTCCCTCCCTTCCTCTTGCCCCTCTCTTCCTTTCCCTCCCTCACTACCCCTCTCTCCCTATCTCCGTCCTTCCTCCTCTCGCTTTCTCATAGTTCCCCATTCGCGTTATATGACCAAAGCGTCAGTAATATTTAGAGTTCATCAGTGCAGGAAGGGAACATTTGCCGAATGCAACAGTTCTGTGGTAAATACGCTCACATTAACTTACATACACATTGACACCATTAGTAAGAGTGCCCAAAGGAAAGACCACCCCAATTTGAGAGCGACGGATGATGGATAGCATAATCCGTGTTTATATTTGTGTAAACACAACTGAACTATTCGCCGACAACGCCACTGTACGTAGGTGATAAGCCAACTATCAAATTGTATGTTGTTTTATATACACAAATCGAATTGTTACTCGCACACACGATGGAATTTCATTGCTGTCTTTCAACACTGGTTTCAATTGGAAAATCAATACTGATCTGTAGACAATAAGCGGAACCTATTACCCGGAGTACGGCATAAACATCTCACTCGTTGCATTTAACTCTTTAGTTTTAAGCACAGCGGTTTAGACGATATCAACGAATTCGTTATGCCTTCGCGTGCTACATTTGCACCTGACGTGTTCTTATGCACTTGCATATCAATAAGACTGATTATCGATTTGGTCAAACATGTTTGTAAAAAGACGCTATGTTAAAATTAGATTAAGATGTTTTAAAAGATCTATTCGTAACGCAATATTAAAAAAAAAATGCGCCGTTGTTTTCGGGATATATCCATATGCTTACTAGACATTATTACTCCAGAACGTAGTTATGAGGCCCACTTTCCACAGTAAGAACCACACTTGACACTTGGTAGTAAGTGCATTTATAGTAGTCTGGCAGTATCCCAAAGATCACATCGTTCTGCGTTGATTGTTAGTCACTTTGTATTCTTCAAATGTTGACCTTTACTCCTTTGGCTCCCCATGCGACAATGGGATAGTGTTTCTGTTTTTGCGCTATTGTAACAATAATCTCAAGTGTTTTGATATTGTTTCAACCGTTGTTTCTTATTCAACAATATCACCGTTTGGTTTGACGGTGTCCAAAAGTCATATAACTGTGGAAAAGGAATTGCACAGATTCGTCGCCAGTTGTCGCATACATTTGAACGACACCTTATAGAATCAATACTTATGTTACATGGTACGTCTATGTAGCTTTTCAGTTTGGCGGTAATTACCTTCCGTCAGTGACGTCATACACAGTATATCTGTACTATTACACCTTATGTTGAACAAGGAGCTCACCGTCAGATATATAGTCATATTGTTTAGGGGAATAATTATGACACGCAGGTACAAAATACAAAATTTTCTAATCCGATTTGCATAAATACAAAATGCAATCATGCTATTATTATCAGGGCGGTTGATACAGATAGCAAAAACACAACATTTTGCACCTTTGTACCTTCGGACAGTACACAATGTTTGAGCGGGAACTGACGGATTTTAACGTCAAGATGAAGGCCACGTCCAGATCAAATACAATAATGTCTTAATTCCATTTCTACCTATCACGTCAATTAATGGCTCAACCATGGACTAGATATTATCCGTTAGGTAAGAATCTAAATTAAGAATTTAATTAGTAGTTTTGGTGTTTTGATATGCAGCATATTCTAACCATACTTTAACCATACATTGGAATTTACATAAATCCAAAATGGCCGCCCAACAGAAAAAGTGCGGATGTTCCTATTGGTATCAGGGCAATTTTCATAGACGTCCAAATCACAAATTTTGGCACCGTTATATCTAAGACCACTATACATGTTTAGTGAGGGGGTTGCACGAATGTTGATTGTTCAAGTCAAGGCTAGATGAAAGTCAGATAAAAGTTAAACATGATGTATGTGCCATATGCATTTGCTCCACACAAAGATGTAGTAATTTATTACAACTACACTATGCTTCAGATTGTCACTCTATCCTCCCTCCCTTCCTTCCTCCCTCCCTCCCTCCGTCCCTCCCTCCGTCGGGCCCTCCCTCCCTCCCTTCATTCCTCCCTCCCTCCGTCTCTCCCTCCGTCTCTCCCTCCGTCTCTCCCTCCCTCCCTCCCTCCCTTCCTCCCTCCCTCCCTCCCTCTCCCCGTCCCTCCCTCCCTCCCTCCCCCGTCCCTCCCTCCCCCCCGTCCCTCCCCTCCATTCACCCTGCTTGTCTAGTAGCCCCTGTGGACAGTTATTTATTTTGACAGAAGCTTTCCATATCTCCTGTACCAATTCCTAGACTGACTGGGCATGGTAGTAGTGTAGCTGTTTTCCTATTTAACGATTCAAACCGACACTCATATCGGAGCCTATACTGCACTTCCTTCCATGAAACATAATGCTGGCATGTTCAACTGTTTACATTTGTGTTATGTCGCTGCCTCAGTGTGTTGTGAATGTCTTTCGAATATACGCTTGGATAAGACAATTAATATCTGTTAAGCGAATATTCGACTTGGTCTTAGTCAACAATGCGCAAATCTGTTTTTGTTTAATTTGTAACCAGCAACGCAAATAGTTAACTTGTGCAATTGTTTTACCTTTCTCCCCTATCTCCCTACTCTCTATATCTCCCCATCTCTCCCTCTCTCTCCCCCGTCTCTCTCCCACCTCTCTCCATTCCCTCTGTCTCCCCATCTCCCTCCCCTTTCCACACTTCTCTCCCCCCCCCCCTTTCCCCATCTCTCTCCCGTTCTCTCTCTCCCACTCTCTTGTATATGATTGTATTAAGCAGACATTATATATAAATACCTTGTTGTGAATGACTCAGGATATCTAGGATTGTTTCGTCACAGCAGCAGTTGCTTGGGCCCTGCTGTCTCATTGTGCACTCAGTTCAATGTTGTCAGTAGGTTGCGGTGTGTAATATTTGATTGTCAATATATGCAATATACGAAGTTCCACTCCACGTATTTAAATGCATGGGACCAACTGGAAACATAGATATTTACTGTAGTCCTGAAAACGATATGAAATATTATACTTTCGCACGTTATTTAATGATGTATGTACTAGCATAAAACGTTTTAACTAGGTATATGGTAACGTATTTGATACATCTACTTGTTATAGAAACAGTACCCAGATATTTGTACCAGGAGAGTGCCTGTTTTACTTGGTAGTATGGGCAATATTTAAATTAGTATGGAGCCAAAACGACAAAACACTAACAAAATAATCAATAAGTATGTTCTCGTTGTTCTAATGGTTAGGATTAACAACGAAATATAATAATCCTATTGCGTATTGTCTAATAGCTAGTCGTTGTAGACTAAAGCCCTAAAAGTTGTTTATAGTTACTGTTTATGATAAATTAAATAGGCCTGCGTATGTTTTACGCGCAGTGAGAACCGTGGAGCGCAGTGGCTCAGGGGTAGAGCTTCGGACTTTCGACTACGAGAACCCGGGTTCGAATCCTGGCTGCGGTGTTAAAACCTTGGGCAAATTTTTTCACCCTACATTGCTCCAGTTCACTCAGCTGAATAAAATGAGTACCTGGCTATAGACAGTGGTTGATATGTGTACGATCAGCCTTCGCGCATTAATTGTAGCATATGGCTGGATGCTTACCAGAGAAGCCGAGATGGTGTCTGAGTGAACAGGTCTGTCAGGGAAGTAAAGTGTAAAAGCGCTTTGAGCGGTCCTGAGGACTGGATACTGCGCTATATAAGAACTTGCCTTTTTCAGGTTTTCTCTCCATCGATGAACAAATTCAAAATTTGCTTTAAGATATATCTATGCGTGTCGATGTTTGCACCGAATTTCTAGACGCATTCGCTGGCGCCGTTTTAAACGTAATAATTGACGGACATCTAAAGATCTACGGTTATTATCGTTGGTCACATACACGGAATCATAGTTTCACTTTTATGGGCATGAAGGTCGGGACACGCAGACGGCGCAACAGATCAAGCCACGTGAAATACAAAACTAAGAACCATTAGCTCGCTATGGCGCATATGCCTCCATTGTTCCGGTTATACGTGTTTTTCAGTAAACATCCGGTACGGGCAGGTGTGCCAAAATAATGCATTTCCGGACATTGAGTACTGTTTGTGATCATTTCCACCAATCGCAGCGAACTAGGTTGATTTAAGATGACTTGACCCCTACACGTTTGCAACTGTGATTGCGTGTGTTAAGCCACAGTAAAGGTGACCTTTCAATGAATGAATAAACATACAACCTTTTGCCAGGCTTTTTTACTCTTTGCGACCGCAAATAGCCAAGAGAACCAAACCGCCATTTCTTTAGCTGAAGTAATGTTTGAATTTGATGTCGCTATGATTAAAAATATATAGACGTTATTCATAAGTCGAAACAAAATATGTCACAAATAGTTCTAATTGTAATTTGTCTTTAGCCCGGTAGCACTGAGAAGCCTACGCACGAATTAAGTGCAATTTTAGCACAAACCAATCCGCTACTAATACTGTAATACAAACTATTGCAACACGCCATGGAACTCTTTCTAGATTGGGCAGTATTAAGCTGGGTAGACTAATACACATTGCCACTCCATAAATCATTCATTATCTTGCAACGTGTGACTGGAATTGATACCATCCTCTGTATGTCCTACGGATTCACGATAAGGATAGTATATAAATCCATTCACCGTGCGACACAGTAGCCAATTTGGAGGGAACAACAATTGAAATTAATTGCCTGGGATACTTCCTGCTCTGACTGTCAGTGTTAATCGAGTGTCTCACGTGACGTGTCATGGCGAGTCTTCAGCACGCTTTCAACCTATTACTACAGAAAAAATACCAGTCGTTACCAACTCCCCGAACGCAGATGACGGCCAGAACTAAATGACCACCGTCTGTGTGCTACTGAAAGCCGTTAAATCGCCACGGCAAACGAGGACGTCCAGCGTGGTGTCGTAATTGCAAATGACCAAACACCCTCAGCAAGCCGTATAAATCATATACCGCTGACAAGCTTATTAGCCACATAGTTGTTCAATTCATAGATACAGTATGAGTGAGTGAAATATGATTGTATGTATATTTGCCACACGTGATGAAACGTGTTCAACGGAGGTTTAGTTTCGGTTAGAATCTGTAAGTGAATACATCAGTTTCCAATCAAGACGAACCTGGTGATGTTTGATAAGATATTTCCAAATATACACATGTGCAGACGTCATGGCAGTTGCCTGGTGGGATGGGATACACGCACGGTTCTCTTACATGTTGCCGTTTGAATGGTCGTCATTGTTAAGTGACAATGAGGTGCTGATACGTTCAGATTCTCTTTGTATATGTACCTGTCTCCGTCTGACCCTCTCTGTCTGCCTCTATCTCCGGGTCTCTGCCTGTCTCTGCCTGTTTCTCCTCGTCTGTTTCTGTCTCTATCTGTCTCAGCCTATCTGTGCACTTCTCTGCCTGTCTCTGTGTGTCTCTGTCTGTCCTTTACAGTCTCTGTACGGCCAGTCGGGAACTGGACACACACCGACGGGGACGTGCCGTAGATGGCTTACGTTGTTCCCTTCCCCCGACGATGTTAATTATCGGCAGAGCGTTGTCACTTTCTAGACCATATGCAACGTCCGCTGTGATTGTGTCAGGCCCACTTTATGGTGACAATGACAGAAGCAGGGCGACAGTGGTGATGTAGCTTGTCCTTTCGCTGCATCCTCTTCTCAGCTGCATGTTGTTGATTAGGATTTGGATTAGGATTAGCATGACCACTACATTACCACCATACTATTCACGATATAGAGATAACATTAGTAATCTTTAATTATAAACTGATCTGGTAACATTTACGAAATTAAACCCACCGTAAGGAAACTGGCCAGTTGCTTATAAGGAATACTGAATCCCACTACAGTACTGACGCTAGGCTTATGGATTGTCTTCTACTGTGATACAATCGCATTTCGGAAGGAAATAGTGTTTTCGCACCAGAGTGAAGAGCTTTGACGACAATAACTCCATTGAGCTGTCAAAATGTATTATGAAGCAGGCGTCAGGTGCGATGGTTTCTAATGGAAAGAAACACAATTATCGAAACCTACAGGAAGTGTGAAGAAGCACTGAATAGAGAACCGTCGTCTCTCCCACAACACATCAACACATAGAACAACGTGTACTTTACACATGAAGTGGTGGACACCGTGTTCACTCAGTCATCGCATGCAGTTGTGGACACCATGTTCACTCAGTCATCGCATGCAGTTGTGGACACCATGTTCACTCAGTCATCGGATGCAGTTGTGGACACCATGTTCACTCAGTCATCGCATGCAGTTGTGGACACCGTGTTCACTCAGTCATCGCATGCAGTTGTGGACACCATGTTCACTCAGTCATCGCATGCAGTTGTGGACACCGTGTTCACTCAGTCATCGCATGTAGTTGTGGACACCATGTTCACTCAGTCATCGCATGCAGTTGTGGACACCGTGTTCACTCAGTCATCGCATGTAGTTGTGGACACCGTGTTCACTCAGTCATCGGATGCAGTTGTGGACACCGTGTTCACTCAGTCATCGCATGCAGTTGTGGACACCATGTTCACTCAGTCATCGCATGCAGTTGTGGACACCATGTTCACTCAGTCATCGCATGCAGTTGTGGACACCATGTTCACTCAGTCATCGCATGCAGTTGTGGACACCGTGTTCACTCAGTCATCGCATGTAGTTGTGGACACCGTGTTCACTCAGTCATCGCATGCAGTTGTGGACACCATGTTCACTCAGTCATCGCATGCAGTTGTGGACACCATGTTCACTCAGTCATCGCATGCAGTTGTGGACACCATGTTCACTCAGTCATCGCATGCAGTTGTGGACACCGTGTTCACTCAGTCATCGCATGTAGTTGTGGACACCGTGTTCACTCAGTCATCGCATGCAGTTGTGCGAATCTGGGGCAAATTCGTCGCAAGAAACCTTGAGAATAACAGTAGGACTTTCGTGATTAACACACCATTCTTGACTTAAATGAAATGCGGAATGAATTGATCGTTGTGGAACGTAGCATGCCACGTGTTACCCAAAGCAATTTATGTTATTGTCGTGCAGATATATTTGTAGTTCTGTCGACATTGTGGCAACCACGTACCACTACGTGGTACGTGGTTGCCAATACGACAGGGTACGAGTAAGCATCTTGCCGTTTCGAAGCTTGATGAAGCTTTATATCATACACCCCACGTTGTTCATTCAGCTGTATAATTGTATATAAAACAATTGACAGCAGTGGATGTGTGTGTATGCGTGTGCGTGTGCGTGTGCGTGTGCGTGTGCGTGTGCGTGTGCGTGTGCGTGTGCGTGTGCGTGTGCGTGTGCGTGTGCGTGTGCGTGTGCGTGTGCGTGTGCGTGTGAGTGCGCGTGCGCGCGTGCGTGTGCGCTATCACGTCATTATCTGGGGAAGCCCTTCCGGCGCAATGCATTGTGCATTTTGTACTCGTCAAAATGTTGTGCCGCCATTATCCCATGTTAAAAAGCCTGAGTGTTTTGGGTGTCTCGCAAGATTTGACTGTATCACAAACTGGCTACATAACAAGACAAGGAAGTGATTAAAACTTCTCGGCACATAATCAAAGTGTGTGAATTCGTCATCAAAGAGCGCCGCAACTTATTGTTTTACTGGTTATGCCATACTATTTGACAGGTCAAAAATCCGTGTCATTTAAATGTTATCGAACGGTTGTTTACATGTGGCGCAGATGAGACGCACCGTGTTTAACAGTGGCGTCTATTTCACGATTTAGAATTCGCCAATTTTTGCAAAGCAGCTATTGTAGCCTTTTGCTTTAAGATAATCTACGATATATATCTGCTGCATACAAACCTTCTAATAAGTAAATTGTAAATATTTCAGATAGGCATGTGCGTGTCCTACCACATATTTACATATTATTATCACCAGGAATCAGGGACATTTTAGTAGAGTTCGAGGGACACGTGAAATATGCAAAACTAGACATACCAGAGGTGCAGGACAATATTCCAGATGATCTTCGTAGGAGTGTGTGCTCCAAATCAGAGTCAAAAGCAAATCGATTGATACGGTAACTAATTATGTTAGGAAGGTGTATATTATAAAAAAAAAATACGGTTCTCTGTGTACATCTGTGTGTTTGAGGCCCACATTCTCCAACAATTATGCATAAATGGGGTTTCAAGGGGGTTATAACTTTAACATGTTTTAGGCATTTATATGTTTGGCTACAGAACAATTAGGTTACACTTACCGGTAATCATCATGCTGTCAGTCGCGATGCGACAAAGACTGCTTCCATCACTTGACTATTGCTATACATTTATCTCTCTGCTGTGAGACGGATATCCATGAGTCGGTCTGTATGTCTCTCACTTTCAGGTTTCTCTTGATGGTATACTTGAACCGGAAACGAGGGCGCCTTTTCTTTCTGTGACCAGAAGACAGTTGAGATAATATGCTTTGGTAGTCTGCCTGGTGACATCCTCATGAGGTGTCCAGTCCACCGGAGATTCTTTCTAATCAGATGATTTTCCATAGATGGCAGCCCTGTCCGTTGGAGTATTTCCTTGTGTGTCACTTTGTCCATCCAGGTTATCCTCATGATCTAACGTTGATGTCGCATCATGGATGGATGCAACGTTTTCACCTGTCGTATATACACTGTCCAGGCCTCGGCTCCATATAGGAGGGTGGACAGCACGATTGCACGGTATATCTTGCCTTTAACCCGCATGGACACATAGTGGTTGTTCCAGAGTCTCTGGCGTAGTCGGCCGAAAGATGCACTAGCCTTGGCCATCCTCCTCTGTATTTATTCGTCAATGCATCCATTACTTGATATAATGCTTCCGAGGTAGGTGAATTCCAGAACAGAGTTCAGCTTGTTTCCATCAACCATGATATCCACCCCTCGGGTTCTTGTAGAGTTGGGTTGGTACAGCACCTCGGTCTTCTTGATGTTAATCTCCAGGCCGAACTTCTTTGACGCATCGGAGAAAGCATCCACCATTTTCTGTATATCTTCAGCAGAGTGGGCAACCAGTGCAATGTCATCTGCGAATAGCAGCTGTCTCATCTGTACTTACCGGTACTGCTCTTAATAAACACCTATTTAATGACGTTATGCAATTAATCCTCGTACAATTGTAATCACCGCTGGATACTAAAAGTGAATTTTACCGTTTATATTACAGTTACTTATACTTACAAAACGTTTACATTATATTTATAGCTATACATTTACAATTGCGTTCGGTTAATGGGACGATAGCTGTATGTTTCAGGGAGAAATGTCTCATGTCAAATGTCGGTTCAGTGAAGGGATTATGAGTTGAAAAGATGGCTTATACCATGTTCGTATATACATTTATAGATCAAACAAAGATATGGTATACTAATCACACAGAAGGAGGCAGGCAGGCAGGCAGGCAGGCAGGCAGGCAGGCAGGCAGGCAGGCAGGCAGGCAGGCAGGCAGGCAGGCAGGCAGGCAGGCAGGCAGGCAGGCAGGCAGGCAGGCAGGCAGGCAGGCAGGCAGGCAGGCAGGCAGGCAGGCAGGCAGGCAGGCAGGCAGGCAGGCAGGCAGGCAGGCAGGCAGGCAGGCAGGCAGGCAGGCAGGCAGGCAGGCAGACAGACAGACAGACAGACAGACAAAACGCCAAAATGACAAAAAGATGGTGGCCTGACATTTGTCGTACACGCGAGAAGGTCATGCCGTTTGTGTTTCCTGTTGTCGCCCGCCATCGGACGCCTCTGTCCGGCCCGAGTCGACCGACACAGGTGCAACCTCATTATCATGACGGCGAGCATAAAACACAGGTTGGCATCCTGTTCGGGCGACTATATTAAAACTAACGCATGTAATATCGGGTTCGAGTCGTGACGACCGGACGGGGCGGAGAGAGAAGACGATACGACGGATTCAGTGGAGCAGTGTCGATGTCTTCATGTGGCCAGTAAAGGTCAGTCGCAGCTGATCGCAGACAGTCGCTGTGACGGCGATTTAGACATAACTTTTTTCCGACCTACTCTAACGCGATGAAGTAGCAGCTTTATTTTGAATCTGCGCGAAACAATATAGCTAGTTTGGATAATTCCGTCTTTTCCTGATGTATATCACGCCGTCTGTCTCCATGAAATGATGTATTAGTAATAGCAAAGAACTAAATACCAAAGTGGTTAAGTCTTGTGTTTGCCAGTGGAGGGAGTCTAACAGTTATGAAGGATTATCACCTGATGGCGAGGGAGACCACGCAACAGCCCGTCACATGTGCTGCTCTTAAAGTGCAGCATTTCTTTTTTTGGAAGCATGAACATAAAAGGCGTTTAATGCTTCGCAAATATAATAATAACGCCACCATAGCAACGGAAGTGGCTGTGTGGTCCCGTCTGTTAGGGGTGCTTATTTCATCCGACCTTCTTGGTATTCTAGTCATATTTCAATGTGCCTAATATTACTGCATATTTTCAGACCGACATATATATATAACGGCTCACACCATTTTTTCTTGATCAGTTATATTAATCATAATAGTAACAA
Source organism: Oasisia sp. SBJ-2009 (assembly GCA_964017155.1). NCBI lineage: Eukaryota > Metazoa > Annelida > Polychaeta > Sabellida > Siboglinidae > Oasisia > Oasisia sp. SBJ-2009. The sequence continues at coordinate 24,220,612 of OZ024863.1, forward strand.
CACATTTCCATCATCGCAGAACACGATAGGAATACGTAACGTACGTTCTGCATATAATCGAAAGAACCTAGGTTCGGATCCTGTATGTTCCAAGCAATGGGAAAGTTAGCACATAACTCCAATATAGAGGAGTACTTGGCTCTAGACAGTCCTATATCATAATTTTGTGTTGCTGCAATATTTTTGCATTAGTTAGAATTAGAGTAACACAAAAAAGCGGCTTGAAAAATCGTAATTAGTAAGTTGATAGAACCCTGCCGAGAACTTAGAACCTAGAACTTAACTTTAATGCGCCATCTAACGGCTTCATTGTCCATTACGTTTCCTGCGCTCGAGTAACGTCACAATTAACATACGTACATGTTACCACGTGACTGGCAGCAAGTCAGAAGAAGGCAGCACGAGACAATACGGACTACACTACTATTTATGACAAAGTAATTGACTAATAATACTGCATGAGCGATAAACAGCAGGAAACGAGGTAGGTGAAGAAAATCAGCAGCACCAGCACTGCTAATTGTACTAACATCATTTCTCCCAGTTTTAGGTTTTCTTCTTCTCCAAATAGCGGAAGACGGAACACCCAGCTAGCCGAAACATGTTTTATTAACCTAAATATTTTTAGACTCGTTTGAAATATATATATATATATATATATATATATATATATATATATATATACACCGTATATATATATATATATATATATATATATATATATATATATATATATATATATATATATATATATATATATATATATATATATATATATAATTGTGTGTGTGCTTTTCATCATGCATATTACATCCTCAACCTCGCCAATGCGATGACATCGTTATAGTCGTATATAAAAAGGCCGACAATTTGCCACTCAGTAGGGCAGCTATGCATACCATACGCAGCCCTTCAGTAAATTACATAAGACAACAACATTTCCCGTTCAATACTTAGACTTTGTTTTGAGCTTTTCGACTTATATTTATATTATAGTAATTTACATATTACACTTGTGTGACACTTCTTTTGATCTGTTCTGAGAAAATTCTTTCAAAAGCTAGCACACACAGCACACAGTTAACGTCTCCATTTGTTGGCAATTCTTTTCGTTCCCACGCAGTATGCAGTAAAAGACAGGTGCTCGCAGTAATTGTGGCCGAGCGCTGGCAAGTGAAAGTAAACCGACACCGACGTATTGTATTAATTCAGCCATCTCGTCAGGAAAAACGAGTTCAGAATGTGCAATATTCCAAGAAAATATGTCATTATGTGGTCGCTGCCAGAACGGTAAGACGATCTACATTAATACCTGGAAAGAACATGAGACAAAGATCGTGTGAGGGAATTGAGAACTGCGTGAGTAGTTCTGTCGACTCGGTGGGACCGACGCATTGTTAACTTGCATATCACCGAGAGTGTCTAGAAGCGCAGTAGCGCAGTGGCTAGGGCTTTCGACTCTCCACCAAGAGAACCCGCATCAACACTGCAGTGTTCTCTTTTTACCCCCGAGCAATTCGCATCTGGAATATGATCCCACCACACATTACTGAAATAGAAAACCCCATAGCTTTTCAAGTAGCAATCACGAACCTCCCTTTCAAGACACCCAATCACCTAAATTGCCTGTAACACAAACAAACAAACAAACAAACAAACAAACAAACTACCTAACTAACTAAAACAAACATGCGCACAAGAAGCATTACAAACTCATGCGTTCCCCAAGTTTGGGCTGTTTGGAGGAAACCACCTGAGACCTGAGATCTGCTCTGGTGCGTGTATCGAACTAATGGACACGTTCGTTGACTGTGTATTGTTTCAGTTCACGCAACTATGTGAACGTGTAACTTGCTTTAGGTAGTGGTGAATATGTGTTCAAATAATCTTCGCGCATTAATGAAGTTGTTTGTAGCTTATTATACGTTAGAAAGGTAACTTGATTTAATGAGAGACCCATAGCACTTCGCACCCGTGTTTGTCAAGTGTTTTGCAAATGGTGCTGATATTCGAAACTGCATTCTTTAATTTTATAAAGAAATGTATTGGGAAAATTGCGTTTATATGCACTTATTTATTATAGTCTAGAAATATAACCGAACTCAGTGATGATAAATGTGTTATTTTACAATGTGAAGAGTTACTACATGCTTTCAACCATAATTATGGTTAACGGTAACGGATCAGCATCACATTTTGAGAAAACATGATTAGGTTTTTACGTACGTCGGCATATATTGGCCATGTAAAATAAGCAATTTAAGAATGTATTGGTATTTACAACATTTACTTGATTCAAACAAGATTTATCTGAAAATCATGAATTGATAACGTTTAGTTTATCTTTATATTAATCACATAACTTATCACACTCATATTTTTGCGTCAACATATTTAGCTACCTATTTGCACATGTTGTTAGTGTAGAAGTGTGTATTTAAATTACTCCACTGCCAACGGTATTTCCAGAATTACATGATATCATATTTGTAAACAAATAATCTGATTTGGTTTTTGCTATTTGTCTACAGTAATAATGACATTGCGTTGAATAATTGTGATTTATGGTCTCTCTCTCTCTCTCTCTCTCTCTCTCTCTATCTATCTCTCTCTCACTATCTCTCTATATCTCTCCATCGCGCCCGATGATGACATAAGTGTAGGGTATTTTCTATGTGCTTGGCCTGTCTGTGAGATATTAGTCCAATCTGAGCTGAAAAACCTCTCCCGCAGTTGACACAGAAGATAATAGGGGAAGAAGCACCAGGAAAGCCATGGCGGAGATTGTGATCATGTTGGTTTTTTGTTGTGGCCACTCGATCTTGTCCATGAGCCTTCCAGGTGTCTAAGGCGATGTGTGTAGCCTTTAGGTGTCGTTTGACTACATCTTTGTATCACAGACACTGTCCACCATGAAGACGTTTCCCTTTGGCTAATTCCACATGGAACACAGTCTTTGGGAGTATGTTGTCATTCATACGGGTGATATGTCCAGTCCAAGGGAGTTGGGAAGCCGTTAATATGGTTTCTAAACTGGACATATTAGCCCGTCTCAAGAGTTTAACATTTGGAATGTGGTCTTTCCATGAGATCCGCAGGATGTCTTGATTTATGCAATGACGACATAACTAGATATCCCGTTGCTATGTGTCTGATCCTTATCTCAATTCACAATTTCGTTAATGCTGATTGATTTGCTGCCGACGTGTTTCTTGAGATAAATCAATGTAAGTGACAGCGGAAATTTGTATTTGAGATTATATTAAATTACTTTTTATTTGATTTTAGAACAAGTCTGATGCTCGGTGAAATATGATGTTCTTTTCCGGTCTTTTGCTCTACATTCAATGGACTTGTGTAGTCAGTTGTTTTTGGCAATGGCACATAATGTTGACGAGTGGGTGGAAAGAAACTCCAGATAGCGTCTTGATTTTGGATGAATTTCTGCCTACGTAATAATCTGGTGGAACATAGATGGTCTATGCTATTTTGATTTGATGTGTTGAAGCCCTCTGGCTGACTGGCTGACTGGCTGACTGGCTGACTGGCTGACTGGCTGACTGGCTGACTGGCTGACTGGCTGACTGGCTGACTGGCTGACTGGCTGACTGGCTGACTGGCTGACTGGCTGACTGGCTGACTGGCTGACTGGCTGACTGGCTGACTGGCTGACTGGCTGACTAGCGAAGGCGTGTTGAAATAATACACACAAGAATAGTAAGACAAACTGTTTTGGTGCCAGAATACACTGCTGCTTTACAGAACAGATGCTATCGATATCATTCCGTAGTTTACATGTTTCATTCGATATCAGAATGATATCTGCGATTGGGCTAAAGATGATTTGTGCTAGTGCGGCGAGGTGAACTGAGCCATTTGATTGGCAAAGACGAATGTCTTGGTGACGTCGATAAAGAATATGAGCAGCACTTGATCCTGATGACGCTCCTAGACGGTAGCATTGCTCCTTCCGATCAGATAATGTATTTCTGACATTGAATGGATATGGATATATCACTCACTCACTCACTCACTCACTCACTCACTCACTCACTCACTCACTCACTCACTCACTCACTCACTCACTCATCCACACACTCACACTCTCACTCACTCACCCACTCACTCACTCACTCATCCACACACTCACACTCTCACCTAATCACTCATCAAAGTATGCCGTCCGTGCCTGTTTTCTTGTCAACATATAAGATTTATTTGATATTGTTTTAGCAAGCGCGTCCTCTCTATGTTCTGTGTCTATGTTTGCCATAGCATCAACGAAAAACCACAATGTAAACATATGTGAATGTGTGTATATGTTTGTGTATTTGGTTGTGTGTGTAGGTATACCTAATTTTGAAGTATACCTAATTTTGTAATATGAACATTCATCATTTCGTGGTGACCATGTTTGACTTTCATTTTACACTTAGTTAATGCACAACTCGATAGCTGACGTATCCAGTATTTACGGCGGGGGGGGGGGCAGGAATTCTAATGGTGTATCGTAGTATACATAGTGACGCAATTTCGATCATTTATCACATGACAGTGGCACTATTTAGTCATCGCTCCATACATACGTTGTGACGGGGAAATGTTATTTACTCATTTAGCGTGTGAATCCCACAAAAAAATCGAATATTCGTATGTTATTTCACCGTTGCAATTCCAGATAACAGCGCACTCCTGAACTCAATGTGACGGTGAAAAAAGTAAACTTTCATAAAATATATGACGAGGCTATTTTGTAAATAACTGAAGTGGATATCCCACCATTGTTATATTAAGACATTTTGAAAACTGTGACTGCACTTATTTGACATTTGATTCACGTTTGGTAATTTTACGACAGGACTCGTTGGTATAGGATAGGGAGACGTGGCCTTTCAAATTGTTAAACATATGATGTGTGTAGAGGGCATTAAACATCCTAAGAAATGTATTTTTTGTATTTGTCCCGTAAGTGTCACCTTTGCGTATCGGAATTTGACTATGTCTAATTATCAACATATTCACAACTGTTAAAGCAGACCATGTAAATGCCACTGTTTCCTTGCACCGTAACAAGTTGTATTCTACACGTTATTGTTGTAATTGAAATGATTATGTTGCTGCGTGTGTGTGTGTGTGTGTGTGTGTGTGTGTGTGTGTGTGTGTGTGCGTGCGTGCGTGCGTGCGTGTGTGTGTGTGCGTGCGTGCGTGTGTGTGTGCGTGTATATTTCAATACGAAATCTACTAATTTATGTGTTCGTGTTTGTTCAATATTAAGCTACTCATACAGCCTGCATTATACGTAGAGAACAACTGCACCAATTGTGTTTTCTAGTGTGTTACACTTTGCCCCAGTGCTAAAACATATATGTTACAATTTACCCCGGAGACTGGTACAACTTGCCCCGTATCGGGGTAAATTGTAACACTTTAGGACACCTCATATAACTCATTATACAACAAATATATAATAAGCCAGGCGCTTAATTATGCACCAGTAATCTGCAGGAGATATGTGGGGACACTTTGCCATAAACACGTTTTGATCAGTTAAGAAACCAGCAATACTGAAATGTGTTTTGTTTGTTACAACCAGCACCGGTCTCCCCTATTAATATCGTTCCCAGTCAGACAGGATTAAGTAATGTTCCTAAGTATAACTGCCCTAGGGGACGGGCTAGTCTAGTTAATTCCGTCGTTCAGTTATATTATTCCGTGTATCTATCATCTTTACAAAATACTCTCCAAGCTTTGTAATAATTATCTTTCGCAGAAGTGCCACTGGTTGCTCCACATTTCACAAACACAGACACACAAATCGCGCATGCGCAGACAGTGTTGTATTTTAAGATCAGACTCCTTCTGGGCAGATGTGATCTTCTTGAAGAAGATTGTAGAGTATGAATACGCATCACCTGTCAAAGCAGGTATAGTATAAGTGGATTAACGCACTAGCACCCAGAACATTAAAGGACAAACAAAGTTAACTTTTACGTGGCATACACCAAATAGAGTTAATATAAAGTAACAATTTCCACATATACTCAATTTTTTAAGGCCAGCGATTTTCCAGAAAAATATTTTTTAACACCCAGCCATCCAAATTCAATGCGCTACCCCATCTTAGACGAAGAATGACGTCACGACGGTGATCGAGGCGCTCTCCACGTAGATTCCCTGCATAGGGTTTGGCTGTTGTCATGAAATGGCTGCAACTCGGCAACGCGCGTAACATGCTGATGACGGTAAATATAAAGTTGTCTATTATTGTTATCGCTGAAATCATCCCATCAACTGATAATACATGTCTACATCAAAGCATTTCTCCTCAAAATGGACCAAGCAAAGTGCCAAACAGTACGCCCGCAAATCACCAACGTGAATCCATTGCTTCAATACTACCGGTTGTTTCAACTATTATTGCAACCGTATGCCGAACACGAAGGCATAATTACTAAAGTTTACCATAGATTTAACCACAGATTTAGATATACGTCTATAAGCAGCTGCTAGATGTCACGCCAACTGAACGAACTGTCGAAGACTCGAAGTTGTTGACCCTTAACGACGTCGCCGGAAGCTGACCGAGTAATAGAATGCCGCGCGCTGAATGGCCAAGCCAAATTAACCCTTCACTTATGGCGGCGTCTAGACCATCGTGGATTTCGTTAGAATTTTAGAGTTTAAAGTCACATTCTGAGTAAACCGCTGACGTTAAAAAATTGAGTATATGTGGAAATTGTTACTTTGTATAAACTCTATTAGGTGTATGACACGAAGCCGTAGCCTTTTATTGTCCTTTAACATAGACTACGGGAAACGAACTGTAGTCGATGGCTTAACAATCATTTGTCGACCATCTGATTGATTGAACAACGTATCTACGACAAAACGAACATGATCCTTATCCGAACATATGTTAATACATTACAGTGTATAGGCAAACGAATCCCCTGGATCAGTCTTAATGCACAACTTTGTAAACGGCAATAACCAGAGCCTCGATCTGAAATTTTGATCAGAAGAACATTTCGAATGAAGTCAACCACTCAGTCATGGAAATGGTGTATGTGTTTAATGTAATTGCTCCTGTGATTGCTATTACGTCAGCAATTCAAGGATATCATTACAAGAAGCTTTATTTAACGTCGGTTCACATGTGAATTTCATAACATTAGCTCATCTGAGCTATTTTCCAACAAACAAGTGTAAAGCAACAAGACATAAAAACGTAACAAAACATACAAAATATATAAAGTTAAAGCATTAAAATATATAAAATAAAATACGGGTAATAAGAATAAAATAAAAAGAAACACATGCATGCGATATATATATATATATATGTTCATTAAATTGGTATGGCGGCAGACATGTTAACTGTTCACCTACGAATACAGCAATTGCATGAAGGACCATCCTAGTTCCGGATCAGTCTGCAAAACTCGCCGTAGTTTACAGTTTTTCGCAGTTCATTTAACAGGCTGTTCCAGATCCGGGGCCCATCATGCACGAATGATTTAAGTCCATAATTGGACGTGTTTGCCGTAGGGACGACAACAGTTTTATCCTTTCGCAGGGCATATTGGGAACATTTCAGCATGATAAGATTTTGAATAAAAGTTGGAGCAGTATTATTTACGATTTTGAATACTTCAGATGTCATTACTTTCATCCTTTTCACGTGGAGGTGTTCGGTGTTAGTGGTCATTAAGAGATCGTCGATGCGTGGATATGTAATCAAAGCGAAGTGCTCTCTTCTGTATTTTTTCAAGTTTGCTGGATTGGCAACAAACATGCCATATTAATGGGCAATAGTTAAAGTTAGATGTTATGAAAGATTAGGAGTAAGGAGATGGCCGAGACGTTTTAAGACCGCTAGCTGTCTAGCTGCCTTTTTACAGATGTTAGTAATATGTTTGTTAAATGTTAGCGATCGATCAATCTTGATGCCGAGAAGAGTTTTCACAGTGGATGGTAGTGTTTTCACTGTGATATCTCTAGTTCCCCTCTTGCCAAAACCAGTTGCTTGGAATTATTTGGGTTAGCCTTCTTCTGGTTGAATTTGAACCATTGTAGTGTGTGAGTATAGTCTTGTTACAAAGTGTGAATGAGAGTGTCAGAGTTTGTGTGAGACAGGGTGTTATCATCAGCATAGTTGTAGAGAGAGGACTTATCCTTAAAGTGAAAGATATCATTAATAAAAACGTTGAGAAGAAGAGGGACAGAATAGAGCCTTGGAGTACACCTCTGACGACGTCAGCCCACTCACTGTAGTGAGGTCCTAATTTCACTCGCTGTTTCCTATTGCTGAGATAACTATTAATTAGACTACAAAATTTGTCCGAAAGGCAATGAGCGCGACGTTTACCTAAACGCAGGTTTTGAGGGAGGCAATCGCAGGCCTATAAATGGTATATAGTTATACAGAATTTAGTGGAACATAAATACATATTAGTTAACATTAACAGATAGATAAATACAACAAAACGAAGGCTGAATACACAATGCAACAAGGGACTTTATGGTAGATAAATACCTTAATAATATTATTAGTATTATATTTTATACATGTAATGATATTCTTATTATTATATTTTATACATATAAAGTGGGAACGTTTAATACTAATGAGTATCTTATTTTAATAAAACCACTAAGCGTGGATAAGTAATTATTTCGCATACTTGTCTATGAAAATTTCCGACATAGCATCGTAATATGAAGGTCCCGTATATTTCATGACGTGCAGTAGCGGAAACAATTATTAAAAAAACGCTGTTTCTTTCGGAAAACAACACCACTGTCTACAGTTTGGTGTAAGCCGACTCGCCGATATGTCTAACAGACACGGCTCGAACAAGACGGACTCTATAACGATTTGCCGAGATATTGCTTTGCCGCATGCAACGCTTCTAGTCTGTACCTCGTCGCGTCAAAACAGCCTTCTCAGCGTGTTGATGTTTTTTCATGCCATAAGGACATCCTTTGTAGATATTCTGTCCTTTACTGGACATACATATGGGTTACCTATTCCATAAAAGTGTATGGTTGTTGGGGCACCTCTGATGATAGTTTCCACGTCTTTCAATCTGTTGCTGTCATTTGTGTCTCGAAGACGTTGACGTTCGTCCACTCTTTCATGTCGTCCTCCCAGTCTGTTGTCTGTCTCTCCTACTTTTCCCTCTCACTGTGCCTTGGAGCGGGGTATTTGCTAGGCCACTAGATCGCGTGACATGTGCGTACCAACTCCGTTTGCCTCTTCTCACCGTCAACATGATGACCGATGTGTCGAGTGACTACCATTATCTCTTTCACTTCCTCGTTGGTGACACGGTCTGTGTAAGATATGTGGAAGATTTTTCGGGAACACCTACTCTCTATATACGTAGGTTATGCGGTGGTTTATTATCTTATTATCGTTTGTGATTGTTGACACACTAGGCAAGCGTGCAGCATGAAGCAACGAGGTCAATATTACAACTGTCATGTTGGCTTATAACTTATGGTTTGGCAGCAATTTGATTATTGATTACTGACGATCCCGAACAACAGAAGTCATCTCTTAGCATAATACTCTGATTACTAAATCCATCAGATAAGCAGAAAGCGCACCACGGTTGGTCAACATCTCGCGACCGCGACGTATAAAACCACGCGTCATTTGCGAATCACGTCACAATGGTCGTGTGAATCACAATAGGCCGGAACTGACTTATCACAGTATTCCTGTTAGCTAATTGTTGTTGTCTACTACAGTTTCCTTTCATACTGATGAGTTGTGTAGATAGAACGCCACTCGTAGCCTGTTACCGTAAACAGAGTCATACCTTACCTTAGGACGGTTCTGGTCGTCGGATTCTGTATTCCTCTGTGATCAGCTCTTCGTTTTCATTATTTATTAATATTAAATAGCGTGTTGCGGTTCTATTGTTAGTAATTCTTAACGGTGCTTCGAAGTCATATACAATATCCTGGTTATACCAAAATTTGTCTAGTCGTGACATTCTGGATGTTTAACATATTTCATTTTGTATTTGTTTTTGCGGCTGCTAGCTTTATCGTTTCCTAGACGGTTAGTGCGCATGTTTATGTGTCATTGCTGGAGGTACACCTCACGTCTAATATATATATATATATATATATATATATATATATATATATATATATATATATATATATATATATATATTATATATATATATATATATTATATATATTATATATTTATTATATATATTATATATTTATTATATATATATATATATATATATATATATATATATATATATATATATATATATATACATATATATATACATATATATATATCATTTTGAAAACAAACGTGATGATAGGAATACATTGAGTGAAACAACAATAACAACAACGACGACGACGACAACAACAACAACAACAACAACAACAACAACAACAACAACAAACGTGCCGATTAATTTATTTATTGCAACAGCGACAAGGTATTGGTTATGGAGTGTGATTGACTGATTTTCAAGATGGTGATAATATATAGGTTACGTAATTTCGTTTGTTTTTGTGATAATTCGTTTGAATTGTGAAAAAAGACAATTAATTACAAACTGAATTGTGTGGTTAATGTTTTCGTTTGCCATCTCATTATATCACACTATTCTGAGGGACGTACGTCTATTACAACATTCATATTGTGCTCGCTATTAACATTAACATTCATTGGTAGTGAGATCAAGCAAAGGCTGGAATTTTAAATCCTCGTGCCACCGGTTGTTATGTTAGTATAGCTCTAGCGCTGGACCACTGTTGTGTGTAATAGTTTCCTATGTAAGTAGGATGGGCGCTCGAATGAATAGTGGATGAAGTGTAAAGTGCTGGGCCTAAAACCAATATTATGTCATGTCCTTTTAACATTGATTTACGGACAGTCGTCTACTCGACAGTCCAGTGCACTGAGTCGGCCCAGTTACTGGAAAACCAAAGTGGCTGCTCGGCAGGAAAATGTATGTTGTTAACAGTTTCAGGGTCACACCAATAGCGCACACATCGCGCACATACACTAACACACGAACAACACATACGACATACTCTCAAGGTGACGTCAATTTCACAGACTAAGACAGTGTAAAAACGCATTTAGCGGGGAAGAAGCTAGATAAGATAAGATAAGTTTATTATATGGCGATTCTACAGTTGGATTATACATGTATATTCACAATAAACGCAACAATTCCACACACAGAAAACTGCGGTTTTGTCTGACGTGTTCAGAAAATGAATGAATAGGGCATGTATTACAGCAGAGGATCGCAAATGCCGAGGATACATGCCTGTCCAGCAAAATAAACAAAGCAGAACAACAGGAGGAGCACCAATCTAGCAAGGTGTAAACAACAGGAGGAACACCACTCTAGCAAGGTATAAACAACAGGAGGAACACCACTCTAGCAAGATGTAAACAACAGGAGGACCACCACTCTAGCAAGGTGTAAACAACAGGAGGAGCACCACTCTAGCAAGGTGTAAACAACAGGAGGAACACCACTCTAGCAACTTGTAAACAACAGGAGGAACACCACTCTAACGAGTGTAAACAACAGGAGGAGCACCACTCTAGCAAGGTGTAAACAACAGGAGGAACACCACTCTAACGAGTGTAAACAACAGAAGGAGCACCACTCTGGCAAGGTGTAAACAACAGAAGGAGCACCACTCTAGCAAGGTGTAAACAACAGGAGGAACACCACTCTAGCAAGGTGTAAACAACAGGAGGAACACCACTCTGGCAAGGTGTAAACAACAGGACGAGCACCACTCTGGCAAGGTGTAAACAACAGGAGGAGCACCACTCTAACGAGTGTAAACAACAGGAGGAGCACCACTCTAACGAGTGTAAACATCAGGAGGAGCACCACTCTAGCAAGGTGTAAACAACAGGAGGAACACCACTCTAACGAGTGTAAACAACAGAAGGAGCACCACTCTGGCAAGGTGTAAACAACAGAAGGAGCACCACTCTAGCAAGGTGTAAACAACAGGAGGAACACCACTCTAGCAAGGTGTAAACAACAGGAGGAACACCACTCTGGCAAGGTGTAAACAACAGGACGAGCACCACTCTGGCAAGGTGTAAACAACAGGAGGAGCACCACTCTAGCAAGGTGTAAACAAAAGGAGGAACACCACTCTAGCAAGGTGTAAACAACAGGAGGAACACCACTCTAGCAAGGTGTAAACAACAGGAGGAACACCACTCTAGCAAGGGGTAGGCCTAGTCCCTATCGCCCCAGCTCACAAAAGGTCATCATTCATCACAGGATTATGACGTGTATGCCAACTATTAGACTGTCGTGCCTGATAATCCCAGGATAGGCATATGGTAATATTTGATATGCACATTTGCAAGTGAGCTATTGAGCCTGAATATCCAATGAGATCTTAATGGTGCGCAACCGTTGTCCCGATGTGTCTTCTACAACATCGACCAACATACAGACCAATACAATGGACGAACCAGTACAATGGACGAACCAGTACAATGGACGAACCAATTCAAGTTAAGAGGTGATACTACAAACTCAACTAGATGTATAAGCAAAACATCGACGATATATATATATAGGATAGGCTCGCAACAGTACTGCAGTTGTTGGCTTGATTTTTCAAGAGGTTGAGTTGTCAAAACTAAACGTGTAGATCAAGTTTAAGTAGAGTGACATTCTGAACTCAACGCAGGTGCCGCTATCAAGGCATGCATGTACATCTGCAATGATATCCTTACCGACACAAAATCCAAGGTCAAACATGATGCTGATGATCATATTTTGTTGTTGGAAGCAAACGCTACTCATGTATTAATTTAATCATTTATTAATTTATTCATATACTCATTCATTACGTATACAGTATTTGAGGAACCACTCAGAAATGTATACTGACATTGCTGAAGTTAATGAAAAACACAGAGCCTATGATGTTTGAAATGCCGCAACAATGTGTATGACCAATTATATATTGTGGGATTACCTTATTTGAATCGGTTGATTTAAGGCATGCCTTTATTCTTACTATCTAGTGGGAAGGAGGGGGTACTGTGCACCCCCCGGAAATATACTTTTAATCAGTGGTATTAGATGGGAGCAAAATGGTGCCGCCATTATTTTTAAAACATCTAGTTTTCACTATATATCGGCCAATATTGCATATAACTACACAAATAAGCTGTCCAAGTCCTTGTTTTCATGGTCAGAGATTATCATAACACCATTCCTGAATTTACTACGTGTGTCCTTGGCATAATGCAAATTCTGAATTGGTAGTATTGCCGAAAATGTTATTTTATCGCTGTATCTCAGCCAGTATTGCAAGTAAGTTGAGAGGGTTTTTGAGGGCATTGACTTTAGAAATCGTGTCGTGTTTTTTCTCGAATTTCGACTAAGTTCATTTACCAACTCATTTATTGATCTAGGTAAAAAAGCAAGATAGAATTATCTTTTCTGAGCTGGAGTGCGTCAACTTCTCATGGGATTCTAGATGATAATTGTCAGAATATCATTCACCATAACTTTCAGTTAAATCGTCAAAGTTAAACTCGTCCTCGTCTCCCTCTTCCTCCTCATCTCCGTCCTCTTCCCGATCACCAGTGTCAAGGAGATCAACCAGTGAGTTTGGTAGGACAGAAACGCAGGATCACACCGGCTCCAACAGTACATCGTCAGTCCTTATCCACACTTGCCCATCATCGTAGGGTTTCGGCTTTTCCAGAATGTGTTCGTCAACTCGCTTGTACAAGGCGACGCGGTGGTCCACGTGTTGGACGTGCCGCTTCAAAACAGGGTGGCAGGGAGGAAGGCGAGTCAAGTCGACCTTAGACTTGGAAGTGAGCTTAACGTCTTCACCTACCATCCTTCGTCCTCACCTACCATCCTTCGTCCTCACCCACCATCCTTCGTCCTCACCCATCATCCTTCGTCCTCACCTACCATCCTTCGTCCTCACCTACCATCCTTCGTCCTCACCCACCATCCTTCGTCCTCACCCACCATCCTTCGTCCTCACCCACCATCCTTCGTCCTCACCCACCATCCTTCGTCCTCACCCATCATCTTGCGTAGGAGTTTGGAATGGACAGCTGCCGCCGACGACTCGCTATTGTGTCCGTATACCAGACAGGTGAACTGTTCCAAGTGGTTCAGTACGTGAAACTTCATGTTCCAGGACTCACAGAGATCAGGGTAACCTTTGATCGCAAGAAAATTTGATTTATTAAGTCAATGCCCTAAAATCCCTCTCAGCTTACTTGCAATAGTGTCTGAGATAAATCGAAAAGGTACATTTTCGGTACTTTATAATTTGCTTAGCATGCCAAGGGCACATGTAATTAATTCAGGAATGGTCATATTAGGATCTTTTACCCTGAAAATATAACATGGGTCTGGACACCTTATTTGTGCAGCTATGTGTAATATTGGCCGAGATATAGTGAAAAATAGAAATGTATACAATTGCGGCACTAATTTGCATTAAAATGATACGTGGGACATTTGCTGATTTTTTATCACAGCAAATTGTCTTCTGCATGTTTTTCGATCTAGTGACACCGATTAAAAGACTATTTCCGGGGGTGCACGGTACCGCCTCCCTCCGACTAGACTACACGCCAAACTGGAGTATTCAGTTATAATCGAATTAAACTAATAAAATAAATACATTGACATGTTTAATTAAACATGAAAAAACACCACCGCGGTGACAAGACTGAAACCCAGAGGCGCATGCACACACCTACGCACGAACGCGCATACAAAACACATACATGTAGACAGACATACATACATGCACGCCCGCACGCACGCACGCACACACCCACACATACACAGAGACACGCATATACACGCACACATACACCACACACTGATAAACACATATACACACGCACGCACATACCCACACAGACACAAATGCTCACATACACACATACACACATACACACATACACACATACACACACACGCACACATACACATACACATACACATACACATACACATACACATACACATACACATACACATACACATACACATACACATACACATACACATACACATACACATACACATACACATACACATACACATACACATACACATACACATACACATACACATACACATACACATACACATGCACATGCACATGCACATGCACATGCACATGCACATGCACATGCACATGCACATGCACATGCACATGCACATGCACATGCACATGCACATGCACATGCACATGCACATGCACATGCACATGCACATGCACATGCACACGCACACGCACACGCACACGCACACGCACACGCACACGCACATGCACATGCACATGCACATGCACAAACACTCACACACACACACACACACACACACACACACACACACACACAAACACACACACACACACACACACACACACACACACAAACACTGGCGGTATGTGGTTTCTGTGTTTCTGTGTTTCTGTGTTTCTGTGTTTCTGTGTTTCTGTGTTTCTGTGTTTCTGTGTTTCTGTGTTTCTGTGTCTCTGTGTCTCTGTGTCTCTGTGTCTCTGTGTCTCTGTGTCTCTGTGTCTCTGTGTCTCTGTGTCTCTGTGTATGTGTTAAGAACTCCAGGAGCCATTTGGAAAAAGAGTCACATACACACGCATGAATAATTCTAGCCTAACACCGTCAATGTGTGGCAGATTTGGTCAGTCCAATGCCGTTACTGACTGTTGCAAGTAAGTTGCAACATCTAATTCACCACAATGCTATCTGGTCACCAACATCTCAGGACCTCAGACAATAAAGAATCTTTTCTATTTAAGGGTTATTCAGATTCAGGATGTCTTGTCAAAGTGATAAGTGGTCTATTTGTCTCAAGGTTAGAAGTAGCTTCGTCATTATCATTTTCATTAAAGGTAATATATCCATATCAAGTTCACATAAAACTTGGTATAATTATTTTGTTTTGCATGCATCTAGGAAATGCGCATTGTTTGGTACTGTAGAAAATGCATAACTCGTGCACTGAGTGAAAACTGGAGCCGTTTTCTATTCACCTTTTCCTTCTAAGGACATTTTCACAAACACTTTTTTTTATACAAGACCAACCAGTATGCGTAGCCGTTTGACATGTTGCATGCAACTGTTTGCGTATTTTAGTCAACGATGTCAAGTACAATAGCGTAACATCCTTCAAGCAAGGTCGATCTCCACGATACAACCAATTCACTATGCAAGTGTGTTAAGATGACTCCTCCATCTTCATTAATAATGGTTGTGCATAAAGTATTTATAATAATAATAACAACAAAATACTTATATAGCGACCGATCAATTAAAAATTGCTCTGTGGCGCTTTATACACATGCACATAAAACGACATACTATTTATGTATCATACATGAACATAGCTATTTGAAGGGACGTCATCAGTTTTCAAGCATGTCCTGCAACCAAACGTTGGGTCCATACAAAAGAGGTTAAGAATCATTGTCTAAATTCTATATGATGGGTATAACAAGGAACGTATGACTAACCACAGCAGATCTAAAATTATTCCATTGTCTGGATAGAATACATGTTGATCGCCTTATCCACTTAACTTTATTTCGAATTGTGACCTTGACATGCCAATATTGGCTGTACCTGATTAATAAAGGCTAATGTACCCAGACGCTGCCATTATGTTTCATTGAATATTCTGTTTAAATTATTTGCCTACTTCACAAACCACAATGAAACTAATCTAGGTTTGCCCATGTGTTTGTATAATAGTACCGTAACCGATGCACGCGCCATGTTTATGTTACAATGTCGTGACGTGATGTGTGTATTAATGTGAGTGTCCGCTTCAACCTCGATAACACGCAATGTCCTGTTTCTATCGTAACATCATCGCGTTTTTATTTGACAATCGCCATATTTATTATGCCTGATGTTCATCTGCGTGCGCACATTCCACCACGTGCCTGTGGTGTTGTTCTTATTTGTGAGCACTGTGACGATACTAAGTCGACAATATATATAGTGTATATAAATTACAATATACATATACATATACATGTATATATAATATATATATTATATATAAATATATATTTATATATTATATTATATATATATATATATATATATATATATATATATATATATATATATATATATATATATATATATATATATATATATATATATAAAGAAGACGAATAAAAGAAGACGAATAAAACGACGAGCAAATTATGGACGTCGACGAAACATAATGATAATAATAATTAGAAGAGGAAGGATCATGTTTAAATAAGTTTTTATTATGTGTATCAAATAATATAAATATGGTATGCATATATATTGTGTGTGTGAGTGAGTGAGTGAGTGAGTGAGTGAGTGTGTGTGTGTGTGTGTGTGTGTGTGTGTGTGTGTGTGTGTGTGTGTGTGTGTGTGTGTGTGTGTGTGTGTGTGTGTGTGTGTGTGTGTGTGTATATATATATATATATATATATATATATATATAATATAATATATATATACTATCATCATATATGACACGTTTTCCAAATGATATGTGTTTCGAGGAACTACATTCACTTTGGCGTCAATGTATCCTTAGTGGGGTTTCTCACTCCTCCGCTGTCACTTCCACAGATCTTTAAACACTCCTGTGGACTTATTTAGGTCAAATTCGCGGAGTCCAACGCTTTCATCAGTCTTACTTTACAGCCGATCTCTGGTCAAGTCAACACGCCACATCCCGCGTGTAATGACAGGCATTAATGGTCGGCCCATTGGACACCCGGGAGCCGAGTGGGTGGAGTCGTGGGTGTTATGGTGATGACAGTGTCACACGATACTGTCTTACACCGACTGGCTGGCTGCAAGGACGACGCATGCCTACAGCCAAACAGAACACGCGTTATTCCACAATGTCGCTAATAATTACGGCATTTTTATGAAGTCTGTTATGTCTCCAGTGCAAGATATGTTGCTTAGAAACATGCATTTGTCTTTTTTACGCGGTGAGAAATGTATTATATAAATTATTATTAGTGAATATTTAGGGTTGTGTGTTATTAACACACGCACTCGCACATGTATACACACGCACGCACGCACACAGGCACACAGGCACACAGGCACACAGGCACACAGGCACGCGCACACGCACACGCACACGCACACGCACACGCACACGCACACGCACACGCACACGCACACGCACACGCACACGCACACGCACACGCACACGCACACGCACACGCACACGCACACGCACACGCACACGCACACGCACACGCACACGCACACGCACACGCACACGCACACGCACACGCACACGCACACGCACACGCACACGCACACGCACACGCACACGCACACGCACACGCACACGCACACGCACACGCACACGCACACGCACACGCACACGCACACGCACACGCACACGCACACGCACACGCACACGCACACGCACACGCACACGCACACGCACACGCACACGCACACGCACACGCACACGCACACGCACACGCACACGCACACGCACACGCACACGCACACGCACACGCACACGCACACGCACACGCACACGCACACGCACACGCACACGCACACGCACACGCACACGCACACGCACACGCACACGCACACGCACACGCACACGCACACGCACACGCACACGCACACGCACACGCACACGCACACGCACACGCACACGCACACGCACACGCACACGCACACGCACACGCACACGCACACGCACACGCACACGCACACGCACACGCACACGCACACGCACGATTTTACCAAGCAACCAGCTACATGTCAGTATATTCAATAGTGATTAATTTTTCCAATTTCTTTGAAACCCGTATGCGTCTACACATTGATAATAAAATACATCTATGCACTTGTCAACTTGCTAAATGTGAAGTCGTGTGCGTGTCACAAAACAAACAGCTCGTCGGAGATTTGTGACGTCAAAGGAGCAATAACCAATGAGCGCGTTCAGTCGTTCAGCTTGATACCCGTGTGTGCGGCTTGTTGTTTTAGGTCGTATTTGAAGTAATCATTATAACCCGAAATATAATTATCTCAGCTAAAATATTGTTGCTCGTTTTTTTCTAGGTATTGCCGTTTGAACAGAGAAATTGTTGTATTTTTAATTAATTCCGCAGCTGGGTATATATTGCCGGGTTAATAATTCGCGATGTTCAAACGGCTGTAACTAAAAAATTAGAAACAATTATCCTGCGGACACGTATTAATGATATGTTGAATCACCTAGTTCTCTACACTCCTACGAGTATCAATAAATTCCTCTTTAATTAGTTCGTAAGGCCTCCTCGTCGATTTATAATTATGACGTCATGTGGACCACTGTTGCCAAACATCGTCAGAACCAATCATTTGTGTCCACAAATCTCCAGCCGTTCCTCATCTCCATAACCTGCTTTCCGACCTTTGGTCCCACGTCCTCCTTTCAGCCAGTCGGCGACTGTAGGGCGCATCCCGGAGGTTTGCTTTTTCCTTGTTGGCAGATGATAACCTTATGGAATATTTTACCTGTACCAGTGTCCAACAAACATCGAGCTGTAATCTTCTCTGTGAAACCAAACCGCGGTGTTTTTGAACGAATACTCGAATAATGACCCCAATCGCATGCAAAAATCTCCATAACCTCTCATGGCAGCGAGCAATGTTGTGGAGACAACTTGTGTGGTGCGCTGTTAGCACGCTGGAAAACTAACACAGGAAAATGTGGATGCATTGATTATTACCCTCTATGTACCAACCGCTGTCACTTGTAACGCATTGTTATCACGTCGAATCGCTGAACAATTTCCGCCCCGCTGTAACCATGGTCAAGGCGTCAGTTGTATATGTATCGACTTTGCAGCAGTGCCACCAAGCAGCTGTGGGGCTTGTAGCAAAATACTACACGTGCCCCTGTACTATTACAGGCTTACATTCTTACAAAAATAAGTAAAACCCCCGCCATACTGCCATGGGCTTACATTGTGACAAAAGTGAAACAAGACTTATTGTGCGGACAGTCAGTTTCGTGTATAGTAGTAACAATTGTAACCTTGCCAACAATACCAATAGCTATCGTAAACGCCATTAAACTAAAACGTCACCAGGCCATGGATCCATAACAGGTGCATGGACCTGCAAAGGCCGGTGTATGCATATGTAATATGTTGAAGCTTCTTCGGTTTATTTCATATTCAAATACATGGCAGGTTGCGTTGTAATGCGCTTAAGGTGAGTACTCTAACCAATTGTTATGTTCGGTCGATATACTGATTGGATAACCTGGAAAAATTGGAAGTGTGGCGCTATGGAGAGATTAATATGTGGATATTACGATAGCCATTTGACAACTGACACTCGAATGACGATATTATATAACGGCAAATTGTCACTTTTCTCATGGTCGTTATTTTGTATCCGAGATGTAATGTCAAGCATACATCGGATGAACATATCAAATACATATAAACACTATCGATATGTCTTTAGTGCAAATGCAGCTAGCTGTTGTGCACGCTTTAGTGGTGTGTGCTGGGAAAGATACAAACTGGAAATGGGAGTGATAAAACTGGAAATGGGAGCGATAAAAGTGCTGTCTTATTAGTCATTACCTGCAACAATGTCTTTCAGATATTTAACATCTCCCAGAGTAAACAGGTTTGCATACATTAGGCACCTTAGTAACTTTGTCTTAGGTTATTGTATTTACCATAATCTTCTTTAACCAGAATTTTAATAAACTATATGACGAAAAGCATGTGCTCAGTCAGCCATCGTTAGATCACGTGACGTAGTTTTTGCCAAGCAACTTGCCACATAATGGATAGCTTTTGTACTTCCAGGCATACATGTCCTCGTATGAATGGTATAGTTTTGCCAAGGATGTTTGGTAAAGACTTATGTCTAGGCTGAAGGCTTCGGATAGAATTATGGCTGTGGATAGTTTAAAGACAATTGTAACAATGCATTGGTACGTTGAGTTCACCCCAATTACAGGGGTCGTGTTGTGAAATGAGAGCGACACGAGACGAGCAGTAATATCGAATCGAGTATTCCCCTGTCGCCTTTCTGCATCAGATGTAACGCCGAACCGACAATCCGATGACTAAATGATTCGTGTCTGTGTTTGTCTTGCAGCTCGCCAAGTGGTTTACATTCAGCTGGGCGTTCGGCGAAGGAATGTGCAAGTTCGTCCACTACATGCAGAACGTGTCGGTCATCTGCTCCATCTTCACACTCACCGGCATCAGTCTCGAAAGGTAGACGGACGTTATCGTGTATCTTCTGTATGTAGGCAATCGCCATCTTGTATCTTTCTTATGTAGACGGTCGCCATCTTGTATCTTTCCTACGTAGACGGTCGTCATCTTGTATCTTTCTTATGTAGACGGTCGCCATCTTGTATCTTTCTTATGTAGACAGTCGCCATCTTGTATCTTTCCTATGTAGACGGTCGCCATCTAGTATCTTTCTTATGTAGACGGTCGTCATCTTGTATCTTTCTTATGTAGACGGTCGCCATATTGTATCTTTCCTATGTAGTCGGTCGCCATCTTGTATCTTTCCTATATAGACGGTCGCCATCTCGTATCTTTCCTATGTAGACAGTCACCATCTTTAATCTTTCCTTTACTTCCGGTTGTCCTGTAGAGATAGTCTCGTAGATTTTCTAATCCAAAAATGGTCGCGCGTTCAATATTTGTTCAGCTCACTTCCCCTCGATAATTCATCGCGTTGAAATTGAGTTTTTTTGCAAACGGTCCAAAATTAAAGTTATCGTCAATTTGCATTAAAATACGATTCATTCACTGGTGTCATCGGAGTAGCAATTAATTATCCCGCGATAGGAGGCGAAATGATACACGCACCTTGGGAACTTGCAAGCCCACAACTTTGGTTCGTGCATTTCTTTAAATGTGATTTTTAACTAGGTAAATTAGTAGAATTATCTGTGATTTTATTTACCCACGTGTGGGCGGGAGGAAGGTTGAGGTTCTGATGTCCAGTGTTAATCAGATTATGTTTAAAATAGTTGCAGCACATTTGTTAGGCAGCATCTTGGATTGACATGTTTTCAAAATATGATCCTGTTTGTGCAGGCGTATGCAAACATACTTCGTGTTATTTTATATCCCTCTGGGGGTAGCACGACGCATGTTCAGACGGCATTTGGCCTCCACTGACGACATGTCCGTTTGGACATCGTTGTGGTTCAGTGAAAGCCATTTGTCCAGACGAACGTCGAGTGCATGGGTTTTACGATGCAATTAGGTGAACCAATAAATTGCACACGGCTGACTGTAATACCTTTTCAGCATCAGTGTTTTGTATGCGAAAGAAATTGGTTGACCTAATCATATTATTACTTTTAATCGAAAACAAGTCATTTTCAATATACCAATATATGGTAGATAGAAAGCGTAACTCACTTCGCAGGATTTTATTTTTGAAAACTGGGAACACCTAACCTGGTAGTCGTCATCACCTATTAAAAGTCGCGAGAGGTTCGTTAGTTTGTAATTCGACAACATACGTAGTCACCAAGCAGGTTTATGTTTAAATGTGCACATTGCTGATGTAGGAATCTGTGGTGATGGTAACGACGAGGACACTAGATAGTGGTGGATGTTTAGGAGGGAAACCAGCGCAGAAATTGAGACAGTGGTCGAATGAAACCATTTGCTAGGAAATTACGTGAAAGCTCTTAATGATATCCCAATACTACGACACACTACCCTATACGCTATCGATGAGGCTATTTGTTAAACGAAGGACTTTCTTTTCTAAGATATTAGTTGTTATGAATAAGTGTCATCGGATAAATAACATTATTTATGATCCCGTTAAAATACTCTATCTGTAACAATAACGGTACCTTTCCAGTTACTGTTTTGCTTGTTGTTTTCTCTATCATTTTATGCAATGATCACTATTTACTATATAGGCTTAGTGGTATATTGTATTGGTTTGTGCATTGCTTACAAAACAAATGTGATTTCTATGATTAACTTTTATAACACAAGCATAATTGGCTGTGCAACATAATGAACTAAATAGTAATATATATTGGTATGGACACATGCAGAGAATGGAAGAAACGAATTGAGAGCAGTTGGTGACATGAGAGTGCCAGGAAAAAGGCCAAGGGGGAGACCAAGAGGGAGATGGGTGGATTGCGTCCGAAGGGATATGCAGGTGCTGCGGATCACCACGAAGGATGCACAGGACAGAACATTCTGGAAATCAAGAATTCGGGCCGCTGACCCCACCTAGTGGGGAAAAGGCGAAGAAGAAGATTGGTGCGCCTCAGTGCGAATTATTGCTGAAAGTTGGGACGACATATCTATGAAAAACACGAAATAAGGCTCGCGAAATGTCGCTAATTATCGCGGTGATAACGAGTTAACAACGTAATTTACCTCATTGGACATGATGCACCAGCGTGACAATAGAGACGAAAGTCGTCAATAGATACACCTTGTTATAAGTGCAATAAGGAGATTTCCATGCGTGTTAACAAGCGGCCATAACACGGCTTGGTGGGCCTGCCTATGGAACCTCGTCTAGCCGTCACAATGGCGAGCCGTTATGGCAGTTGCAATTAGCGATAAGCGATGCAGCGCACGAGGCGAGGGAACATGGAGATCGGCTAATTGTCCGTCTCCTGTCTCCCTAGGCTAGTTCCCAGAACAAAGCACGTGGCCAAGAACCCTTATGGGACTACGAAACTGCGACACTTTTGGACCAGACCGTGTCCGTGACGGAGGTTTCACCGAATGGTGGATATGGACGTGGAGTCGAGATGAATTATTAAAAAAAACCAAGACGGTGCAACAAAAACTACGTGCATTGCCTAAATCCCACAAATGTAGAGATAGATATCTACATATTTTTGTTTCTATGTTATATTTGGATCCCGTCAAATGTTAAGATTGTTTTAAACAGTGTGTGTTGTGTAGTGTGTTTCCTTCTCAGTAGCACCCTCAGTTTGTTTTCGCACAGCCATAAACTCGTTGAGATAATCCTCATATATGTCACAATTTAAGTACGATATTTCCACACATTGCTAGTCACTATAGGTTCTCTGAGTCCCCCTCTCTCACTCACTCACTCACTCACTCACTCACTCACTCACTCACTCACTCACTCACTCACTCACTCACTCGCTCGCTTATTCACTCATTCTCTCTCTCTCTCTCTCTCTCTGTAAAAAATAAAAAAGTGTGCGTGAAATGGGTATGTCGTGGTCTTTCCTTTCCCACAAAATAATGTCATATCAACGGGTTGTATGTAGATACAACATTAACCTCAAAACGTGTTATGTTTTCCACCCTCCTTCTCTGTATCGCAATTGTTCCGATCGGTGTTTTAAGATAATAGTATTTCGAAGGCAATGACCGCGTCATTACGTAATAAATAGTCTGCGTCATAATTCACATTGTGTGACAAATAAAACCAACCAGAGCCGCACGACTGTTTTGCACCAAACACATGAACATGAACTATGACTCAAAGCAGACATGCACAGAATACATAATGAAACAAGAAGTGTTCGTGACAATTCTGTGCCATGGTCTTACGCCAAAGCAATGCCGTAGCAACGGGGTTAAAGATACAAACATTAATGAATACGGCATCCCAAAACGTCAACAAATAGAATGCCATTTTCTGAGTAACCTTTATTAATAAGTATGTAACATCTACGGTAAATATGTTACTGCATCTTCTCATTACTGATACTAAGTAAATGTATATGTCATGCACTTTTAACATTACACGGCTGCCTTGAAATTTGTGATGCAAACAATGTAAAAATGCATACTATTATTATGAGGCTTTGACTTTACTGAAAAGGTGACAATTTGAATATTAATTCAAGTGTCTGGAAAATGTAGCACACTGTATTTGACTTGTATGCATACTGTAATTATTTGGCTTACTCTGGTAATTGGTGATCTGGACGAGTATATAGGCAGACAGTTGTACAGGAGATGCCATGATACCCACGGAATTAACTACTAATTACTTTACAATAATTACATGCAAACATGTAAGCGTGGTTCGTGCGTGCGTGCGTGCGTGCGTGCGTGCGTGCGTGCGTGTGTGCGTGCGTGAGTGTGGGATGTGCTTGTGGGCATGGGTGCATGTCGATGCGGTGACGTCATGGACGGACGTGTTATGTTTACAGACACTACGCCATTCTACATCCGATGCGGGCCAAGTTCTCGTGCACCATCGATCGGACCAAGAAAGTGATCATCCTCATCTGGACCTTGTCCTTTTTATTCGCCGTCCCAATCTTATTTGGCCAGGTAATGAGAGTCGACCGCACGCAGTAGGCACAATGTGCAAAACGGTTTAACTGAAACCACGAAAATGTTTTGGTTTCTCTGTAGAATTGACAAAACATCCACAAGTATATGGTGCTACCACCGTTACCCTACCTCATCAATTGTGTCGTGATTTTAAATGGAGGGTGCCAGCTACTCTGCCCAGAATTGGCCGGAAGCCTGGTGTCTATAACGTGCAAAAGTTAACTCTGGGTTTATTGGGGTTAACTCTAGTCGCATCGCCGTTATTGTAAATCAGTTTTGTTTTGAAACTTTATGTTTTGGTTACCATTTGAACGGGGCGTTTAAATTGCGAACATCATTGCGAGCTTGATCAATTATCTTAACAGAGATTGTCAGTAAGTAAACCTTCAAGATGCATGTTGTAGGCACAAGAACATAATAGTAGATGACAAAATAACCCCTAGGAGCTGGCGCCCTAGGAACTGGCGCCCTAGGAGCTGGCGCCCTAGGAGCCGGCGCCCTAGGAGCCGGCGCCCTAGGAGCCGGCGCCCTAGGACCCGGCGCCCTAGGACCCGGCGCCCTAGGACCCGGCGCCCTAGGACCCGGCGCCCTAGGAGGCGGCGCCCTAGGAGCCGGCGCCCTAGGAGCCGGCACCCTAGGACCCGGCGCCCTAGAACCCGGCGCCCTAGGAGGCGGCGCCCTAGGACCTGGCACCCGGCGCCCTAGGAGCCGGCGCCCTAGGAGCCGGCACCCTAGGACCCGGCGTCCTAGGACCCGGCGCCCTAGGAGGCGGCGCCCTAGGAGCCGGCGCCCTAGGACCCGGCGCCCTAGGAGCCGGCGGCCTAGGACCCGGCGCCCTAGGAGCCGGCGCCCTATGACCCGGCGCCCTAGGACCCGGCGCCCTGGCAGCCGGCGCCCTAGGAGCCGGCGCCCTATGACCCGGCGCCCTAGGAGCCGGCGCCCTATGAGCCGGCGCCCTAGGAGCCGGCGCCCTAGGAGCCGGCGCCCTAGGAGCCGGCACCCTAGGACCCGCCGCCCTAGGACCCGGCGCCCTAGGAGGCGGCGCCCTAGGACCTGGCACCCTAGGAGCCGGCGCCCTAGGAGGCGGCGCCCTAGGAGCCGGCACCCTAGGACCCGGCGCCCTAGGAGGCGGCGCCCTAGGAGCCGGCGCCCTAGGACCCGGCGCCCTAGGAGCCGGCGGCCTAGGACCCGGCGCCCTAGAAGCCGGCGCCCTATGACCCGGCGCCCTAGGACCCGGCGCCCTAGGAGCCGGCGCCCTAGGAGCCGGCGCCCTATGAGCCGGCGCCCTAGGAGCCGGCGCCCTAGGAGCCGGCGCCCTAGGAGCCGGCGCCCTAGGAGCCGGCGCCCTAGGACCCGGCGCCCTAGGAGCCGGCGCCCTAGGAGTCGGCGCCCTACGACCCGGCGCCCTAGGACCCGGCGCCCTACGACCCGGCGCCCTAGGACCCGGCGCCCTAGGACCCGGCGCCCTGGGAGCCGGCGCCCTGGGAGCCGGCGCCCTAGGACCCGGCGCCCTGGGAGCCGGCGCCCTAGGAGCCGGCGCCCTATGAGCCGGCGCCCTAGGAGCCGGCGCCCTAGGAGCCGGCGCCCTAGGAGCCGGCGCCCTAGGAGCCGGCACCCTAGGACCGCCGCCCTAGGACCCGGCGCCCTAGGAGGCGGCGCCCTAGGACCTGGCATCCTAGGAGCCGGCGCCCTAGGAGCCGGCGCCCTAGGAGCCGGCACCCTAGGACCCGGCGCCCTAGGCCCCGGCGCCCTAGGAGGCGGCGCCCTAGGAGCCGACGCCCTAGGACCCGGCGCCCTAGGAGCCGGCGGCCTAGGACCCGGCGCCCTAGAAGCCGGCGCCCTATGACCCGGCGCCATAGGACCCGACGCCCTAGGACCCGGCGCCCTAGGACCCGGCGCCCTAGGAGCCGGCGCCCTGGGAGCCGGCGCCCTAGGAGCCGGCGCCCTAGGAGCCGGCGCCCTAGGAGCCGGCGCCCTAGGACCCGGCGCCCTAGGAGCCGGCGCCCTAGGACCCGGCGCCCTAGGAGCCGGCGCCCTAGGAGCCGGCGCCCTACGACCCGGCGCCCTAGGACCCGGCGCCCTAGGACCCGGCGCCCTAGGAGCCGGCGCCCTAGGAGCCGGCGCCCTAGGAGCCGGCGCCCTAAGAGTCGGCGCCCTAAGAGTTGGCGCCCTAGGAGCCCTCTAGTCCAGTTCATTTACGCACTGTTGACAAATCACAGAACCGTTTTACATCAAAGGAAAACACGGACACTTCCTGTTTCGCACTGAATCCACTTGTATTGCAAACTTTCGTTGTTTGTTCGTGTTTCGAACATATTATTGGTGTATCCATTTACACAATGTTGACAGCTTTATTATTGTGTTTCGATTTTCAGATTGGCATAACCGTTTATCTTTGATGGTCCCTAAGTTTATTTTCCAACGACGTAGAAACAAATTCAGTGTTACAGTATTATTATTAATGTTGTTAGTATTGCTAATACCAGTATTATCATATTTCCGTGTGATATATAATCCATTTAACCCCTACCCCATTTGGGCTCGTTCTCTCCTATGTACGCGCAATTTCCCCCGAAATCTGTAATTAATACATGTTCTTTGTTCACATTTAATGAATGTTGTTGTATTTCCTGTCGATGTACGTGGTCACAGTTGACCGCTGACCGCCCGTGCCTGCTCTGCCTCTCCTCTAGGTGCACAAGGAGGTCGGGGTACGAAGGAAGGCGTACTGGTGCGTGAAGGACTGGTCGCGGCCCATCTACTCGAAGCTGTACGAGGTCGGGATGCTGCTCCTCATCTTCGTCCTCCCACTCAGCTCGATCACTCTCGCCTATAGCAACATCTGCCGCACGCTGTGGCAGGTGACGTCGAACAGTGAGAGGATGCGGTCAGAACGGTCAGTCTCGACTGCGTCCACCACCGGTCTTGTCATTAACGTGAGGGTGTCTGCTCCTTAAAATGAGGCCTTTTGCCCTTAAGGCGATGATATCTTCTCGTTGTAGCGAGGGTGTATGCTTGTTGTAGCGAGGGTGTCTGTGCCCTTAAAGTTTGCTCCTTAAAGCGACTGTGTCTGCTCCTTAAAGTGAGGGTGTCTGCCCCTTAAAGCGACTGTGTCTGCTCCTTAAAGTGAGGGTGTATGCCCCTTAAAGCGACTATGTCCGCCCCTTAAAGCGAGCGTTTCTGCTCCTTAAAGTGAGGGTGTCTGCCCCTTAAAGCGACTGTGTCTGCTCCTTAAAGTGAGGGTGTGTGTCCCTTAAAGCGACTGTGTCTGCTCCTTAAAGTGAGGGTGTCTGTCCTTTAAAGCGACTGTGTCTGCTCCTTAAAGTGAGGGTGTCTGTCCCTTAAAGCGACTGTGTCTGCTCCTTAAAGTGAGGGTGTCTGTCCCTTAAAGCGACTGTGTCTGCTCCTTAAAGTGAGGGTGTCTGTCCCTTAAAGCGACTGTGTCTGCTCCTTAAAGTGAGGGTGTCTGTCCCTTAAAGTGACTATGTCTGCTCCTTAAAGTGAGGGTGTCTATCCCTTAAAGCCAGGGTGTCTACTCCTTAAAGCGAATATGTCTGCTCCTTAAAATGAAGGTGTCTGCTCCTTAAAGTGAGGGTGTCTGCCCCTTAAAGCGGGGGTGTCTGGTCCTTAAAACGACTGTTACTGCTCCTTAAAGCGAGGTTGCCTGCCCCTTAAAGTGAGGGTGCCTGCCCTTAAAGCGGTGGTGTCTGCCCCATAAAGCGAGGGTGTATGTTCCTTATAGCGACTGCTCCTTAAAACGAGGGTGTCTACCCCTTTAAGCGAGGGTGTCTGCTCCTTATTTATAGATGGACCTCTAACTAGAAACTAGTTGTTTCAAGTTAGAGTTGTTTCTATTTACAGTTGTTTTTCGGTATATTGTGAGGGTCATTAGTGATTTAGAAAACGTAATTATTCACATGAACACATTTACACCTGGTGATTGTATAAGTGAAAATAGGTTTCTGTCATTCACGTCGGCTTTGACTTTAAAAACAGGCAGTCATATATATATATATATATATATATATATATATATATATATATATATATATATATATATATATATATATATATATATATATATATATATATATATATATATATATATATATATATATATATATATATATATATATATATATATATATATATATATGACTGTCTGTTTTTAAAGTCAAAGCCGATGTGAATGACAGAAACCTATTTTCACTTATACAATATATATATATATATATATATATATATATATATATATATATATATATATATATATATATATATATATATGACTGTCTGTTTTTAAAGTCAAAGCCGATGTGAATGAAATACACATATTTTCACTTGTACAATCAACAGGTATACACGTGTACCATAATTAGGAATTAGTATCTGCCAAAACAGAAAGACGGTCGTAAATTATTTTCATATTCGTCTAACAGTGGCCAAGGATGATGAACTAGTAATTTAATGGCCTACGCGCGTGACCATGTGCAATAATCTCGCAATAGCACTGTGTGTGACGTCATCAAACTCCCGTACAACGAAAGCCAGACCTGCATATTTGTAAAGGTCAAGAAATGCTATTTCACTCACGAAATTGACCACAATGTCACAACAAGGACTTTGTGGCGAATGGTAATTCTCTTAAAAAGGTCATATAGCTACCGTTCAATTAGGATATATGTTCAACAGAAAGGCAGCTAATCCGAGCAGGCTTGGATGCTTGGATACGGTTCAAGTTATAATTATAGAAAAAACACGACAGGTGTTTTGTGCGTTTTACTGCTGGCGTTCAGCCTCGTTCTCATTTTAACGTTCATCGTTTGACGTCAGCGAACTCTTCTGCCCACAGTCTACACCTTGTTCTGGCCACAATATGTCGTCATTGTTAATCTTCTTTATTGGGTCTCAGTTATCGGCAATATCACGTAACTAAATTCACTTTCGTATTGTGGTCTACATGACCTGGTGATGTGCTCTATGGATAATAGGAACCGCCATGCACCAACGACAGCACTTTGAATTTCCAGAATTCCACTTATCGGAACTGTTTTAGCGCAGAAGACTGACTTAGATAAAAATCGACTCGGTTTGTCTGGAGTGCAGTTTACACACAGTTCAAGTCGTCATCACAAATGCACATCTGCTCCTCTCGTCTTATGGTTAGCTCTCTCTTCTCGTGTCAGCCCTCTCGTCTTGTGGTCAGCTCTCTCGTCTTGTGGTCAGCGCTCTCGCCTTTGTGGTCAGCGGCTGAACCCAGTCGTTTGCATGCGCGCAACAGTTCTAGTCACTGGGCCTTCCTTTCCGATGTCAAAATTTTCAGTATTCTTCTCATTCCTTGGCGGTCTTCCATTCACACCCGTTCTCATCTTACTGCCTTCCTGTCCATACACGATCAGTGTATTAACTCGATTTGTTATTCCTAAGTGGAGCCTTAGAATATTGCACCAAACACGACGACTGTATGACAGACTGCGGTGGGTCTTTTCGATAACCATACACTAAGAAGAAAACAAAAACTCCATGATCGAAATCGAGATCATACACGTCGCCGACTGTAATGGATGGTCAAAACGAGTGTAGCAGTGACCAGGACGTCGGGGTAATGGTGTTACACTTTGCACAAAAGCACGAACTTGGCTGTGACCTCTCTAGCCCACGGATTGTCGACCATTATCAGTAACATGAATTATATATGCAACAGATTGCGTTAACACCTTCTAGATAATGGGTTTTTCGTGGATCCTAGACACGGCTGGTGGGCGCGCACACATAAACCAATGATTCACATCCATATGCTCATTCAAAATATACGTCGAAATCTTCCAACAATTTGATAAATTGATTATCAAGTTCTTGGAGAGACAATGATTTGAATGGTAAACTTGTCGATTATGCAAAAAGTGCCGATGATAGATAGTACTATAATTGATGTGCTTGGAATGTGTAGCGATATAATATTTTAATTTTATCATGATTAAGGTTTACATGCATTCTTAATAATGAATTTATCTGTATTTATATACTTTTTACTTCTGTATTTGATATGTTTTGACGAACGCTTCAAACGAATTTCCCGGTCTGGGACAATAAAGTTTCATTGTATTATATTATATTGTAACTGGTAAATATTTATTACAGCAAGGCAACTTTAATAGACCATTGTAATGGAATATTGGCTACACATGCATTAAATAGTACGAATAGATTTACATGTGTACGTTGTGGTTTGTGTGTGCCTGCGTGCGTGGGTGCGTCAGCGCGTGCGTGCGTTTGTTTAAGCGTGTGTGTGTGTGTGTGTGTGTGTGTGTGTGTGTGTGTGTGTGTGTGTGTGTGTGTGTGTGTGTGTGTGTGTGTGTGTGTGTGTGTATTCATGCATGCTTCGGATGTGTAACTACATGTGCGTGCATGCGTGCATCCATTTATGTATTAATTTGCGTTGTTGCCGTACATCACATATGACGTACATTTAACAAATACTTGTCATGTTAACGGCTACGTAAGCATTCGTTTTGCAAACTGCGTGATTGTTATACATCGGAAAGGACAAAATACTTGTCATCTACATATCAGTGCAGCGCCTGCAACACGCAGCATGTCTCTGTTGTAAACATCGACATAGGAAACATACTGAACCATGGCCAAACCACTTGACAATTTGTGAATTTGTATTGACATGTGCTTTACCTTTACCCCTGTCGCGCTGCAGACCAATAACCAAATGCGGCTAACCAGACGAATAATGCCCAGTAAATGCCATGCTATTCTGGTCAAAAACGGAAGCATGCAGGCATGACATTGCCGGAACGATGGTTCGCATTGTTAGAAGGTCTTGGAACATTATCGCCAGATGACGCGTGCAGGACTGGAAATGTTTTATTAATTTCATACGGCCTTGACGTCTGCACTTGAGTAATAAACCAACCATCTGTAACTGTGATGAAGCTCTGCATAATTTCGACAAAACTAGGCTGCTAATTTATAGCCAACGCGAGTAGAAATAATTTATACAGCGTTGAAGCGATGTTTTTGAATGCACATCAACTCTTTGTGTTCAGTCGTAGGTTTTTTTAACGAATTTCCACGAGTCGGTGTGCAGTTGACGATGTCCGGGTGACATTGTTAAATGCTGTTCTGTCTGTTACAGATGTGTACAAAGAGGAACTCACAACACGCGACAGGTGTTGATCAGGCGGTGTCGCAAACAACCAGGAGACGACATCAAAATTCGCAAACAGGTAACGTTACTCGTGCACAGACGCACCTGGCGATGGTTGCATACAACTAACGACTTGCCAACATACTGCGTAGATCGGTGTGTTTCGGTGACAGGGTCGAGGGTTGCAGTAGGAATATATCGCGTTCCTTGTTGGTTCACAACTGTTTGAAGTTATATTGCTTGAAATTGTGGAATCGTAGTTGAGAATAATGTACAGTCAGTTTATATGGTCTGGTGGACATCACGGCAGGGCGAGTACGTCTGGATAGTTTTGTTGCTGTTTAATGATACTCAGTAGCATATACTTGCACCCACTCAGTGTGGACATGCTTTTTGAACTGATACAAGAATCTATGTGCACTAGCACACCTGTTGACGCAGTAACACCCATGTACGCCTATATTCACCCACCCACCCAAAACCCCACACACCCACACCCATACCCATACCCACACACACGCGCGCGCACGCGCACGCGCACGCACACACACACACACACACACACAGAGAGAGAGAGAGAGAGAGAGAGAGAGAGAGAGAGAGAAAGAGAAAGAGAGAGAGAGAGAGAATCCGTAAAGCAATAAGTGTCGCTAAATTAGCAAATTATAAGTCATTTTCAAAAATAACAATAAAGTGATGTGCCATAACATCTCTGGCGATACGAGTATTCGCTAAGGTTATCCAAGACAACTAATAATGTAGTTGTTTGATTGTAGTTGCTAATGAATAGTTGTCGTTATCATTTTACAGGCATTTGCCAAAATGATGTCATTTGTTTCCTTTAAATGTGAGTAA
>OZ024863.1:24258996-24266496 GCA_964017155.1 Oasisia sp. SBJ-2009
GGCAGTCGGACAACTACCTTAGCTTCTTCTATGCCGATATATTGCATTTCATGTGTAGCATAAGTGTCAGAAACAAACTCTAGTGATCAACATGTCAACATCCCATTACAATTATATTATCATCTGAAAATATGGTCATACTTCGTAAAAAATCTGAATGTAGTTGCATGAAATTGCATTTCCACCATAATATTTTGGCGGTGCCATGTTCTAATGACGACTCTTGCCTTTCCCCAATTATGATTACGCATATTGATTTTGTTCGTTGTGCCTCTGATCCTGCATTGTTAAGCATATAGACGCTGAAAATTGCTATTGTTATTATTAATATGATAAATATGATTTACCTGATTAATACGATAAACATGATTAATATGATTAATATCAATATTATGGTTCACGCGAAAGGACCCACGCCTGCACAGTTAAAAAATTGAATGGCGGGTGTTAGAAGTACTTGCGCTGACTTTGACAGGCGTTCTCGCTGATGGCGTACTTCAACAGCTGTGTGAACCCCATCGTCTACGCCTTCATGTCGAAGAGTTTCCGTCAGGGCTTCCGGCGCACGGCGTGTGGCTGCACGGAGAAGCCTTTCCACCGCACGCCCACTATGAGCAACCGCACTCCACAGACGGTACGGGTCACGCATGGGTTTGGGCTGGAGCAAAATGTTGCCAGTTCAAAAGAAGCCGGTCAGGGGTGTATAAACGTCGTCGTCGTCGTCGTCGTCGTCGACGTCGTCGTCGTCGTCGTCGTCGTCGTCGTCGTCGTCGTCGTCGTCGTCGTCGTCGTCGTCGTCGTCGTCGTCGTCGTCGTCGTCGTCGTCGTCGTCGTCGTCGTCGTCGTCGTCGTCGTCGTCGTCGTCGTCGTCGTCGTCGTCGTCGTCGTCGTCGTCGTCGTCGTCGTCGTCATCACTGTGCAGCCGTAGTGTCCCGTGGTGGGGCGAAGGCTTCAGCATGCTGTTTCCACATCTCCGCGTGTTGCGCTATGTCCTCTGCCAGATGGTACCATTCCAAGTGTGACACCCATTAAATAAGCTTATTTATGTTTTTGGCTGTTAACATTCTTACACGTCCATTTGTCCGTTCACTCTAATTTATACCCGTCCAAACCGAAACTTACTCGTTCAAATGACGGTTAAGGGCGTGTACTGTTGAAAATGCTAGACAAAACACAAAAACTCATAAGATACGTAAGAGTGTTGATCGCGTTGTGAAACAAGTAATGCTTTATTCTATAAGTACACGATATTTTAAATTATGAAATTATTTATTTTCATCAATATGTAAATTCCGTGTCATATGAAGTATTGCTTTAATTAACAGTAATAATCAGACTTGAAGTAAACAACATACATTTGCTTTGGTTCCGCAGCAGTGGACGACAGCTGCACCTCACCGCCCCGCCGCCGTCCCGTACAGTGCCTCGTTCCCGCAGGCCCTCGACCTCATCCCTCACAGTCAGCCCCAACCGTCGGCGTGAAGGAGTCGGGCCCTCACACACAGTCAGCCTCAACCGTCGGCATGAAGGAATCGGGCCCTCACACACAGTCAGCCCCAACCGTCGGCGTGAAGGAGATGGGCCCTCACACACAGCCAGTCTCAACCGTCGCCATGAAGGAGTCGGGCCCTCACACACAATCAGCCCCAACCGTCGGCGTGAAGGAGATGGGCCCTCGCACACAGTCAGCCCCAACCGTCGGCGTGAAGGAGTCGGGCCCTCACACACAGCCAGTCTCAACCGTCGCCATGAAGGAGTCGGGCCCTCACACACAGTCAGCCCCAACCGTCGGCGTGAAGGAGTCGGGCCCTCACACACAGTCAACCTAAAGCGTTGGCGTGAACGAGATGGGCCCTCGCACACAGTCAGCCTCAACTGTCGGTGTGAAGGAGTCGGGCCCTCACACACAGTCAACCACATTCTTTGGCGTGAATGAGTCGGGCCCTCACGCGTAGGCAGCTTCAACGGTCTGTGTAAATGAGTCGGCCCTCGCAAACAGTCAGCCCAACCGTCTGCATGAAGGAGTCGGGCCCTCACACACAGTCACCCTCAACCGTCGGCGTGAAGGAGTCGGGCCCTCACACACAGTCTGCCTCAAACGTCGGCGTGAAGGAGTCGGGCCCTCACACACAGTCAGCCCAACCGTCGGCGTGAAGGAGTCGGGCCCTCATAAACAGTCAACCTAAAGCGTTGGCGTGAACGAGATGGGCCCTCGCACACAGTCAGCCTCAACTGTCGGTGTGAAGGAGTCGGGCCCTCACACACAGTCAACCACATTCTTTGGCGTGAATGAGTCGGGCCCTCACGCGTAGGCAGCTTCAACGGTCTGTGTAAATGAGTCGGCCCTCGCAAACAGTCAGCCCAACCGTCGGCATGAAGGAGTCGGGCCCTCACACACAGTCACCCTCAACCGTCGGCGTGAATGAGTCGGGCCCTCACACACAGTCAGCCTCAAACGTCGGCGTGAAGGAGTCGGGCCCTCACACACAGTCTGCCTCAAACGTCGGCGTGAAGGAGTCGGGCCCTCACACACAGTCAGCCCCAACCGTCGGCGTGAAGGAGTCGGGCTCTCACACACAGTCAACCTAAAGCGTTGGCGTGAACGAGTCGGGCACTCACACACAGTCAACCAAATTCTTTGGCGTGAATGAGTCGGGCCCTCACGCATAGTCGGCTTCAACGGTCTGTGTAAATGAGTCGGCCCTTGCAAACAGTCAGCCCCAACCGTCGGCGTGAAGGAGTCGGGCCCTCACACACAGTCAGCCTCAAACGTCGGCGTGAAGGAGTCGGGCCCTCACACACAGTCAACCTAAAACGTTGGCGTGAAGGAGTCGGGCCCTCGCACACAGTCAGCCTCAACCGTCGATGTGAAGGAGTCGGGCCCTCACACACAGTCAACCTAAAACGTTGGCGTGAAGGAGTCGGGCCCTCGCACACAGTCAGTCTCTACCGTCGGTGTGAAGGAGTCGGGCCCTCGCATACAGTCAGTCTCAACCGTCGGTGTGAAGGAGTCGGGCCCTCGCACACAGTCAGTCTCAACCGTCGGTGTGAAGGAGTCGGGCCCTCACACACAGTCAACCTAAAACGTTGGCGTGAAGGAGTCGGGCCCTCGCACACAGTCAGTCTCAACCGTCGGTTTGAAGGAGTCGGGCCCTCGCACACAGTCAGTCTCAACCGTCGGTGTGAAGGAATCGGGCCCTCACACACAATCAATCACATTCTTTGGCGTGAATGATTCGGGCCCTTACACAGTCAGCATCAATTGTCGGCGTGAACGAGTCGGGCTCTCACGTATACTTAGCTTCAACCGTCTGTGTAAATGAGTCGGCCATCACACACAGTCAACCTCAACCGTCGGCGTGCATGAGTTGGGCCCTCACAAAGAATCAACCTCAACCGTCGGCGTAAATGAGTCGGGCTCTCTCACACAGTCAACCTCAACTGTCAGCGTGAATGAGTCGGGCCGTAATATACAATCAACCTCAACCGTAGGCGTGAATGAGTCGGGCCCTCATACACAGTCAACCTCAACTGTCGACGTGAATGAGTCAGGCACTCGTACACAATCAACCTCAGCCGTCGGCGTGAATGAGTCGGGCCCTCATACATCGCCAGTCTCAACCGTAGACGTCAATGGGTCGTACCCTCACACACTGTCAAACTCAACCGTCGACGTGAACGAGTCGGGCCTTAGTCGTTTATTACAACATGTAGTCGCCGGGTAGTCTTTAATACAGTTCAAATCATCAAAGTAGTGGAAACTGACAGAAATCCCAATTTGATAATGACGTATCAGAACACGTAATTCGACATGGAATTTTGTATTCCGTTATCAGAA
This sequence comes from Oasisia sp. SBJ-2009, assembly GCA_964017155.1. Lineage (NCBI taxonomy): Eukaryota > Metazoa > Annelida > Polychaeta > Sabellida > Siboglinidae > Oasisia > Oasisia sp. SBJ-2009. The sequence goes on from OZ024863.1 coordinate 24,262,835, forward strand.
ACATACGCGGTGATGGTTATAATTTAAAGCTGTTTATATAAACTATTTTTGCTAATATGTTATAATAATGATGGTATATTTGATATGTATGTGTTGCGTGGAGACTACGACACGCGGCTATGTTACAAAGGTGCTGTCTTCGTTGATGTTTTGTCCTTCAATTGGCGCATCTTGCCGGCGACAAAGTGACTCTCCGCAGGTGTGTTAGTGGCAGTGTCACACTACGAAACATCGGACCAACATCGGACAATGATCATTTGTTATGTCCACTGTAATGGACTCGACAACTGACGAAACTGGAACTGAAAGAACGCACGCACAAAACCTATACGCGCAGCAAAGAGAATGCCCTTTGCAAACGGAGTCTAAACGAGGCTCCTTTGGAAAATTTTCGACATTCGAATATGTGCCGATACAGGCCAACTGCATATCGTAACTTTGGAACCAGTTTGTGTTTGTGTTGTATTAACACGACTGTTGAGACTGTCGGTTGTTTAACGAGTGATGCGTTGGAGATTGTCTTGCACTGTCTGCTGACTGCGAACACTAACTTTGAACATGTTCAATATAATCTCTGTCCACGTTACAATTAAAGGTTCGAACCAGGAAGGTAGTCGATATATCTGGCATTATATACACACTACTAAATTGTATTTAGGATTAGATGAAGCATAACAGTGTGTGTAATAATTTTGCTTCTGACCATTATGCTTCTACCGTTCAGATAATAATCATACGCATGTAGCTTATTAACAGCAAATTTTAAATTTTTCCTAATGCCCACTCGCCCACAAAATTGAGTATATTTGTACAAATCAGACGGCGGAATGTTTGAGAGCAATTTATATTCATAACCACGGGCGTCGATCGGTGGGGGACGGGGGGGGGGGGGGGCACGCGTACACAGGCACAGCATGGGCGTCGATCAGTGGGGGACGAGGGGGAGGCGTCTCCCAACTTTTCAGCCTGAGGTGGTCAGCATAGGAAATGTCCTCATACTTTTTCAGTTCATAAAACAAATTTATAGCCTTTAATTATAGGCACATATAGCAAGACTGATCACTCCCCTCTCTTAAAAACCCTACATCGATCTAGTAGTAAAATTAATAATGAGAACTAAACTTCCGACTACCTAGTGGAAAATCACTAGATAAATTGCTTGGTTAGCAGCAGCCCGCAACTTGATCTAAGTCCAGTAAATATTCATCATGCCGGGCTCTGTCATTTTGCACCCTTGTATTTATATATAGCCATCAAGCACATAATAGATTATTAATTTTTGTTTGCCCTGTCACCCATTGGATTGCAGCCTGGTCGCCCTGGTGGATAATTATATCGCCTACGGCGGAACTAGAGGATTTATCCACTTTGTGTAATTTGATCTCATTTTAGTTATGACAAATTTCTTTGCCAAAAGGTGGGATTGGGAAGTCCTACACAGGCACCCCTTTAAGCTCTGCATCTTGTCACCCTATGAATCAGGCAAGCAGTGTTGGGTCCAAAATCTACCCCCAAATGTTCAGTGATTGGGGTAGGCCATGGCCCCTCTTCAAATATATGTTGCCAACATAACTATTATTAATAGCATAACATAAAGGCTTTTTTAGTTTAGAATTTGCACCAGACCAACAATGAATTATGTTTTATAAAAAAAGAATACTTATGTGTATTTCATGTCATATATATTATACATGTCATATATATATATATATATATATATATATATATATATGTATGTATATATATATATATATACATATGTATATACATATATATATATATATATATATATATATATATATATATATGACATATTATAATATATATTATATGACCTATAATATATATATATATATATATATATATATATATATTATGCATACATATATGTCTATATAAATTGGTCCCCCGTCCCCCCCCCCACACTTTTAAAACCGGATCGACGCCCCTGTTCATAACCATTAAACTGTTGTAATTCCACCAAAGACTATAGGTACTGGAACCCTACCCTTGGTATTCCGAAAGTAACTTAAGGCTGTTGGTGCTTCCTGTAGTCTGATCACACGTATGAGTCACGGTTTACTGTGTGTTGATGGTATTGTCGCGGGAAGTCGTCTACCGTTTCCTCGGTGTTCTAAGCCGTAAACCCGTGTGGGTGATTAATGGTGCCGCACAAACACGTTTGATTTCTTGGAACTGTTGTCTTCTTGGCATAGGTGATGAGTTCCAATCCTTTATTTGATCGGATGACCGACTCAACGAGAAGCAACGTGCTGTGGTCATTTCTGAAAAGGCGGCACTATCATTAGCAGAGCCCTGGTCTGACGGACACTCTCCAACAGCCAATACAATATCTTGATTGCCTCTCGCTGACGTACAAAATCTAATCAGTGGGCAACGCGAAGAGGAGAACACGCCTGCAACGAATGACCACACGGAATCTGTCTCTATATCCGTCTTCAGTCTTACATGACATATCGAGTCTGCGGAGGTCTTCTATATTACCGACACAATATCTGACGGGATGACACACGAGAACGAGATGTCACGATAGTTCTCTCTATGATGTCAACACACCGGGGTCACTCATACTGGGAACATTTATATAACGCATTCCTTCACACCTTCGAAGTGACAAAGAAAATTCAGAGATGCCGTTAGCTGTGTATAAACGTCTTATGTACACTGTTTGCAACACTTCGCATGTTTTCTGTGACTATTCTAAATTACGCAATTTAACAAACGTCCGCTTAAATTGCTTAGTGTCATGTGATTGGTTCGACTTAGAAAACCTCTCCTGCTGGCGTCTCAAAACGGCGCGACAAGAGTATAACAACCTACTTCGAGATCATAGTGAATGATCACACGTATTAATGTATATGTCGGCTCTAGTATTCAAGGTTTACTATTGTAATACATTGACTGCATTATATACAGCTACAACTTGCTTTCTCAGAAAGGTTAACAGTTTCAAGGGATCTTTAAATGATACAGAAAACATATTTCAAAGCCTTCTTTCCGTCTGAACACAGTAGAAGCCGTAAAGAGACAAAACCAGGCAAACTGTCTATAACGTGCAAGCTGCGTAGCTAAATATAAACATTATGGCGGCAGGCTGCTGGATGTTACAACAGGTGAACGTACACAAACAAAACAGTAATAGCAACAACCGGCAATAAAAGACAGCACATACAGTTGCTCATAAGTTTAATAGAGTCACTCAGGTAACACATGTGAGAGTGGGGAATCAGTATTACTACCTGACGCACAATTGCGGAGTCTCCAGAAAACAAATCCTACTGCTAACACAACAGAAGGTATCAATGTGAAACCACTAATTTATTAAATACTGGCACGTATCTGCACTTTGTTTGCGTTAAGACGTTATTGAAAAGTATTACCCATAAGCGGCAGTGGTTAATGTTCACATACTACACACACGCACGCACGCACGCACGCACGCACGCACGCACGCACGCACGCACACACACACACACACACACACACACACACACACACACACACACACAAATCATTCATAAACACGCGTGCGCGCACACATTATTAAAGTCTAACAAATCTAATTACTTGAACTACACGACACAATGCAACTCATTAGTGTCTGTGAAATGCTGGCACGCAGAACCATGCCCATGAGCTGA
>OZ024863.1:24273996-24316496 GCA_964017155.1 Oasisia sp. SBJ-2009
ATAGGTGACGGCGCGACTCAGGCGAGTGTTATCCTGGGCCCTGACGACGACCAAACGAGTGGTATCACTGACATTTATCTTTCGCGTGTGATTCTCCGCTGGCAGATCATAATATTATTATGATATCGCCTTGCGAAACGTCGAAGCTATAAGTTCAGTAAATGGGAGCGCTAGCCAGGGTATTTGTCTCATTCTACTTTCAGCCAAGCGTGAATCGTGTTACAAGCAATGATTTCGAAGTAAAAGTAATTGTTCCATACACAAAGCTAGTCTAGAATTAAGTTCGCTTAACCGAGTATCATTCGGCTGCGTAACTTCGCCGAGAAGACAATCTTGGTCGGCTTTTGAATGTTATCCGTGTGTGGCTAAAGAATGCTGCCATCTGACGGATACTGGTTAAGCATAAATTCCAATTTGAAAAACAACTGCAAATTTGTATTTCTATTTAATTTTCCTTTAGCTAAGTTTGAATATTGTTTTTTTCTCATAATAAAGCATTATCAGATTTAAAAAAAAATGTTTTTAATGTGTTATTTAAAATTCGGCCTGGGAACTAATCAGCGTCTCTACACTAATCGCGTACAAATGAATGTAAAACACCTAATGCCAATCTTGTCAAAAGTACCTTCATCCTAACCCTAACACAAACCTAAACCTAACACTAACCCTAACGTTAAACCTAAACCTTATTCCACATAAGAGCAACCAAAAATGGGCATTTGTATGTGAGTGGTTAGCAAGTAGCCACTACCGCGGAGTTGAAGGGCTGAAAAGTGCTGCCACCTCTCGGAGTCTGGTTAATCGAGCCTAGTCTCGATTGTCCAGGCGCCATCACGTGTCAGCACTGTTTCGTCACACAACGGCTAAGCCGGTATATCTATTCTTTTGTTCTGTTACCCGGTAGATGGCTTTGACCTAGAATTAGGTAGAGATGATCATTGGCTCTAGTGTCAACTAAGAATCAAAACACTTAATGCGAATAAAGGTTTGTCAGGTAATTCTGTGGTTTCGAAATTAAGCAACATTTAAATTGGGGCATCGTCATTTTGTAATGTAATTATCAAAAACATGTATACTGTATACATATTACTGATTATTACATATGTAAACCAGTGAATTAATACGGCAGTGGTGTCACCTGACGACAGCGAGTAGTCATAACGCGTGATATCAACCATACTCTTTTTGGTGACTTCCCAAAGGCAAGCGAGAGCCTTAAACATCATCGTCATACGACGATTTCCAGTAGCTTCATTTGATGTGAGGCGAGGGCGTTAACAGTGCATTACGACATTGTTTATGGTTCACAGCAAGACCTATGTAGATGGATACTTGTACTAAGACAGTGGCATATTCACGGCGGCGTTGGACCAATTATGGTCTCTTTGGCTTTGAAAATAATATTCAATAGAGGTCTATAGTAGTGCGTCACTATATGGCAAACTTACCACGGTTTTACTTGCTCGAACATGTCTGACTCTCTGTGACATGTCAGATATACATCGCTGCTTTAGGACAAAGTGCAGTCGTACAAATTTCAACAAATTTTTCGAACACTTGCAGTTTACCTCAGGTGTCAGTGAGATGTTTCCTCCCAAATTCCAACCCTAAGTCCTTGCCATGGGAAGTGGAAACGGGATAAAGCCGGCCAACATATATGGCATGGTGAATCTAGTAGGCTAATCTAGGCTAGTGGATTCAATGCATTACAGAAGTATCATCAACTTTGAGCCAACACGACTTGGTGTAAGAAGGAGCTTCAGTTCGAAGGGCCATGACACTGGATAGTGAAAGCCGCAAGGAAACTAAGCAATCGAGCTTTCTGACACCAAGGATGACAACGAGATTTGGAACCTGCAATGTTACGACGATAATATGTGGTAATTAGTTGAAATATAAACTAACCTTACTATGATTGTTGAGACAAGATGGATTCAGTCACGTCTGACCAAGCTCCTATAAGGCGAGACAGCATTGTACAGAGACCATGACGACACAACGATAATGCACCATAACCGCAAGGAGTGGCACGTGTGTTGTCCACAGAAACACAGACGGCACAAGGTGTGGCACATGTGTTCTTCCCTACTGAAACACAGACGGCACAAGGAGTGGCACATATGCTGTACACAGAAACACAGATTGTACGAGGAGTGGCACATGTGCTGTCCACAGAAACACAGACGGCACAAGGAGTGGCACATGTGCTGTCCACAGAAACACAGATGGTACGAGGAGTGGCACATGTGCTGTAGAAACAAACACAGACTAATCAGCTGGGAACCAGTAAATTAGGGCAAGGATCATCAGCACCAAATTCAAGACAAAACACCGAAGAATAAAACTCATAGAACATAATCTTGAAAATAAGCAGTGACGATAGAATGCAAAGATGGAAACCAATAACAAAGGATATGAACAAATACAAATATTGACTCAGCATTCCATTGCTAGTGAACTCGACAAGAATCATACAATGCTTTTGGTCATGCTGGACTTATCAAGTGCATTTAACACGATTGACCATGAACATTTGCTGACACTATTGCATGACGAGTACGGTGTGCGTGAAACGGCATTATCGTGGTTCCGGACGTACTTGGAATACCGCACCCACTGTGTCCAGATAGACTCAAAAACACCCGCGACTATTCCGCTACAAAGTTGTGTGCCACAGGGCTCTGTCCTTGGGCCGGTTATGTTCACTTTATACACAACCCCAGTGCAGCGGATATTCAGAAGACTGTATTTATTTCCACACATAAAATATCGTAAATATGCCGATGACATTCAATTATATGCGTCGTACAATTCCGCTACACCAGGCGACCAAGTGTAAACTGCGAGACGACTCACATACTGTATTGGGGAAGTCAGGCGATGGATGGCGGTGCGCATGCTGGAATTTAACGATGAAAAAACTACGATGACGATATTTATTTACATCAAAAACCATCTCGAGACGTACGGAGGTTGCTCCTTGACAATTGGAGATGATACGGTTTCACCATCTGACCGCAGGAGGAATCTTGGAGTTCACATGGATTTGAATATGACAGATCATGTGACTGGACAGGGACCGAGAAGTAGGATTAAGTGTGAGGAGAGACGGAAGGAACTCCGTGAGAAACATAACGTTACTCAGCAGTCGCCCTGCGTCATTAGTTTTCATGTCATTTGACCTGGTCGCTTAGTGACGCTGTTAGAAGTGTTTGCGTCTTCGGTAGGCGTACATAATGTTATTATAGATATGGAAATAAATTACAATATTATAGTATAGCCTTTTGTGTGGCCTCGACATTTACCTGGCTTGTTTTATCTGACACGCTCGCACTCGCCTCTTTCCATTGGCAGAGCCCTCCTGTCGCTGTCGAAAAGGATATTTGCTAAACGATTTGGCATAGATCCTAAAACATTATATTCCAAAGAAACAGGCGACTATCGCGAGTGTTCGCCGGCGCGGTGTAGCGCCACGGTGTAGCGCTTACATTTTTCCGGCGTTATAAACGTTCTGATTGACGTTTCTGCGCATGCGCGATACATGTAAAATCATCAATGTTCAGCGAAAAGACAAAGCAGTTATGGTATAAATACTACGGGTTGTTCCTTGGGATGTATATAACCTCTCAGCAAAGTTATTTGTCGCAAATTAACACGAGGCAAACAAGTTTTGAGGCATATTTTGATAGCAAGCGTAAATCACGTGACTGTAGTGCGTCATAATCCGTGACAGTGATTTATAAAAACCGTAATATTTTATTGCATTGAACGATATTTTAAGAAACTTTTCAAAGTAATTATCACAGGAGAGTTAACGAACAGCTCGTGGCATTTATATCAAAAATGCTTTGTTGTTTCGCTGCACATTGATGATTTTACATTTATTGCGCAAGCGCAGAAACGTCAATCGGAACGTTTTTAACGACCGGAAAAATGTAAGCGCGACAGCGGCAAGCCTGGTGACGACATAGACACTGTGACGTCACAGCGAACGACACGGACGACTCCATTAAATCCAAAGTTATGGTTACAATGCAGCGAAATGTAATTGATCACTGCTATGCTAGCCCTTCTACGTAGGACCTTTCGTCACTCCTAGCACTCTTGCTCACTTCCTTGTGTTTGCTTTTGTAGGTTTCTTGGACCTGTTGCTGGAGCCAGGGTGATTTGGTATTCAGTGTGGCCCAATACTTTGGTAGCTACTTCAACATAGGTCTTCTTGATGGTGTCCCACTTGTTGGTGGTCAGACTCCCCTGGTGTGTCTGCTAATGCACTGAAGCTGTTTGGTGATTGGGCATGTGAGGTTGGCGTGCTTGATCCCAAACTGTGGAGCAATCAAAAGCGGTCTACAAGTGTTCAAGCAGAAAGCCATCGAAAACTCATTACTGTAGCGGGGGAAAGAGAACACAATGAGCTTCTATCTCAACTTCAAAGTTTACTGGACAATGTGGAGTCATCAGTCGAAATTGCATAAAGGTTGTTACTGTACTTATGCTTCCACAAAGTACAAAAGGAAATCTGTTGATAGACATATTTCTGAGGATGCGCCCCCTTTAACTCGTATTCGTAGATCTCAAACCCTGGTGAATGCATCCTTTTTGATTTTAAGAGTCACAGTTTATTTTGTAATGAAAAGTGCACCCCCTTGGACACGCGACAGCCCGATCGGTGGGATAGGATACGGCAGTGCCAGACATGCAAACGACCTGGTACAACGACATTCAGGGACAGTACAGTGGAAATTGCGAAGCATAGGAACGATGAACTGGGCAGAAATGTTCTATGGAACATCGGTGAAGAGATCGATCTTCCCGTGCGGGATGCCCAATACCATGAGCGCTGCTATCACTCGTTCAAGACTATTCCAAAGTTTGTTGATTTAATTACGACCAGTGTTGTAGGTGACGATGCACTGAAATCGTGCATCAATGTCATGTTTGCCAATCAAAGCAAGCTGTACAATACCACTGACCTTTATGACATGTATTTGGATTATGGCGACAAATTCTCACACAAACAAATATTTGCGAAGCTTAACAAAACCTGGCTGATGATATACCTGTCATTCGTTGTGATGGATGTGCCTCACTTGTCGGATTCAAGGAGTTTGTTGGTAAGATGGTGAAGCTTGTGAAAGCCATCTCAGACGAAGATGAGAGCGAGGTCGACACGCACGGGAGGTAACAAACTATAGCAACCTTTTCTACGATCTTGGTAACTTCAAGCACAGTAACACCATTAACCAGACCAGCCCTACTCTACTCCGTCTCGGCACTTGTGTCCAATGACGAAGTAACGAAGCAGTCCCTCAGCCTGACCCAGTCGATCCAGAGTCACATCACCGGCTCATCACATCACTCTGGGTTTATAGCTGCCAAGATCCATCACAAGCACAGAAGCTAAGACTTGATATATATATATATATATATATATACACATTATTACACATATTCTTGCATGTTTAAAGTTGTTTCTTTGTATGTCTTGTAATTCGTAATTGATGATAATGATTTTGTTTATGTAATGGCATTTTGCGTGTCCAGCGTCACCGCAGTGTCCAGCGTCATAAGTTGTTAAATGAATAATAATATGTACGTAGGATCAATATGCTGGCGACAATAATTTATTTTGGAACTATTGTGTAATTTCTCATTATTTACATTCAGGGAGTATAATAAATATCTGTATTAATGTTGTACCTAATGTGTTGTCGTTTTAGTTGTTAATCAAAATACATAAAGATATGCTATGTCCACAATTTTAAATTAATGTATGTCACTACGAACTATAACAAATTCAATATAAACACAATTGTCCACGTAGGTGCATGTTTAAAATCGTATGCGTACTTGTTTTGTAATTTCTGACGAAGGATAACGATTGTATTCAATTAAAGCTACATTGCGTGTCCAGCGTCATAAACAAATACCAATTTTGTAGGTCACAGTTTACCGACTGTCGATTGCCGGACGCCTGTGACAGTTGGCATTGATAAAGATAAATGATCGTGGTTACTGATTCTGCACAAATAATCATTCCACATGCTTTTCTGAGATAACTGCACTAATTGAAAACAGGCCGTTCCAAGAAGCAACGGTGTGCAAAAGCTATTACCATAGTAACAACAACGATAAACAATGTTTCCAAGTCAGATTGAATCGTATAACTCTTGATATTTATTAAACGATATGTACTCTAAATAACACAAGAATATTTTTCTGTTTATATTTAACTAATTACTCAAATTGTACGCACTGTTGTAATTTTTCGTTAATGACGCTGGACACGCGAGGAAAATTACGTCTGACTTCGAGTGACTGTCATAGCAAAAGAAACACTGAACCGTTTATGACATGCCTCAATATATGTACAAAAATATAATTTTATTGATCAAAATAAAACATTTCTTTTTCGACCTGCTAAAACCCAATTGTACTTTTTATAGACTTTGGTCCATTTGTGCAAATAGTGTGGACCTACACCAGGCGCTGGAAAGGAGGGTGGGTGTCATATTCGGATGGAGGGACAATGGACGGAGGGACACATGCGATGGCACACGAATTCCAGCAATCTCATCCATGTTGTGCGCGATGACAAGCGGCACGAGCTATGAAAAGGTCACACATACCCAGACAAGCCTGCATCGTGCACAAGAGAAGGATGCGCAGTGACTAAGCTCTGTGTTCAGTCTTCCCTCCAGTCCCCCAGTGGAATGGAGTGGCTTCAATAGCCAGCTTGCCAGGAAGTCAGCCGAGATTGCCAAAAAATAACCATCAAGTCATCAACCTACCTGTTTGGGCCGCTAATTAATGCACCACCTGCCCACCCAGTCACAGTGCTTACATCTGTGGTGTATATGAGAGAGAGAGAGAGAGAGAGAGAGAGAGAGAGAGAGAGAGAGAGGAGAGAGAGAGAGAGAACCTGCGATCATTTAGCAATATGACGAGGTTCCACCAAATGGAATTGGAGGTGGACCCTTTTCTGGTTATTAGAACATAATGCAGAATCTAAAAATGCCTTCAAACTTACTATTGCAATTGGTTTGAGTTTGACCCTTACTGGGGTGTAGAATGATTGGACTAATATAGTATTGGCCGTCATTGCAATTCCACTTGATATGTTGGAGTAACTCTTGGCTCATTTTGAAAACTAATTAAAGAAATAATTAACTAGTCCTACATTAATTATTCATTTAAATAAGTCCTACATTAATTATTCATTTAAATAAATCTAATTATTTGTGCACATATAACCATTTGTTAACTACTAAACCTTCTAACACATATTATAACCGTCCGTGTATGCTTCTATTAGGCCTACTTCAGCCGACCACATTCCTAATTCCTCCACCTTCTTCCTACACAGTTCTCCCGATTGATACTTTCGATACAGAATTGAACATATACACAAAAATAGTTATACCTGGTTATTGAAGTATACTTTATTTTAAACATTCCATTCATTATTGTTAATAAACGATTACATGTTGTGTCAGTGTCAGTCACATAGCACACTGTAAATGATTACATGTTGTGTCAGTCACATAGTACACTGTAAATGATTACATGTTGTGTCAGTGTCAGTCACATAGCACACTGTAAACGATTTCATGTTGTGTCAGTGTCAGCCACATAGCACACTGTAAACGATTACATGTTGTGTCAGTGTCAGTCACATAGCACACTGTAAACAATTACATGTGTCAGTCACATAGCACACTGTAAATGATTACATGTTGTGTCAGTGTCAGTCACATAGCACACTGTAAATGATTACATGTTGTGTCAGTCACATAGCATACTGTAAACGATTACATGTTGTGTCAGTGTCAGTCACATAGCAAACTGTAAACGATTACATGTTGTGTCAGTCACATAGCACACTGTAAACGATTACATGTTGTGTCAGTCACATAGCACACTGTAAACGATTACATGTTGTGTCAGTCACACAGCACACTGTAAACGATTACATGTTGTGTCAGTGTCAGTCACATAGCACACTGTAAATGATTACATGTTGTGTCAGTGTCAGTCACATAGAACACTGTAAATGATTACATGTTGTGTCAGTGTCAGTCACACAGCACACTGTAAATGATTACATGTTGTCATTATCAGTCACATAGCACACTGTAAATGATTACATGTTGTGTCAGTGTCAGTCACACAGCACACTGTAAATGATTACATGTTGTGTCAGTGTCAGTCACACAGCACACTGTAAATGATTACATGTTGTCATTATCAGTCACATAGCACACTGTAAATGATTACATGTTGTGTCAGTGTCAGTCACACAGCACACTGTAAATGATTACATGTTGTGTCAGTGTCAGTCACACAGCACACTGTAAATGATTACATGTTGTGTCAGTGTCAGTCACATAGCACACTGTAAATGATTACATGTTGTGTAAGTGTCAGTCACATAGCACACTGTAAATGATTACATGTTGTGTCAGTGTCAGTCACATAGCACACTGTAAATGATTACATGTTGTGTCAGTGTCAGTCACATAGCACACTGTAAATGATTACATGTTGTGTCAGTGTCAGTCACATAGCACACTGTAAATGATTACATGTTGTGTCAGTGTCAGTCACATAGAACACTGTAAACGATTACATGTTGTGTCAGTGTCAGTCACATAGCACACTGTAAACGATCACATGTTGTGTCAGTCACATAGAACACTACTGTACGTACGTTGTCACCCACATCCAAGGAAAACAGTATAATATTTTGCCAAATAGATACACACCAGAAACTAGACCCAGTAGATAATGAGACCTGTATTTGTAAAGGCCATTAATGTATACATTCGCATTTTTTTAGATCGTCATTCACGGTCTTTTCAAACACAGTTCTCATTATCTCCTGGGACTAGTTACTGGTGTGTATCTATTTGGCAAAATAAATAAACTATTAAACTGTTTTCCTTGGATATGAGTGACAACGTCCATACAAGTGTGCTATAAGTGATTTACAAAGACAAAATATATATAACTAATACATTATTGAAACAAATGGTTCGGTCTACATTGCTTAGACTACAAACACTCCACTTCAGCTGATGTTGAATCTGTCAAAACTATTCTATGTGTACAAAACGCGTATTGAAAATAAAAATTCTTACAAGTTATTTATAAAATTCTCACAACTTGTCATTTATTTTAAACAGAAACATCCTGACTTAATTCATTAAGCCGATTACAATCGTACAGTACATACTTCTAACGTCATATTTCCAAATCTTCTCAATGCCAAGTAATTGTAAACTATTTTTAATTCTACCTTCATGAGCAACCGGTTTTCTCTTCATCATGAGAAAAACATAATTATTTGTGATTTGACAATGATTACCAACATGAAGGTACCACAGAATTATATGTCTACAGAAAATAAGATGTTTGGCCTATCATTAAACGGTACACCCTACATGTTGACACCAATATACATAACCAAATAAAACAAGTAGTTTCACTAAAAAGTTACCATGTTTGTGTAATATTGCGCATTTCAAACATCATAGCAGAACCATGCTCAAATTAACAGATGTTGTCAACAAGATAATTGAAGCCAACGACATAATTAGCAGTGTAAAATTGACTTGTCAGTTTGCAGAATTCGGTTTTTCTTCTTTTGGTTTTTGTCTTCACACTGGCTTGTAGACAAGGAAGCTGGGAGTGCTAGTATACCTCGTAGCAAACGCTTTGCCATCAGGAGTTGGATCGGAAAAGGCAATCTCAGAACACTTCAGTGGGTAGCCAAGAAGGAATGTGTACCTTGAAATAAAAGTGACAAAATCAGCATGGAACATGCTTTCACTAAAGAATAATTTTAAAACTCTTAATAGGTACATATAGATAATAAAAAAACAAGTATATTAATAGGTGCATGTTGATAAAAACAACAGAGGGAATCATGCAATAATATTCACATGCTAGTCAAAGTTAACAAGGATGTGATTCTCCATAATGAAACTAGTCGAACCTTGCTTTACCTGGTAACACCATAAGTATAGAAAAGTAGTTCCACTAATATGGTCACCTCTCAATTTAGGTGCCATTTGTTGTCCCAGGGCTGAGCGCAATAGCTTGTTTCCAATGCACGGCAGCACCAATGTTTCATTCTTTCATGTGACATGTTAATTTTTTATGGCATTATATTGGTTTAATTAATTATAATTATCAATATTTTATATACAAAAAAATTCTGATATTGGTTAATCGGCCTAAACATGTCATATTCTAAAATGCATTCAAATAAGAAATTGTTACAAAAGAATGATCACTAATATTATGTTACAACATAATTTACCTCACACTGTTGAGAAGTTTTGTTGCGATTCCTTTGTTTCTCTCGCTTTCAAGAACCCAGATGCGATTAATGCCGCATTTCACGGGCTCTGGTTCTATGCTGCAACACCAGGGCCGCACACGATTCGACAGACTTTCTTGACTGGCAGACTCTGCATTCGCAATCACACGGTAGCCCTGGAGTCAAAGGCATATATTCATGAATAAAAACATGAATTACATCATCAATTCAAAGGCCCTAATTTTCCTAACACTATATATATATTAACAAGTTTCACATTTGACCAATCCCTTACATATTTAGCCATACGTTAGTATGTGAAGTATTCACAAATCTACTATACAGGGTTGCTCTGCTGGTGTTAGAACTGTTTTGCCAAAACCCTCTGGTGGCTATTACCAAATATTATGTATCTAAATTGAAAGAACTAAAGGTATATCTTCTACTACTAATACAGTTTTGATTTGTTGCCTTACATCTTTTTGATATACAGTGTAATTACAAATAGGTAAAAAGTTAATGTGTAGCACAGGTAATAACAACATCATAGTGAACAATTAAGGATTTTTGTCATTAAAATAAAATGCTAGAGCCAATGGTTATAAAAATAATCATAGCTGTAACTACATACCAAAGACGCCACTTCTGCAATGCAACAGCCAACAATTCTGCGATCGGCTGATATGTAGAGGTACGACTGGAATAACACACGCACCAGAACACCTCATTAACTGCGATTGAAGCAGTTGCTAATTTGCAGACAGAAAATTTTGGTTGACCATCATTGCATTAAACACGGTTACATAATAATTGTTCAAGGAAATTATTATTTGTGTGTGCACACAAGAGCAGAAAGTAAAAGCAGGATATCTAACTCATTTTGTGTCATCATTCAGTAAGGTTGACCATCATTGACCTTTTGATGCAATACAGTTTTCACCAAATTACCATAACAATCATAGGTTATCTGATATCAGTATATTGTAACTAATAAAAACACATTAAAATGTGACAATCAATTATCAGACGTTATAAAAACATTTGCAGACACACACACACATATATATATATATGTATGTGCCAACTGTCACATACACCCTCCTATGCAAAACAACAATGCGAGACCAATGTAGATTGAAATAGGCCAACTTTATGACAGTTATAGTTTTATTTATTGACACCTGATGTAAACAACATCCCAGGTACTACACTACACACAATGACAATGCGCCCAGAGAAAGCAGGAGCCAATTGATACAATGCCAAATGGCACTCCAATAACGCGAAATTAACGTATCTGAAATTGTTGTTCTAATAACAAACAACACATTTATAAATTTGCACTGAAAAATTAAGTCAGATAAAGTTAACTGTTTGGTGAAACCAAGACACGAAATTCCTTCATGAGCTATCTCCTAAAAGTAGTTCCTGAAGGCTGATCACTGTAATTAAATCATTCCGCCTGAGTAAACCAGCTATATTACAAACATTGGCCTAATCCGCCAGAGGTCGTCACTCGCATTATTACATCACATAGGATCATTATATGGATCATTATATTGTTGCATATATTTGTTGAATGATTTAAGTAATTAAAAAAAGTTCTTCCACTTCCAGATAATGTGCTAGCCCAGTAATGTGTCATATGTATTAAAAACTACTGCTGTTGCAGTATTATAACTTGTTGTCTGCTGCTGAAGAAATCAAATTATCTGGCTCATCTTGTAATAATGAATTTACCTTCACATTTCTTTTGGTAATCTTGCCTTCAGCAACAAATCCAAGGTCATGATCAACGATTTGCTTCACAGCTTCAACCTAAAATGGACACAGACAGACAGGTATGAATTATATAACATGATAAATATTTAAAAAAAGTTATGTTAAATTGTTAGAACAAAAGTATCAGTTCTGAAGAATTAAGTAGGTCTACATTTTGAAGTGTTATGTACACTCTAAAAGCATTAGAATATATTTCTAAAAAAAGTAATGGCATGCTAAGCTTGTATACAGAACATGAACAAAGTTAATAAATGAAAATGTATGACAAGAGTACATGGATGTTTCTTGCTTAAGAAATACGATATTATACACACATCTTTATTATATCCCATACCATGCCAAATGGAACTTGTTTCCAGTTAAAACTAGAAATAGTTGAAACACCAATGTATGCTGTATGACAATAGCCTACAGTGGCTGTGGAATGATAGATGTATAGGAATCATTACATACCAAATATACTGTAAAAGAAAGTGATTTGAAATACCACACCTTTGCAGATAAAGACAGTTGATATGCAAGCAAGCTGTCAAATATCAGTAATGTTTTACAGCGTATTTTAATCCACATGCTCATGCACAGATGTTCTGGTCTTGGCATAGAACATTGCACATAGGACACACAATTCTTGGCCATGGCATCTTTTAAGGACTGTTTTGGCAAGAAAACATCTTTGTTATCTAACAGTCTGTATATATTTGACATAATATATTTTAAATATTTTGCATGTTTCATCAAAGTCAATGTATTTCTCCCGCTGCCTCTGTGGCGCTTCTGGCATAGCAGACATTCTTTGTTGAAAAAAAAAGCCAAATTGACGATGAACGTTGTAACATGTTGTCGTTCGTCTTGGTTGAGGGAGTCAGATACGGTAAACGGTGGCGCCACCAAACAGCAAAACAGTGCCAACAAACGGAACCTGGATAAACAAAGCTTGCGCATCGCGCTCGAATATTATTTATATATTATTACTAATATTATTATTAAACTAGTTTCATAAATACTAGTGCGTGCCATAAACACTCTACAAACACACTCTAGGATGTGTTTTTGTACGAGAAGCCGTAGGGAGACAGATGCCATGGTAATGCCACCAAACGAGAGAGTCACGAACCATGGCTTGGATAACTTTCGCAAGAATCACGATACTTCACTATGTCGAATATCGAACCAGCACTATGATAGACATAAACTTATTTCAAGTTACAGCAACAAAATAAGACATCTTACCTTCTTCATGCCGAGTTTATCATCAGGCATGACTACCACGATACGACTGCCATCCACATGCTGTTGCACGACGCATTCCTTTTTCCATCCCTGGCAACAACACAAAGTTGAGATTGTCATCCATTTCAAAACTCAATTCCAGATGAACCGCCGGCAGGCACGGAGCATGACGGGCAGCAACCAACTTCAATAACAAGAATAAGTCAGAGTAATTGTCATATAAGTTCATATTCAAGCATATGTGTTTCAATTAATAAGCTTTGCTTCTTTAGATAAATCAGACAATTGACAATTTGAATAATTGGGTCTGTTATTGACTCATGGTTCTATAGACTATACAGTTCTAGTCAGGACTACGCTATGTACATTGTTATCGACATCAATATCGTTATCGTTTGTCGAAACTGATTTGCCATTTCGGATGCACATGGCCAATGCAGCGTTTACATGCAGTAAATCCAATCTATTTTCACAGGATTAGTTATCTACTAATTTAGAAGCTGATATAACGGGTGATCACATTCGTCCCACTTTTGAAAAATTAATAGATGCGCACCCAAGCCTTCCCACTCACGCACTGCGCGTCTATTAGGGACAATATGGTATATATATATATATAAATATAAAAAAATGACCTTAAACAATTATTTGTATTTGGATCCATCATGAGTATTTGCATTTAAATACATTTCACTATATTTGACAACATGCCTTCTACAACGTCACAAACTATCCAGCCTCACTGAATATACAGAACATTATATTTTCTGCTGCTGCATTCAGCATCTCAGAAATATAGAAAAGCATTGTCCAGTACCGAAACCATTGTTACCTACACCTAAAAGAGAATGGACCTACCTACGTATAGCATCCTTACTGCAAACTTCTGGGAGCATGGTAAACAATAATTGCCCCAAATTATAAAATAAACGGTCGACCCCGTACTACAAAATTGAGCCAGTATTCTAGCAAACATACCGGGAAACGTAACACATTGAGCAGTCGTTGGTGGAACTTGGCGTGAGTCGATTCGTCTGTGGGTTCCCCGTGTGTGTACGTCATGCCACATATCTCACAGTGAACAGCACCTATCAACTTCTGACCAAAGTCCTGTCAAATACACCATGGATTATTATGAGGAAAGAAAAGCATAACCCGACAACAGCATTATAGAATCTTGGAATCATAAAACCTGGAATCAGAAACAGTAATGAATAAAAGTCAATAAGTGACTTATTAAAAATGGAGAGCTGTTTGGATTTTGTAAACTTCTGACACCGGCCATTAATGTATTAATAAACGGATACCGATCCAAGTGATGATTAGTACGAGAGCTGTATGACTTACAAGAATCATCTGTTCCTTGCCGTCTTTTCCCTTGAACTTCTTCAGCACATGTCTGGGTGACCTTCGTGCACTGGTCGAACCAGACCCATGTGTTGCAGCCACCACTTCCAACAACCTTGAACTCCGACTTTTCGGAGTGCTGGGAACGCTTCATGGTAAAGCATACAAGTTGATGGTTGGAACAATGAACACACCAAAGTAAGATTTTTAAATGATTAAAAAAAGACAGTTAGGCTAGCATTGTCGATCGGCAATTGTGTCATAGGCGAAATGGTTTGCTATTTGGAGGAAAATTAATTAAAATGTTTCGCCAAATTGGTGAAACATTATTTCTGTTGTTATTACTGATGTTATCAGCAGTACATGCCTGCATTATTCACAGCTCAGCTCTGTTGAAGATCGCCATCAAACCAACACAAATTGAATTGTTTCAACATTGCAACACAGGATCTGGACCCAGGCTCTCTCAGTTGAAAGTCTTATGCTCCTGCCACAGTGGCTCTTCAAATGTTGTATAAATCTTACCAACAACTGGATTATATGAACTCTACTAGTACTGTACCTGGACGCTGGCTTTGGGCTGGTGTTGAAGACTGGGAACAAGGCTGGATCAGTGGGGCGTGCTCGAACACTGTCTTCTGCCACATAGAATCAACAAGATGAATTAGCCTAGTATGTATGTAACTCGATATATATATATATATATATATATATAGGTACTCCAAACCGACGTCACGCCTATGCAGTCAACAGTGTGATTGACCTACTTGTACATTGTTCTACCATCATCCATTCGTTTCATGTGCATTGCCGTTTAATAAAACGATAAACCTATAACAGTCTGATGTTTGCATCTGTGTGCATTTTATTGCTGGTAATGATGGATAAATAATTTTAATTATTTTTTTAAATATATCTTCCAATGACATGAGATACTCTAAGCATCATTTTGACTGTAAACTTGGCACCGTAAATCTGCGAAACTGGCAAAGAAACTCGTTTAAAAAGTATCGAATGAGTTTTCAGCCAGACCAAATGAAAATATTAAACTCATCTTCTATAGTATTATAGATAAGACTTTTTTCTGTCCGAATTTTATATGAAATAGTCAATTAAATTCAGCCACATGAATCACCAGACCGAAGAAACGAGGTCCCGCCAGCAAAAATGTGTATGACGCGGCACTAGTCATGACAGGCACTCCGGACAGACAAACAAACATGGTTGAATTCGGCAGAATCTTCGTGTGTACTTTGGATGAAGTATCTGGCCAGTAAATTTTAGGATATATATTTACTGCCATTTGGTGTTTTGTATGTACAGTGAGAAATATTGAAATTAGACGAGAGTGGTAGAAAACCGAGTTACTGAGCTAGTTGCAATTGGTAATTTTGATACTGCCACAAGCTGCATTTCATGAATATTAACTACATTCCAGAATTAACTAAAAAACTTATTTAATTGATGAGCCCTCAAAAATATTGTTCATGCATAAAAGTGCCCTCCATCTGACAATTGCACCCTGTCCTATTCAAAACCTAGCTGGAACACCGAGAACTGAGGTGTGTTTCACTTTCTTTCAAGCGAGCTCCATGTTAACTGAAGCACATGCCATGAAGTACTTATTTACCTTTTGGAGTTGGGCACATAATACATGGTACACTTTTGTGTACCTACAATTTGGTGTTTGGTACATAAAATGGAGTACATACCATTTGAGGTTGGGTGTAGATGTGTCAGTTCTGTTGGAAGAAGCAGCTCTGAATCAGCAATGCTAGTATTGCCACAATCACTCCGCTTGCCACATGAGTTCAACGTGTCACCAACTTTGGGAGAACTACTGAACAACATACCCAAATCGTCTTCAAGACAAGTGTTTGCACCAGATGAGACACGAGCCTGACTGCTCTCTGAAAATAAATCAGGAGAGACTGGAGTGGTCTCACTGGTCACTTGTTTCATGTTGCGATTCACATGGGCGAGTTTACTTCTAACAGATGTGACCTGTTTTCGTGAACAGTTCTTTGTGCCTTGATGATCCCGTTCTGTTTTGTTCTGCTTTGATGCAGACTTTCCACTAGTGGTTAACCTGCGGCCGGGCAGAAACTTCAGCTGGAAACCCTTCTGCATAACTACTGTCATAGACGCACTGTGTTGCGCAGCCCTGTAACGGAAAAACTTTTTGGTGTGATCAGGCTTTGGAGAGGACACTTGCTCTGCACAGGCTGCTACGGACGGTGTGACAGTTTTGGGTGATACTGATTTCTGCATATATTTTGCTTTCATGTGATGCTTTGCTTTCCTTTGAGTGAACCGTGACTTTGGTTTATTTGATGACACTTGCATCGTGTCGATGACAGCGAGTGGTTGACACGTGACTGTCTTCACGTGAAGATTGTGTAGATCACTGAGTGGAGACATGTGTTGCTTTTTGTTAGATCCATAAAATGATTTTACCGGTAACGCAACAGCACCATCATCGGTCACATCGCAGCACATGCGTTTGTACCCAGAATGCACTGGTTTCACCGGTGAAGCCGAGTCAACTTCATTCTCTGTGTTCTCATCGTCCGAGTCACGTGTACATTTTATGCCATGATTCATCCAGCCTCGTTCCTGTTCACGATGATGTTTCCATTCCTGGCTCTCAGGATCGGCCTGGATTTGACTCAGCCAATCATTAATTTTACTGCAAAAACAGAGGGAGTATGCAAATAATTAGCCATAAACTATCAATTATTAATTCAACAAATTAGCCACATTTTCTGATCTGCAAAAAAACAGAAACTGTTCATATATATATAGATAAAAACATGACTCCTTTAACATAACCAGCTCTTACTTTTTTAGTTTTTATTAAAACAAAATAAATGCATCACAGCTATTATGTTACTGTAGAGCCGTGCGAGAAGGGAACACAGCTGCTGACCTTTCTGTGACAATGACCTTGGGCTTGGCTGCCATCGACCGAGTAAGTGACCGCCGACACCGTACCGAAGGCATCTCGGATCGTTTGTGTCGGTTTTGTCAAAATCTAAACAAGTATAAAAACATTACACTGTATTATAAAAACTATTTATTTACATTTACAAACATTTCAAGATAAAGCAGGCTCTGAATCAGAATAGAGCTCTGTGACCATACTGCATTCTTTATGAGAGCCTCTGATAAAGAATGCAGTATGGTCACACAGTGACAGAGCTCTACCCAATGTTGCTTGACACATATTCATGCATGTTGCACATGTTAGTCGTACATGTTATAATTTGTCATCTCTCACTATCGCCTGAGTTTCTGTGTAAAATGGATAGGACATAGGAAATGGATAATCCATTATTCCGCGATTCGTGATCAGGGTTGGCGTTGCTTTAATTAAATTGATTAAATCATCGAATAAATCATTGATTTAATCAACATGAAAAAATCAAGATATTGATTATTTTCTTCAGATTATCTTAAATTTATGGACGTAGCCGAGCATCGGAACCGTGTTCGCTGGTGATAAAGGTCCGAGCACTCAACGCGCCTACTTTGACTTTCCCCGGTGCTCGGACGCAGTGCAGCAGGCCGAGCATCGGAACCGTGTTTGTTTGTGATAAAGGTCCGAGCATTCAACGCACAGGCGATTTCTTGGTCGTACTTTCACGTTACCCTTCGCATCTGTATCAGTACGGGTGCGTAATCGTACTACTGCTACTGGCGATTCATAAGAATATTCGATTAATATTTATAAGTCCATTATAACAAGTCACTATGAAAAATAATGAAATAAATACTTAAAATTTATAACCCAAATTGCATGATTAGAAATGTTTTTTGCGATAATGGTATGAATCTAAGTACGTAATATATACCCATAACGACATTATAATTAATAAATGTGAGCATTATTAATAATTACATGAGCACCGAAAGAAACAACTGGGGTATCATACAGCATATGGCTGGTTAATGATTATTTTTCATAGGGCATAACAGGCCAAAGTAATTGCGTTTTGAGAACTGCAGCTGTAGTATAGCAGAATGATTTATGGACTTCATGTTTTTATATAGTAAATTTAATATTATCATTTTAATAGAGCCAGTTCCATTAGAAAAAGATTATAAGTAATATGTGTACTTTAGAAGATAATATTTATTTGCAGCTTATATAATAGTTGCTGTGGCACAAATAATACGAATATAGTTGCTGTTTCCTGAAATTATATATCTGCTGTATAACTTTATGCAGAATTATTAAATACACACAAGGGTAATGTAGCAATATTGTATGTTGCAGTTTATTACTGGAAGATGACAAAAGAACATCTCTACAATGATGATTACCTGGGTAACATTAATAGTTAAGTGACGTATGTACACGTCATGCGCGAAGATAAATCGACTTGCAATCTGACACAATAATGTAAAGCATACTCGTGTATTGCACTAATGTAAAAAAAACTTGCTACGTGATCTCTATATCTAGAATACATTACTAATGAAGGCTAACTGATTCCATACTGACATTATTAACAGGCTATATAACAACACGTCATGCACTTGAAATCTCACACAGTAATGTAAAACATGCATATGTAGTGCACTAATATAAGCATAAAAGTAAGAAAGGAGAAATGTAAAGCATATACATTTCACAAATGGCATAATACTAGTTATATAGTTATATAGTTATACAAAAGGGTTACCATTACACATTCTAGATTAGTGGGTAATGTAGTGAAATGTAAAAATAGCTCATGAAGTCAACACTGCCAGTTTTGAGTTTCGTTATGGTTGCAGTATTTTGATTGCAGTGTTTATGTAAGAGGAGAAATGTAAAACATACATGACGGTGAATTTATTTTCGATGCTCAATACAAATATAAATACATAGATAAATCAATTTTAAAAACATTGCACAAAAGGGTTACCATGACACGTGAGATTTGCGGATAATCTAGTATTTAACAGCAGGAACTGCATAATATCTAAGCTAGTAGGGCCCTTAGGGGTTATATTTGTAAAACATAATTATGCCTGGGATAATTATTAATTTAATGCACTGAAATAATGAAATGTAGGCAAAGAATATCAATCATAAACAATTTAGTCAACATAACATACATCTTATAACAAACAAATGGGGAAAAAAATGAAAATTATGGTATTATGCTTGCGACATTTTAATTGCAGATTTAATACATTTTATTAAAATTTTATATAAATAAATATTGTATTAAAAACGTAATAATGCACATAACTATTTCACTAATATAAAATTAATCAAGCAAAACAATAACTAGTATAATAACATTACGCATGAATGACATTATTATTGTAATATAAAACTGACACTTATTCTGTGGTTAAAAATGTCATATTCCAATTCGATAAAGATAGTGATAACAACAAAATTGAGGTGGTGCAAAATTTAAACAAATGTCCCCAGTTGCCTCATATGGACGCAGAGTCCTCTCATGATCGACGCCGAATTATCTTGAGCCGACTCGGCCCGGGCAGAGTTGTCTGTGAGCCGAATCGACTGGCATTTGTCTTCGAAGTACTTGTGCCCGGGCTTAATCTTGCCAGCGCAACCAGGATATAGAGCCACCGATGCAGCCGATGTCTTACAGTCCCGCCTGTAGTCAATGTAGAGTAGCATGGCTGTTCTATTTTCTTTATTTGCGTCAAAAGCATCGCTTACATTCATCCCAACCCAAGTACAACCACACCATGCTCGGCTGCCGTGAGAAAGAGCGGAAGCGACATGCAACACGTGACAATTGGCGCATGCGCGTTGAGTGCTCGGACCTATAACGCCGAGGTACAGGGTTCCGATGCTCGGCTACGTAACCACTTCGTAAATTTATACTTACCTGATTACTCACTTTATTTGTGCAAATTTTTAATAATAATCCTCAACACTTCATTATGGACGGGTAGAAATATGAGTGGACGGGTGGTGGACAGGTAAAAAAAAATAAGGAGCAAAAAAGTCTCCCAAAACCATAGATATTCATGCCTTGAAAGTGAGTGTAAATGGTGTCACACTCACACTGTCACAGTGTTTGAAGCCCATTTCAGGTCACCAGGCACACTTGAAAGTTTGTAAACTAGTTTAACAGTTAACATCCATGTGTCCACCTAAATAAGGCGACGTCGGGCTGTTATTTCCCAAGCAGCTCGCTAAATAACCAGTCCCAATCTGAGTCGATTGCTGAATCCCATACTGATATAACTCATACTCACTCAGTCACACTCGTCAGAGTGACAGAGATATACATTCACATTGGACTTGGACATTTGCCTTTTTGTATCATTCGTTTGCTGCGGTCATTATTCGATGTTGCATGTATGCTGAGTGAGTGATTTATATTATGTAAGGTACACAAATAAACAACAGTAATTCAGTTCTTACCGAATGCGTGAACAATTCAGCTACTTCTCCGTTCGCAGAAATTTTGCAATGTTAGCGCACAGTCGAAATATGGCGCGAAATAAAGGTCACAGGTCACGCCCCCGTCCATGTATTACTTCCGGGGTTAATGTAATGGGCTACTGTTTAGGGGATTTTTAAATTTCTGTCATATAAGATGGTGTTCTACTTTACATGCAATGGTAAATATACCCCACAAATATTAAGCAAATGACCGCATCTGATATATTATTAAATATATTATTCTGTGTGCCATATTTTAATGAAGGATTTAATTATAAACAATAATTGTACTGTAATATCGCCCCCAACAACACGCAATAGCCAATACGTCGTTATACGATACCAGCTGGAAACGTTACGACTTACGTACCACATGTCATATATGATACATGTACTTCAATCAGCATAGTCATTAAGTCTGGATTTTTTGCTGATGAATACTTGTGTCGTTATAAACATGCAGTAGACTAAACATTACGCCAGGCCCCGGAGTTTAATTCGCAAGGATTTTCCCGTAAGAATGATTTTGAATTATCACCACCACCGGAATGTGGTCGGAATGCCCCACTGCCTGAATGCCCCAGTCGCAATGCCCCTACTACCTAGTCGCAATGCCCCAATCTCAAAGTCGCAATGCCCCAACCGCGAAGTCGCAATGCCCCACTTTTGGACGCAATGCCCCACTTTCTTGGTAGTCGTTTTATATATATATATATATTATATAATATTAAAAATAATTGTTAGATTACTGAATGCGTTCCATTTGAACTTGTTTCTTGCGGCAATAGATATATATAACATATTTTATATAATACTAACATCTTTTCGTTACATTATTGCGTGCGCTCCAGTTGTACTTGTTTCGTGCGGCAAAATATATTATATATATATATATATGTATGTGTATATATAACATGTTTTATATAATACTAACATCTTTTTTAATTACATTATTGAATGCGCTCCAGTTGTACTTGTTTCGTGCGGCAATATATATATATATAACAGATTTTATAATACTAACCTTTTTTTGGTTACATTATTGAATGCGTTCCAGTTGTACTTGTTTCGTCCGGCAATATATATATAACATTTTATATAATAGTAACATCTTTTTTGTTACATTATCGAATGCGTTCCAGTTGTACTTGCTTCGTGTGGCAATATATATATATATATATATATATATTGAAAACAAAAGTGAATCAAAAAGTGACAATTACTTTTATTAAATCAACATATATACAATTAAAGTCTTATATAGAAATGGTGTTAGTGGGTGACAGGTGAAAAGAAAGAGGATAAAGCAGCCCGCAACGTTCACACTGCTCCGGTAATTTTTTTTTTTTGTCGTTCCATCGCAGTGTTTTGATTACAGGGATTAGTAGTGGTTGGGATAAAGTCGGGAAAAAGGTGAATACTATAAATACTATTTGTTGTAATCGATATTAATTTTCATGATAGGTTTGACAAATCGCACAAAGATGAAACATATACGGAGAAATATACGGAGACAAAACATAAATTAAGTTATACTTTCAATAATGTACAGATAATCAACGAAACGTATTTTTTTATTCATTATACATTTACTTATGTAATGTTGTAATGTCTATTATTGTATTATATATTATATACATAAGTTTGACAATAATAAAATGTAATGTTTTAACATGTTATGATAATAATAAAATCACTGGGGCATTCCGAACAAAAGTGGGGCATTGCGACTTCGCGGTTGGGGCATTGCGACTTCGCTGTTGGAGCATTGCGACTTCGCGGTTGGGGCATTGCGACTAGGTTTGGGGCATTCCGGTCGTGGGGCATTCAGGCAGTGGGGCATTCAGGCAGTGGGGCATTCAGGCAGTGGGGCATTGTGACTATAATTCCCACCACCATGAAATTGAATTAATTCAGAATTATCGTTCGTTAATTTAAAGAGTAAAGACTACGAGAAAAAATAGCGATCTTTTACTTTCTTATCAATCCATGAAAAGTGAAAACCACTATCAGTGCCTCTCAAGGGGTAGGACAGGGTTTCAGGCCTAAGTCAGTAATTTTGGCCCATGCCATAGGCAAACGTGTCATTTTTTTAAATTGCTACAATTGGGGCAAGTAGGGTGTCATATGAAAGATAATATTCCCTAGTTTCAGGTATCACATTAATACATTTTTAGTATACATTATTTAGTAACTTATGCAACTAAAGATAGGACAACAATATTGAAAATATTTCACAATTATTTCCAATAAACAATCTATCTACGTACTATCTATCTATCTACTAGTTAGGTTATTCCTCTTCATATATTATAATACTACACATGTGCTTTGTTCATTTATATAATATAAAAGAAGTTGTATGATATTTGTTACAATTTGATACCTTAAATTCATAGTGTCATGATATATGGATATCTTGAGTATCAATCCAGCATTAAATGATAGCAGTAATCAATTAGAACACTAGATAGGCACACAGCAACACACAAACAGTAACACCTAGGTCGCCTTCACGGTAGAAATACGGTTCAATAAAAAATAATCATGCAATTAATCATGATTACATTCTAAAGTAATAATAATCATTTGAGTATATTTGTTTCTGAGTAGTCGTACTCCTAATTGTACTCATGCATCTTTATAATAATCATACTCGTACTTGATTACATTTGTGTTGTAATCACTCCATCTCTGCAACTGTTTATAATATGTTATAATGATTCTGATTTCATTGCAGTAGTATCGCCACCACGCATATTTTATATGGGATTAGATAAACATGAAAGTAAGTATTTTCAATCTGTAAACCTCACATCTATAGATAAGACTACCAACAAAATAATAACTTTAAAACTTCACTTATCTGTGGTTAAGGGGGTGGTTCTTTATTTTGTGTAATTTTGTAAAAAGTTATGTGCAAATCTTGAGTTATACTTGTAGACATTTACCAGTCAATAGGATTTAATTGTGTGTATAGGCACATGTATGTATGGATATAAGCCCTCCCGGAAAAAAGCTCACATACTGGTGAATCCTATAAATCTCTAACTAACACAGGGGAAGTGTTCACTCACATACCGGTGAATCGTATAAGTCTTATTGTAGAATAGTAACAACGAGTATAAATTATTTGTGTTTAAAAAAATAGTTAGAATAGTGAAATCTTCCATTACCATGGCATGTCATTCAGTTACTGACTAAAACCTGTTCAGTGTAAAAGAACAGTGCATATATCATGACTAAAATTCTATCCAATACTAGGTCATGTTATATATCTATTGATGCTAGCTGTCAGCCTTAAGTACATTGCAGATATCAGATGATATGTCATGACGTTTGTTAAACATTTATGTTGAAAATCTCAGTGTAATTCTGTTACCAAAATTAAAACAGCCATAATTTCAAACATTTATTACATTTCTTAATAGCTACCATTATAGGGAATGGTGTGTACTTCAAACCATGTTTTAGTTTCCTTTCTAGGCTAGTGTGTGTGTGTGTGTGTGTGTGTGTGTGTGTGTGTGTGTGTGTGTGTGTGTGTGTGTGTGTGTGTGTGTGTGTGACACTGTGTGACACTGTGTGACACTGTGTGACACTGTGTGACACTGTGTGACACTGTGTGACACTGTGTGACACTGTGTGACACTGTGTGACACTGTGTGACACTGTGTGACACTGTGTGACACTGTGTGACACTGTGTGACACTGTGTGACACTGTGTGACACTGTGTGACACTGTGTGACACTGTGTGACACTGTGTGTGTGTGACACTGTGTGTGTGTGACACTGTGTGTGTGACACTGTGTGTGTGACACTGTGTGTGTGACACTGTGTGTGTGACACTGTGTGTGACACTGTGTGTGTGTGACACTGTGTGTGTGTGACACTGTGTGGGTGACACTGTGTGTGTGACACTGTGTGTGTGACACTGTGTGTGTGACACCGTGTGTGTAACACCGTGTGTGTGACACTGTGTGTGTGACACCGTGTGTGTGACACCGTGTGTGTGACACTGTGTGTGTGACACTGTGTGTGTGACACTGTGTGTGTGTGTGACACTGTGTGTGTGTGACACTGTGTGCGTGACACTGTGTGTGTGTGACACTGTGTGTGTGTGACACTGTGTGTGTGTGTGACACTGTGTGTGTGTGACACTGTGTGTGTGTGACACTGTGTGTGTGTGTGTGTGTGTGTGTGTGTGTGTGTGTGTGTGTGTGTGTGTGTGACACTGTGTGTGTGTGTGTGTGTGTGTGTGTGTGACACTGTGTGTGTGTGTGTGTGTGTGTGTGTGTGTTGTGTGTGTGTGTGTGACACTGTGTGTGTGTGTGTGTGTGTGTGTGTGTGTGTGTGTGTGTGTGTGTGTGTGTGTGTGTGTGTGTGTGTGTGACACTGTGTGTGTGTGTGTGTGTGTGTGTGTGTGTGTGTGTGTGTGTGTGTGTGTGTGTGTGTGTGTTTGTGTGCAACATTGTGCACCAGAATGTGCATGCATTCAAGTAAGCATTTAGGAATACTTACATGTTAAATTTGTATTGTTATAGATGAAGATCTGATCAGGTGGGGCTGGCCTGAAGATGTCTGGTAAGTGCAGAATAATCAGCAAGATGGTTGTGGCTGCCAGAAGGATGGTGAAGTCTTCTGGCAGTATATATTGTTGACTACCCAGGGGGTAGTCTTGTTTCTATCTTCTTTACAATTAAATTACAAAGAACCTAAATATTTCGGAGTGTGAAGTATTTTTAATACTAAATTGCTGAAACTGTCTTTGCCAACTTTTGATCACCATTTATAAATAGAAAATTTATATTAATAATATTTTAATAAATACCTTTGTTTTACTTTTAGGTTTCACGTTGACAAGATGTCATCTGCTCATGTCTACTTAAGGCTTTGCAAGGTCAGACGTGTTGTACACATAATCTACCATCTGCTGTTAAAGACACTGACTCAGTGGCAACATTTAAGACATTGCTAAAGACTTGTCTCTCCCGTATAGCGTTTAAAATACTGTGTGGCTAGCTGAGGTGACATTTAAATAAAGTTGACTATTTACACTTTTTTTAACTATATTTTAAAGTCTTCTTAATCTTTATGCCTGTCTAATTTTGTAAAGTCAATTTAGTATTGTATTTAGCTTATTTATTTTATTGAATGAATAAATTTATTTTGACACATTCATTTAACCTATTTATTTAATTAAATTATTTACCTTATATTTATATAAGTATTTATTTAGTTTATGTTGTTAACACCTTTGAGCAGGTTTTTAAACCAGATACCTGGCGCTATATAAATGTTTTCAAAATAATAAATAAATGTAATGTTGTGTTGTTACTGTAGGGTGAATCGCTGGACGATGTGCCAGAGGCAGTCATCCAGGACTGTGCACAGCTGGTCAAGGCTAATAGCATACAAGGTGGGCAACAGTCCTAGGTACTTTCTAGCTGAAACTAGTTCAGTGAATGCAGGGGCTGCACCTGCTTCAGTGGATTTTGACCAGTGAGTTTAACGGAATTGTTTATTATATGCAAACAAATTACAAGGAATGTGTTGTTTGCACAGAAATTCATAAACAATACAAACAAATAAGAACCATGTCATTGTTCGGGAGAATTCTTGAAAAGCAAATTCATTCCGTCCAAAGTTTACTGTGGTTTATGATGATAAACAAACACAGGTGTGAAACGATTTGTTGCATAGTTAGAAATGTAGAGATACAGCTCCTAATCCTCGATTTATCTCACAAAGCTTTCAATGTGCATACGACACCTTTGTCAGCACCGGTCTGCTAGCTCTGGGTGGATCCCAGCAACAATGCTCCCCAGTGAGAACGGCTTTTAAAGATGAAAAATAATGAGGCGATAGAGATGAGAGAGAGAAGGCCAGCAATCAACAAAGATACTGTGTACAATCTTGTCGTAATCACCCCAGAACACCTGTCATGTGATGACCACCAGCATATTAGCAGGACATTGTTTGCATGTAATGAACAATTCCATGAGACCCAGCTGCAGCCACACCATTACACACATCCAGATTCTGGCATCAATATACATGCTGAGACTTGTTGAATGCTTGTTGCAGGTAACAAGGTGAATGATGTCGATGTTGTATATACCATGTGGGCTAATCTCAAGAAGACGCCAGGCATGGATGTAGGTCAGGTGGGATTCTTCAAACAAAAAGAGGTGAGTGAGAAGCAGATAACCTCTTCCCAACATGCATAATCTTCATTTACATTCAAACACATCGCTAACTCAACACAGGTAAAACAAATCTTGTCCCAAAAATAATAGTTGTCTACCCTGGGAATTAACATACAGGACATTAATAAAAAGTATCCCTAATATCAACCACAAACTGGCTAAAATTAGGAAACATGCATATTACTTTCAAAGGCTTATTTATGTATTCATTTGAGTCTACAGTATCATACTATTTGTTGCAAGTTCTAGCTCACATCTGTTGAACAACAAACCAGTACCAGCAATAGACCAGGTTATCAGGAACCAGAATCTCTCAGAAAACTTTGAGAAATGTTGATCTATCTCGAAGAACTTTGGGAAACTTGGTGACTGGAGGGGAACTGCATTTCTTTCTTAATATTGTACTTTTGGCAAGTCACATGTAACAATACCACTAAATATAATGCTATTTGATGTTGGTATAAACATGTTTTGTACTAATGCCATGAAGAGAACTGTTGTCATTTAAGAAGTTAGCTCTATCATGTTTGTACAACTGACTACGATTGGTATTTATACACACTAGATGATGCGTGTTCCACACAAAGCAAACAGGGTGTTGATAGTTACTCTACCCATCTACTCAGTCTTCCTTCGGGCCTTCCCGGTTTCACTCAAGTTTTGATCTGATCTCTTTACTTTAGCATTACCTAGTCTATTCGCATTATTACAGTATTGAAACTTCTTCTCACTGATCACATAATGTTTGCAGTTGAATATTAAGGTATTGCGTTCAACCAATCATAATTTATTTCCCATGAAATCAAATGATGCGCCATGATGCCCACTGGTGTCTCTGGTGAATGTCTTACCATTCAATTTAACAACTGAAGAAAGTACACATTTCTCTTATTTTTTAGTTCTTTGGGCTATTCGTAATTACAAACTCGCTATACAGTTCAAAGAACTTCAGTGCCTCTTGGCCCATTTGTTCTAATACAATGGTAGTTGGTAGATGAGATGACAGTGATTGAAGGAAGTGAATGAACAAGTAAACCCAGCACCATGGAGGAGATGCACTTACACGCACCAAAGTGAGCATTTTAATATCTAGTCATTTCATGGAGGTGTTTGTTGATAGGTTAGAACAATACATGTTGAAAAGCGAATCAATGAGATTGTGAACCGACTGAATAAGACAAAGGTGGAAAAGAAACCCGACTTGAGGGAAGAGAGAGAGGAGCGGGATCGCAAGGAACGGGAGACCCAGAAGACCATCATGAGGGCCCAGAAACAGAAGGAGAAGGAAGAGGCAGAGAAGAGGGCAAAGGAGGCTGAACTGAGGTGGGTGTTAAGTGGGTGTGTCACAGTCACTACTGTTGATGTGATGATGCAGTACTAGTAACAAATGTAGATATCTACATCATGTGACATGTCAAGTCGTCAACATGCTACTAACATTATTTGAGCTCACTATTGAAGGATTTTAGGGGCAGCTCAGCAAATTTTATATATAATGAACTGTTGAATTCTAAACTTGTTTCTATTTGGATAAGACATAAGAATTGTGCAATAGATGTGTTAGAGTGCGTATAATTGAACCTGTATAATTTGGTTTGACAATAAAAATAAATGGACAACTTCCCTTCATGATCAGTTGAATAGTGTGATTGAACATATCACAATCAGAACAGGTTGTTTTGCATTACTTATGTTTGTTTTGCAGCATTTGCTATCTATGATGTTCAGATGCAAAAATGTACACATAGTCATACATGTTTTTGCAACATTTGATTACAGGAGTTATTCAAATCTAATGAAAGCAGAGAACATGACAAGTAATCAGGTATATAACATTGACTTATTACCAACAGTTACTGTTGTAATACATGTGCACAATTAAGAATCCCTCACCATTATTTTGTCCTCATTTTATTTCAGCGGAAAATTGACTTATGCCACAACAACATGGTAACTCATTTGAACAACTCTGATATTTAGTTCTTTTGAAATTCATGGACAAAAAGTGTTAAATTATGGTTTACTAGATCCATTCAAATTTGGACAAAAATTGCAAAATGATATATACCACAGTGCAATGTCACTTGTCACCAAATCATACTTTTCCAAAAGTATTAATTAATATTAAATGACAGCAGATATTTCTTAATGTAATTGTTCACATTGAAAGTTCACAAAAGCATGGTTTTTTGTTGATGGTCAGTTGTTGAAACTAGTATCATATTAGTTGCTTAGAAAGCTGAATGTCATCTAACTATATAATATGATTGTAAAAGATAAAGAAACAAATATGCTCTTATATAATGGTATCTAGATCTCAGGATTGCACAAAGTGCTTTACACTTTACTCTCTGACAAACCTATTAAATCAAAATATATTTTTACGTATATGTGCATTTGTGATAACATTTGCTTGATATAGACTGAGAGCCAGGTCCAGGTCTCAGGATGTTTTCTATTGATTTTGTGATTGGCCAGATACCCCCTTTTCAGGTTTGAAAAGAAGTAAATCAAAATATTGTGTCACTGTGAGGCCAAGCATAGCTATAGAGACACCAGATTTGGCAGAAAACACCCTAAGACATTGGGGAAGGCAGTGGTGTATGATATAGGGGTTTGTCCAGATTCAATTCTGTAGTGTGAGCCATTGCGTTCCAAAAAAAAAGAAGAATTTTTTTCTCCACCTGACACGTTAGTTTTTGTAAGTAATACAATAGTCCTTTTTCCATACAAAAAACT
The DNA here is from genome assembly GCA_964017155.1 of Oasisia sp. SBJ-2009. Lineage (NCBI taxonomy): Eukaryota > Metazoa > Annelida > Polychaeta > Sabellida > Siboglinidae > Oasisia > Oasisia sp. SBJ-2009. The sequence continues at coordinate 24,304,047 of OZ024863.1, forward strand.
TCCCATGGCCATAAGCTTCGATGTTATACCAAGATAACCTTTCTATCTCGAACATTATGCCCACTGTGGGTAAAAAGCCTAAGACACACCCTAAATCACCTAAATTTTAATTATCGAATGTTGTATCTTCTAATGCGCTACTATCTGTATTGTGTAGATAACAATCATGTTATATATATTGATTTAATGTTTTTCAACGTTGTTTTGTTTAATTGTACACATTTGAATGATATTGAAGGTCAAGGTCAACAATAAGAGAACCATAGTTATCACCAAGCTGAAAGGAGTAACCAATATATGAAGAATGGGACAGCATCAGGCAACGGACATGTAATCGAGGCAGTACAAGCAGGAGAAGATATCTTTTTAAGACAACTGCAAAGCTATACACCAAATGCTTATCAGAATGACAGAATGGAAAAATGTGAAGATGGTGATAGACTGCATGAAAAGAAATAACGAAGATACCAAGAACTATAGACTGATATGTATGTTACCAAATGACTAGAAAATACACTGAAATGCTAGAGAATACACTTGAAGAAAACCAATCAAGAGAGCAATCCGAGTTCAGACTTAAATACTCGATGACAGACTACGTCCATGTTGCTTCAGGAACAGGGGTAGAAGATGGGTACATTGAACTCTGTGATGATGATTAATAGTCATTGTATTCCTTGTTTTCATCCTCGTCATAATCGTCCACAGTATGGTTTTCATCTGTAATTTCTTCGTCATTTCCATCTTCTTCTAAGATGCCTTTTGGGACCTTTGGAATGACGTCTCCCTCGAACTACAGTTTCTGTGACATGATAATCATAGTCAACAGGGGAGGGGATTTCTTGCTTTTGTGAGCAGAAGTGCAGTGAAGACATATGTAAGGCAAAAGGCCAATGGAGCTGTGATGTGTTCTTAGGAGTAGTTCTCAGCCAATTGGTTTATGTGAATCAGCTTGTCTCCCAAGCCCATAAGAATGTCGACCGTGAGCAGTTTTGCAAAATATAGACATATGAAGAAGATGTGAGAGTCCTTTGCTCTGTACCTGATGGTTTTGATGCAAGACATTGTGGTTTGAATGTACTTGGTGTATATGATAATCCTCACATAAGTTTCCTAAGATCTGTGGTAGATATTCCACCGATGACACTCTGCCGAGGCACATATGATCACCTTCGATGAAGATGATCAGCCCTCAAACACTCTCAGTGACAGAAGGAGAGCTCCAGTGCTCGTGTTGCAGATATATGTATAAATGACTTCTTGTTTTCATCATTTATGAAGACAGCTTTCTAGTCCGCAGGACTTCACATCTTGACTGCACACGCAAAGGGACAGAATATAGAGCCTGTGTGGAATATGCAGCAATGCAGAGAGGCAGCAAAGAGACGTAAAACCAGGCAAATTCTCTTGATCCAAGAATCAGGTGAAGTGAAAACACACTTACACTTATGCAATTAAATTCGGAATTGTTTCTTAGCAAAGCAAATATACAATATGTACAACAATTTAACTTTATATTATATGAAGTAATGTAGGGTAGCATGAGAAAACCATTCTTTTTGGGGTAAAAGAGCCCCTCTGCATAAGTGCGTTTCCTCAATGTTTCATACAGTGTCTGCAGTACGTGAGATATTGAGCATGCTGAATGTTCAACTCATCAATATAAACCTTACACCATGCCCTCTGATCACATTCAGCTGATTTTGTCTACTGAGAAATGTTTCTGCAGCAGGAGGTGAATACTATCATGGCTGACTTCTTCGGGCATAGTTGTTCCTGGAGACAAGCTGGTCAGTGGTTGAGAGTGCTAGAGTTTAAATGGATTGACAAAGCTTTGGAAAGCTTTGCCTTTGACCGTTCGCTTCACCTGATCCTTGGACCAAGAGAGTTTGTGTAGTTTTAGGTCTCTTTGCTGCCTCTCTGCATTGCTGCATGTGGGATCGACCATATTCCTTACAGTCTCTACAAACTGTCCCTTGGCATGTGCAGTCAAGATGTGAAGTTGGCTCACTCCACAAGTAATGGTGATATGTACCGCCGATTCCAACAGAATATGTACCAAAACTTGATTTCATCTTTAGCCACTTCACAGCTGTCTCTTCTATTGTTTTAATTCAGTGTGGCAGCATGTGTATGGGTCTACGCCCTGGGAACACTGATAACCCTAGCATGCAGTAGTCTCTCTCAACCAGGGTGCCTTTTCTCAATGTTTCATACAGTGTCTGTAGTACATGAGAAATTGAGCATAAAGCTGCTGGTCTGCATGGAAAAACAGGTTTGGCTTATGACAGACTTATACCAGTCAGGTTCAATATTTTGATTGCTTTGTTCATTAACATGAAGAGCCAGTTCTATGTATTTGATCCAGAAGCATCCAATTTCTTCACTGCTTCTCCCTTCAGTATAATTTATATGTACACAATCAAACTGAACAATATTGAACAGCATTAAATCAAGATCATTATTGGCCATCCAATAAAGATAGAAGCGCATTAGAAGTCCCAACATTCAATAACTAGAATTTAAGTGATTTAGGGGGTGCGTTAGGCTTTTCACCCAAAGCGAGCATACTTTTAGAGACAGAAATGAATCTTTGTATCCAGTTGAAGCTTATCACCATGGGAAGGGCATTGATTCACTTCAGAGGGCATGTAAATTTTCGTTAATGCCATAAACTTGTCAGACGGAGGATGATTTTGCTCTTCTTTTTGGGATGCAGTGGCTCACTAAACGAAATTGAATTATGTAAAAAAATGATCTATTTTCAGGATGGGGGTGATGGCTATGAGTCGGATGATTTCATGTGAAGTTCACAGTGCCTTCACTGTGGAACCAAGTCACCAGTCGACCACAACAATGAAAGAACACTGACTCACACATGTAGCATTATACAACATGCTGGAGTATTGCCATGCCATGGTACACCACACACAGGCCTTGTACATTCTGATTTTTATATAATGTGTTGCACTTTTTGTCTCTCTCACTACCTGAATAAAGCTACCACATATGCACTTGTTTACTTTGTCTATTTTCATCTGCCATGTTCATGTTTGTTTACAACATGAGATAAGCTAGATATTTGTATTTATATATTTTGCAATTCATTTACACAGTGACATTATAATACATTCATAATGTTTTTTTTTATTGTATTCACATTTGTTGGAGAAAGGATGATGGAGAAGTTTAATATTTATAAAGTAATTGATACGTTCCGGATACAATAGCATTATTTTTATGTTACTGGACAAGTATTCAATCAACTACTTAGCTTATTGTAGTATGATTTACTTAGCTATTGTGGCACTATGTCGAATTCGAACCGACCTCAGTTTTGCCTTTATAACTAGATTTGCCTATGTTGTTTTTATTGGATACTTCACACAAACTCTAATTCTAAACATGATCAATAAGCTGGCATTCCCAGGTATATTTATGTTTCACAAGTATTGCATTTTGACACTTAATAGCGCTACGATTTGTGCCAGTTGCAAGCGCAGCGGTGCATGCGTCACTGCGCGTGCACATGGAATGAGCTTAACCAGTTTGTTTATGCCGACTGCGCTGTCTTTTCAACCTTAAAAAGTATGCTAATACGCGCTGTTTATGTTTATAAAACGTAAATAATGCACAAGATTGAATTAACAAAATCAAGTATCAAATGCTGGCAAAGGTAGTTAATGGCAACATTCGGAAGAAGAAGAAGAAAATTGAGGTGGGTCCGAATTCTACATGAATCATTGTCACTATGAAACATTATCACAGAACTTTCTCAAATCACTTTTATGTTAACCATTATAGCTTCTGGTAACTGGCAATAATTCACTGTAAATACTGACATTTTGATACATTGCGTAGCTGGTGGCGGTACCTTGCGACCAGTCTAACTACTATTGTAACACCGGAGATTATTTCACTGCCGCACAACGTGCAACACGGAAACCATAGCAACAAGTGTAAATAACGGTGCCAGCTGGGTTGTTTTTAAAGTATGTCGCGCGAAACCACGACGGTGTCACATTCTCTAACGAGCGAAAGTACCTTAACTGACCTGAAGGATGACAGAGTCCCCACATGTTTGATGTGGACTGTGCAGCAGGTCGCTGACTGGATGGAAGAAATCGGCTTGCCGGATTACAAGGTTTGTAGCGTGGGCGATATTAAGAAAGTACTGCTAGGCGATCAAAAAAAAAATTCACAAGCACTAAATGTTGTCAGAGTCAAATCATCCGGGATCGTTTATATATATATATATATATATATATATATATATATATATATATATATATATACTGTAATGTAATGTAATGTAATGTAATGTAATGTAATGTAATGTAATGTAATGTAATGTAATGTAATGTAATGTAATGTACACCTTGGGCTTGGAGGAGTCGGAGAAGAAATGGCTGATGAGCTTCAATGTATCAAAGTGTCATGTACTATCCGTCACAAAGAAGCGCAAGCCTATCACAACAACCTACCTACTCCACCAGCAACCCTTAGGCTTAGCCTTAGAGAGAGTCACCAGCGTCAAACATATAGGTGTAGAACTGACCACCGACTTTCATTAGGGAAAAAAGCATTCAGACTGCAACTGCCAAGGCAAATCGAACTAATGCTTTCATATACAGAAACCCTTAAGGATGTCCCCTACATGTGCACTCACACTGCCACAAAGGCCTGGTCTGCCCTGTGTTGAGAGTACGCCTCTGTTGTGTGTGATTCACCAGCAACAACATCTGACAAACTCAATTAAACCCGCGAGCGCCACAACTGTCAGCATGGCCACCTTTATGTATAAAAATAATGAGTGTCCTTGTGGATATCACACCAACTGAGGGAACATTGACAGCCAACAGCCGACTCACCAGAGGACAACCCAACCACCTCCTGCCTCACCCCAGGATGAACACACACCGGCACGCATTCTACCCATCCGACTGTGGAATAAGATCCCCGACGGAGTGTCCTCGGCCAACACCCTCACAGCAACACCTTCCAAGAAGCTGTTGAGATCTGGGTCCAAAACAATACCTAGATCAAGACACTTCAAAAACCAACAACAACAGTGTTTTTTATCGTTGGTTTTAAACGGCGCATGAGCAGACTGTGGCATGTTCCTCTAAACATATACAGAGGTAACCAGAAGAATGTGAAGAAGAAGAAGACGAATTAAGTGAGATTACGTATGAAACGTCTAGACTAGACTAGTGCCTGAATTATATATATATATATATATATATATATATATATATATATATATATATATATATATATAACGTCAATACTAGACTAGTGCCGGAATTGTATGTATATATATATATGTATATATATATATATATATATATATATATATATATATATATATATATATATATATATATATATATATATATATATATAATAATAATAATATATATATGTGTGTGTGTAAAGTTTTACAAGCATACAAACACACACAGTGGCACATGCAAAGTAAAGGCAAGTTCTTATATAGCGCAGTATCCAGTCCTCAGGACCGTTCAATGCGCTCTACACTTTACTTCCCTGACAGACCTGTTCACTCAGACACCATCTCGGCTTCTCTGGGAAGTATCCAGCCATATGCTGCAATTAATGCGCGACGGCTGCTCGTACACATATCCACCACTGTCTATAGTCAGGTACTCATTTAAACAGCTGAGTGAACTGGAGCAATGTACAGTGAAAAAACTTGCCCAAGGTTTAAACACCGCAGCCAGGATTCGAACCCGGGTTCTCGTGCTACCCCTGAGCCATGCACACACACACACACACACACACACACACACACACACACACACACACACACACACACACACACACACACACACACACACACACACAGTGTCACACACACACACACACAGTGTCACACACACACACACACAGTGTCACACACACACACACACAGTGTCACACACACACACACACACACACACACACACACACACACACACACACACACACACACACACAGTGTCACACACACACAGTGTCGCACACACACAGTGTCGCACACACACAGTGTCACACACACACACACAGTGTCACACACACACAGTGTCACACACACACAGTGTCGCACACACACAGTGTCACACACACACAGTGTCACACACACACAGTGTCACACACACACAGTGTCACATACACACACACACACACACACACACACACACACACACACACACACACACACACACACACTCACACACAGACACACACACACACACACACACACACACACACACACTCACACACACACACACACACACACACACACACACACACACACTCACAGTGACATACACACATATCTATGTTTGTTAATCTTGATAGTATATGTTGACAGCCTTGCATCATCACAAACTTGGTTGATGGAAAGAAGCTGATTAGAATTAACGGTTCAACACTTCCACATCTTGGAATTACCGACTTTGAACACATCAAGGTAATATTCGTTTGCTTATACGACCAGCTTAGAATGGTGTTCATATCGAATCTAGGCGGATCTATCAGCCTGGGGGCACTTACTCCATTAAACCTTTGGAATCTATCTGTTTTACTAAGTCTTGATACATTCCCCTTGTGAATGGTCTCCCCCTTCTGATATAATACATGGAGCCATCCGTTTATATGTCTAGAGGTCGTGTTAAAGTATTTTCGATTAGGCACACAACGACGTCTTGTGTTTCCATTTTATTAAATGAAATATTCGAATGAAAGCCAAGTTTTGTTTATGTTTTATAGAAGATTAACAAAGCCCTGGATGAGCTGTTATCGCAGGAGCCAACGACATGGGACAGACGGATTGCACTACCACCACGAGACGCATTAGGTAGCCTGATTATCAATCTTATCTAACTTCATTAAGCATTGCATATTGATCGGTTTAAAATTAGCAAAAAACAACTCATATCATTAGATTGAACCCAACGGAAAGCGTTAAATAAACCCGCCCCCACAAAATTACACTTTGTAGCATTCAAGGAGAAAGGCACAGGCCTATGTTTTTGTTCAAAATTAAAAGCTGGTGAAACAAATTATAATTAAATATTTACAAATGAATGTTATTCGCATGACTCGTTAGAACCGAAAGTTCATCCAATGGACAGTTCGATTTAGTTCTAGACGATTTCCTTTAAACATTAGGTATATACATAATGGAAAGCATTTTGAATACAACAGTATGCTTTGTAGTATTCGCGGATAATCAAATAGTTAATCAAACCTTTGGCGAAGGAAAATACAAAAAATGATCACACTTATATTGCTCCTGTGTATGTTGCAGGCATGTACCTGCTAGAGAAATCAGTAACGGGAGATCACGCCGACAATCTCACATTCGAGAAGTTTCTCCGTACATTCGACGAGACCAAATGGCAGCCGCCTCTCTCCAACCAGTGCGCGCTGCTCCCGCGGGACACCACGGTGCGCCTACCATAACCGCCCGACGTCGTGTGCTCAATTTCACGTGATGATAAACACTTTTGCACCGCTGGTCAGTCCACAGCCAGCACGAGTGTCGTCAGTGACCAGTAACACGCTCCTCGTTAGTGTAGCCAGCTGATTGTTGACAGCGTCAGACCTGTGTGCGTGTGAGGTGGAGGTACTTTACCTCCCGGCAAAGATAATATGAGACCCTGTTTTCTTTGCTCCCGGCTAATGCTGGTTTGGAGTTCTGGTTGTAATCTTCGGTCGGAGCTCACAAAGAAATGGCTAATCTGTGCGTCGCTGTGACGGACGAAGACTCTCGTGTGATGATAGAACCGCCCTTAGAGGCTTGGCCTCCTGGTCTCGCTCCACTTGCACTGCCCCTGGTTGTTCCGAACTCTTCAATGGCAATACTCTCCTGGTTTCGACAATCTCTCCACCGGCACTACTCTCCTGGTTGCGCCAGTCCATCTCTCCACCGGCTGATTTCACGAGTCTCTCTCCACCAGCAGTACTCTCATGTAAACACCGGTCTCTCTCCACCAGCAGTACTCTCATGTAAACACCGGTCTCTCTCCACCAGTACTAGTCTCCTGGTTGTACCAGTATCTCCCCCACCGGCACCATTTTCCTGGTAATGCCAGTCTCTCCACATGCACTACTCTCCACCAGTCTCTCCTCCAGCAGTACTCTCCTGATAGCGCCAGTCTCTCCACTGGCACTACTCTCCTGGTTGCATTGGTCTCTTTCCACCGACAACACCTTTCTCCTAGTTGCGCCATTCTCTCCGCCGGCACTATTCTCCTGTTGGTGGCAGTCGCTCTTTCTTCTCTCCCTCTCCCCTCCCTCTCCACCGACTCTACTCTCCTGGTTGCGCCAGTCTCTCCGCCGGCACTATTCTCCTGGTTGCGCCAGTAGCTCTCTTTCTCTCTCTCTCTCTCTCTCTCTCTCTCTCTCTCTCTCTCTCTCCCCACCGACTCTACTCTCCTGGTTACGTCAGTCTCTCCACCGACTCTACTCTCCTGGTTGCGCCAGTCTCTCCGCCGGCACTACTCTCCTGGTTGCGCCAGTAGCTCTCTTTCTCTCTCTCTCTCTCTCTCTCTCTCTCTCTCTCTCTCTCCCCGCCGACTCTACTCTCCTGGTTGCGTCAGTCTCTCCACCAACTCTACTCCCCCGTTAGCGCCGGTCTCCCCCCACCGCCATGGCGTATTCGCTGTCCACTGATTATAACCCAGATATAAGGAAGACTTCCGGACGTAGTCACATCATTTCTACGTTTGCAAACGTAATTGTATATATGCAGGTATAGCAAAACGAATGCATTATTTTTTGTATGTTTATTACATATAGAACGTACAGGTATATCGTGGGAAGTATTGTTCCTCGGCATTTAAATACTTGCTATTAAGCAGGTACATCTACATGTTTCAACAACATGTGCTGGCCGAGAAGGCAGACTGCATCGTATAAGACTACGGCGGGCGTATAAGGCGGTGGAAGGTTTTCTGATGTTTACCGCACTCTCTAATCTTTGTCGCTGATTGCAAAATAATAATACATATCATTCTATCTTATTTATGCCATGATGAACTTTTAAAACGATGTAGATACGCATTCAAACATAAAAATGCACGCATGCACGACACAATATAGAGATTATAAAAACGGAGTACAAGATGCGTCACACATAACACTTATCTACAACTGTACAGAGTAAGACAGCCCACACGATATAGCGCCTTTTACGACACCAAGGACGCTGAAATCACGCCTTCTGTCGGCGTAGTTACGACTACTAGGATGTTCCCGCCCGATCCATAATTTTCTCGTTAGCTGCCAGGGTTGAGACGCGCGTCGCGGCCCTGCGTGGCTGTAAAGACCGCTCCACTTGTTCGGGTGCAAGGCACCAACTTTATTAGCACGTCTTAATGCGCGAATAAAGCGGCCACTAAATCACGCCCCAACTCTCGCTCTGTTCTGATTGAAATGTTCGCTGCATCGATGGTCGCACTGGGCTTCATAATCGTTGTTGATAAAGACGTACGGACGCAGATGTTACGAGCACAAACGCTGTTAAATGTTTAATACGTTTCATAAAGCTGCAGTGAAACGCGTTATCTGATCGTGGAGATGGTCGGCTATTACGAAGTACCCTTAGCGTGGAGTCGAGGTGTCCAAAGCGAAGTGGCGAGGCTTAGCTGTAAGGCGAGGGAAGATGCATTTTCTGATATTTCATAACGTTTTATGGCCACCACTAAACATCGCATCCGCTGTCTTCTCTACTGTCGTTATTATTGCGATATTAGGAATATCAACCCATAAATTTAACGTCTTTGTCAGTCATTGTCCGTAAATGTTCAAGTTACGCTTGCGGTTCGAATATGTATCGCACAAAATGTGCGCATCACTACAAGTAAATATAGTGTTTTAGTTCTTATGAAATTACCAGATGTATTTAAAGTTGCGTGTTTATTAACTATTTTGTTTGCTTTTTTAAAGAAAGCACACACACGAACACACACACGCACGCACGCACGCACACACACACACGCACGCACACACACACACACACACACAGTCACACACACAACATGGACATTTTGATTTTCTATTTGTTTGATAACATTTTAACCTTATCGATCGCCTGGTATATATATATATATATATATATATATATATATATATATATATATATATATATATATATGTATGTTTATATATATATATATATATATATATATATATATATATATATAAATATATATATATATATATATATATATATATATATATATATAGCGGAGCGAGAACAGACCCCTGGTTCTGTGGTACTCCGTATGTGACACACTGCTGAAACGAGTCACTAAGTAACATTGTTTCATATTTGAAACTATTTCAGTGGAATTCCCATTGTTAATGAAATGCGATTTTGTGGAAAGTGGAAACAGAAGAACACTAACCGACAGTAAAACATAGCTTCTTGTGGTTGGAACAATGGGCAGCCCACCAAAGCAGCAGTGACAAACATCTCTATTGTCTGTTGTCATACAGATAGCCAGGAACATCAAGGCAATGATGGACTCAAATTCTGTAATTGATGTATCTTAGACGATTAGTTTTAATTTTGTGTAATTAAAAAACTACGTTTTAAAGTCTTAATATCTATGACTTATCTTTCTGTTACTATTTGTGACTTGTTTTAATGATCGAATCCGTAAAGCGTCTTTGAGCAGTAGGCTAAAAAATAGTGCTATCTAAATGTTCATATTATTACTAAGAATCGACTTTTGGTTTTCTATTGCATTAATAGCGCCACTAGAAGAATAAACGCTTAGTTGATAGGTAGAAGAATGATACTCATGAAAACCATATTGGTTATTAGTCAGTATATTATTTTTCAGTATAACATTATTTTATATTGTTTTCCCACAATTTAAGAAATTGAGGGTAACAAAGATATAGGTTTATAATTTGACAAATTATATATAGCGTCTGACATATATAGACAGGTCTAATTTTTGCAATTTTCATTTCATCGCGTGCCTATGGCATTGTTTACTAAAATAATTATTGGTAAAGCTGTTTGTTCACAAAATAATTTCAAATGGCTAGGACTACAACAGTTACTGTCGTAACCATGTCGTTTTATATTGAAGAGACATCATTCGCTCATAACATTAAACACTTTTATTATGAGTGTTTTTAAACTGCGCATGATTATGAAGAAGACGACGAAGAACACTGGAGATTAAGAAAATGGTGTGTAGGGTATGTTGATTCATAGACAATTTATAAAAGAACTCCAAATTGAAACGTACACACTACAAAATGCATAAATATGTATTTATATATTTTCATGTTTAATAGACCGACGTAACGATGATATTCAAAGTAAATAAAAATTGCATATATAAATAAGTCGGCATTGCTAAATCAGTATCCTACCAATTTCTTAAATATAGTAGTATAATCTCTGTAATTGAAACACATTTCTTCAACATTAACGTGCCATTATCATAATCATGCCGTTTCATTTATGTACAAACATACATATAACATAAGTTAAGTAACATAAAATACCATCTAGGCAATCAATTCCACAAACTATGTAAATAATCAGTATATATTATTATTACTAATTGTACAATTTACGATTACAATAACCAGTATAGTTGTACTGCCCAGAAATAGGTGAATGGTTTGTCCAAGAAACACGCATCATTGCATCAAAAGAAAGTACATGCACATACACTCATACACAGCCGGTGTCATTTTAACAGTTATTTATTTGGCAGCGAAACACTTTAAACGGTCATATAAATTCCTTAAAATATATATTAACGTGTTTGAAGTACTACCGTAATAATGTCTTAGGGGTGTAACTGACCATAAATGCACACCCGGCTAACATTGGCGTAGCCAGGGGGCAGGGGGGCAGGGGTCATGGCCTCCCAATCCCGAAAATAAAATAGGATGGTGGGGAACGAAGGACCAATAACTGACTGCCTGATTCATAGTCACAAAGTACAGTGGGTTTCAGGATGCCTGTGTAAGACTTTCCTTCCCAGCACTACCCTTTCGCAAATAAATGTCATTATTTAAATAGGATTAAGTTGGGAATTCTTCACTTCTGTCGCTGGCTGCAGCGTAAGAGTTGACAAAGGAATGAAAATGTCATTATTCTCAATGTGCATGGTGGCTAATGGCTATTAAGGATTCAAAATAATAGTTACCCGATTACTAGACTAGGATCGAATTGCATTTTGCTGTAATTATTTTCTTGGCATCACTGTCGTCAGGGGTGAGTTGACCATGGTTTCCTTTTCCATTATCTTTTTTCTTCCTCTCACTTTTCTCTTACTACGATCACGGACAGCAGTCCTTTTATGTATATTTTTCCATTCTTCTCCCACTCTTTCTATGTCACTTTTAACGCAATCCCCCATCGTAATTTCGGTCTTCCTCGCCTCCATTTCCCCTCCTCTTTCTGGA
>OZ024863.1:24321496-24356496 GCA_964017155.1 Oasisia sp. SBJ-2009
AACTGTCAAATGTCCTGAGGAGTGAGCGTGTTTACAACTACCAACTACCAGGCAAAGATCTGGCTGCCGGCAGACTGCTTGAAGGCTGTCCGGACAAGACTGCCTCCTATTCCAGATGCGTGTGTAGAGCTGGTCATCTGTAGATTGAAGTCAAAGTGCAGAATGGCCCAACGAAAATGCTTCAAAAAGAACCTCAACTGGACGTACGCTTGCGGGTGTGATGGGGTGCACTGTTGCAACCCAGCTGGTCAATATACTCGTGTGCAGGTGAATGTGACATGCCATTCCCCTATTGCTCTAAATTGTAGGCTAGACACATCACTCAGATGCATACATAATGCATATGAGAACATTAGAGTGAAACGACCAAGTGTTCAATACTATTTCAAAATGAAAACCGTGTTTAGAAAAAATAACGTTTATGTTTCATTATACCTTAACATTGTCATGTTTATCTGTCAATTACACTGGTTAGGTGCAAGTATATGAAAATAAAACAAATTTATCTGGATAGTTATATTGATTGCCGTCCTAATTAATGCAAAAACACAAAATACAAATGTTGACCTTTCTTGTCCTTGAAAATGACCTACAAATTTGAAAGTGAGGGTGCATCCACCCACATCTGTTTTCACATACTATGAGTGATATACCTACCATAGTGTCATGCTATTAACCAAAAAGCCGGTGAATGCTTTAAATCACATGTTGGCTGGTCCACTAAGATATGTACAGTTATTTTGTATTTCGATGTAAATTACGCATGCACACGAAAAAAGTATATGAAGACAAAAATAGTTATATCATTCGCTGTCAGTATTGTCGTTATTCATTACGAAATCGAAATGGTACATTTAGAAAATAAGTCTTTTCACAATTGTTCACCAATGAAAATGGTATGTTAAGCGATATTGACACTGCATGGGATCGAGTGCGTTGTAATCACGTTCACCAATAGATAAGACCGCTTACCTATGTTTCGTTATATTTTTTATGTCAGTATTATGGCTAAGGGTTAAATTAACAACACAATTTTGACGTATACCATCCATAATGAGTTCCTACCGGAAGCCGTTGAAGCCGGGCATGGGGACGCGTTCCTCAGCCTGTCTCTCTGCCTTCTGTTGCTCCTGTTCTCGCGTGATCGACTCGGCCAAGTGAGCGAAGTCGAACCTCGTCGTCGCCTTCTCTCCTCCTCCAGAATCAACAACAACAATTGTATATATTACAATATTTAATATTTAGAACAACGCTGTTTATAGACGCAGAAACCCTCCTCATTAGACTGTATAAGCTACAGACATTTTCACAAATATAGTATTACAGCAGTCAGTGCTTCGAATAATATGCTTGAGACTAGCGTATACACCTCATAGATGAGCTCTTACTAAGCTGCATACCATGTCTCTTTATCGGGAAAATAATCAACCATGCTGCAATTACTGTGCGAAAACTATTTGTTCATATATATATATATATATATATATATATATATATATATATATATATATATATATATATATATATATATATATATATATATATATATATATATATATATATATATATATATATAATATATATATATATATATATATATATATATATATATTACATATATATATATTACATATATATATATATATATATATATATATATATATATATATATATATATATATATATATATATATATATATATATATATATATATATATATATATATATATATATATAACTTGAGCAATAACAGTGTAAATATTCGACAGCATTACTGAATCTTTCAATGTAGACATTATAAGACCAGTTCTAATAATTGCGATAACTCCTGATGATATGAACATGATATATCATCTTAATAAATGTCACTGGTTTATTTTTATATTATAGTGTACCGTTTATAAAAAAAAAAAAAATACATAACTTTTTGGTAGAGTGTCATTACAAGAGATAACCAAATTGTTACAGGGACAAGGGTTAGTAGGTGTAAAACTAATGTGAATCATTACTACTTTTTCATCAAACAACAATGCAATGTTTGATAATTTACCAAGCAAACATATTCAACAAAATCGAAACTTCTACAATTCGCTAACCTAATCATTCATATGGATATAGCACGGGTAATTGCACACAACATTTATTAGATCAGGGAAGCTATTATTATAGTTGTGAAATGATGATGTCGTATTTCAACATCACCAGTCTATACACATAGGCCTCTAATCGTGCACTGGATTTGAGGGTGTTTGGTCAGAAAGCTTTCTCTAATCTTGCACTGAATATATTGGTGTTTGTTGAGAATTGCGACGAACAAGGTTAGAGGACACACGACGAGGAAGCACTGAAGGTGTTGGCGCGGTCGCCTCTGATGTGTGCTCTCGACTCAGCAAACACGACAGTGTCAAGTTGTGTCATGTTATCGAAAAAGGTCGCAACCGTCTGATAACCCGTGTCAACATGGTTAGGTAATTACACAAGTCGCCGGATCACCCCTTCCCTTTCAACATACATGTTATTACCGAATGTGCTTCGTTGTCGCGTCATAAGACCTTCATTGTTAGCGTCCTTCGGCTTGCTTGGGATTATTTTATATCAGCGCGTGGCAATTTATTATGTTGCTTAGTATGCTGATAACAATACTTTATTTATGCAAGTTGTTTGCGCACTTACTCAAATAAGTCGTTATACTTATAAAAGCAAAACAATTATGAGAACAATACTGTTGACATGGAATGTTTTTTATATAGTCGAGTTACGACAAATGTTTATTTTTTCAACAGTGCTATCTTCACTAGATGTTTCCAGATATAATGTCTTACCCGAATTACTCTGCTCAACATTTTGCATGTGACATATCTCCTAGCAGTTTGTGTTTTATTAAGTTTATTAAAAAGACACAACCCTGAGCATCAACTCAAACGATCGTAGTCAATACGCCAACAACGGGGTCTTTTTGTTACAAAGCAGAAGATTTTAGGGGGAAAAAAGTACAAAATGTCAGTAGATCTCCACGGCATGAAAATATTTGCGAAATGTACAATCATACCTGGTCGCGGGGCGTCGCACTTATGCACCGTGCTTGAGAACGGGAACCCGAACGTGTCTGGCCCACAGACATGGCCGCCAACCGTCAGGTCCATTGGCACGGGGCATTCCTCACCAGCCGTCAACTCCACACACCGTGTCCGCATAGCCCGGGTCAGCGTCTTGTCGCCTCGATTGGCCAACCAAGGGTATCGCAGGAACGGATTCAACGCAGAACTATTGAGCATTGGACTAGAGTCTAGTTGATAGTTCAGTTGTGACAAGGAATTGTTCACAAAGAAAGCCCCGAAGCACGTTGATACATTCAGCCATGGCGCGATGCGTCCAAGGGGAGGTTTCTGTGGAAATGTCGTCGTGTCTGTCATGGTGAATACGAGAATCGGGCTAGCTGAGGATACTGCAAATGAATGCAAAATATAAATAAATATTCGCTATTTTTGACGTAACAACACTTTAGCAAAGAAGTTACGTTGTTATTACATTGGAATTGGTGAACTTACAATATGCACAAATAATGCGGATATATGTAACACTAATACAAATGATACGGATCCTGTGAAAATGTAAGTTATAATAACAATCAATCAATCAATCAATCAATCAATCAATCAATTTATTTCCAAAACACACAACACTGAAAAACAAACAACACAAATCAAGTAAACAATAAGTCACATGGTATACGAATGATATACAATGAAGAAATAAGTTTTGAAAAGGAGTAGACTTGAAATTAAACACTTATTAATGTCTACCCCTGTGAACACTTGATAAAAATAATAAGTGACAATGCTTAAGTATTAATTATAATTATGCAAGTACAATATTGATAAACACGTGTACACAACAACCACAACCACAACCACAAACACCACCACCACCACCATCATCACCACCACCACCACCACCACCACCAACAACAACAACAACAACAACAACAACAACAACAACAACAACAACAACAACAAAGATTCACCGTGATATCGGTGTATGTCTACATGATATGTTTACTTACGAGTATATTAACGTAATGACGTTTAAATGTTATTGACATTATGCTAACAAGCGATGCATTGATAGTGGAGTCGCTTAAGTCCAAATTTTTATGGAATCGTGACACGCTGAGGCAAATCACCAAATTTGGCAAAGTTGAACCTTAGGACCATATTACTCTTTTTACAAGGGGCTGCCCGATTTTAAAAGGCCAAGGTCAAGGTCAGATCAAGGTCAAAGATTAATAATTATATAATCATATTGTCCAATACCTCAAAATTATAAGTATATTTTTTAATGTTTTCAAAAGCCTGTTTATTTATGGGCCAATATATTTCTATGAGATAATTATCTAATTTGCATAAATTCAAAATGGCCGACAATTGAGCAAATATATAAATATCGTTATTCTTTATCAGAACCATTTTCACAAAGGTTCCGAAACAAATATTTCAAAACTAATCATTATCATTTCAATGTGCACATGTAGCTGTACGCGTGTACTATAACATTGGGTACCGATACGTAGTGCACATCTACATTCAACGAGGCAGTCACATTTACTCAGTTAATTAACTAATTAATTCACACCTCCATTGCTAACCAATTCCTTACATGCCATTACAATGAGCCTGTTCGTAAAGGGATACTCCAGTCAGTGAGAGATTCACAGCATTTACTTACATCTGTATAATATATTGGTTGTGCTAAACATGTGGATAAACAATTAATTATAGTATAATTATACCAGAAACACTGCATATTGGATTCAAGGTTTCTGTCTGTCCAATGGTATTTGATGAATCCAGTACGTCGCGGATTGCTTACGTCAGTATCACAATTATTGGCGAAGATTCCGCCAATCCTTTCCTTTTTGAACAATGCGCCAGTGACGTAAACGATTTGGTTTACGTCACTGGCGCATAAGTCTCAAGATGGCAGCGCCCTGAATCTAAAATAGCATGTTTTTGATACCAGAAATCCAATTTATTTTGTATTTCTTCTTTCCCAGAACTTCGCTGCATATGCTGGTCCACATCTCCTTGATCTGTTGCCATTGTGTGTCTATGTCCATGTTTCCTTCGTCAAGAAGATCTTGTAGGGCATCGTATTTGTTTCTCATTGTAAGTCGGAAGGTCCCCCTGTCCTTTAGGAAGTCCACATTGTACTGTGTTCTGGTGCTCCTCTTGACTTCTCTCTTCTTCAGCTTCATCTTCGTTCTGGCCAGCACTAGATGGTGGTCTGAGGCTGCATCTGCCCCATATACTGCATTGATTTTCTGAACTTTCGTCCTATGCAGATATGATCGATTTGATTTTCTGTTTTGTGGTTCGGTGCTACCCAGGTTGCCTTATTAATCCTGCGATGCGGAAACACGCTGCCTCCGATGATCACGTTGTTAAATGCACAAAAGTCGGCCAACATCTCGCCATTTTCATTCATTCTGCCAAGTCCCTGTCTGCCCATGACTTCTTCGTACCCGCTGTTGTCTGATCCGATGTTGGCGTTCAAGTCTCCCATGAGAATTGTTATGTCCTTCCCCTTCAGTTTGTCACACAATGTCTGCAGTTTGTTGTAAAAGTCCTCGTTTATAAGTTACTATAAGAATGAAAGATATTTGTATCGTCAGCGAATAAAATAAACTTCAGTAGCTTCGACACATATTATTAACATATATTGTAAACAATAGCCGACCTAAGATAGAACCTTGAGGAACACCACACAGTATCGGTAAAAGCTCAGATTGATCTACTTCGTAACTAATGTATTGCGTTCTGTTTATCCATTGGTAAGCAACTCCGCGAATACCATATAATTCCAGTTTCTTACATAACCGTTGGTGGCCTACTGTGTTAAAAGCTTATCGTAGGTCGATAAATAGAGCATTTGCGTTTATTTAAGGAATTTTTAATCTCAGACACTACTTTTACAAGAGCATGTGTAGTAGAATTTTTTTCTCTGAAGCCATACTGAGAAGGATTCAATATGTCTCACGTTTTTTGTAAATGTGTTCTATCTATTGCTAAATAGTTTTTCCAGGATTTTAGAGAATTGTAGGAGCAGGGAAATAGGTCTATAATTGTTGAAATCACTTTTGCTCCCCGACTTTAAAGGTGGTATGACCTTGTGGATTTTCATTTTTTTTTTAGGAAAAGCTCCAGTTTGGAAATATAAATTAAATATATGTGTCTAAAATCGATGTCATCACAGTCAGTGGTTGCTTTTACAACCGTTTACAACATATATAACTAACACATTCGTCAATTGGTGAAAGAACCATACTTTTCTTATTTCAAGAAGCTAAGTAATCATATACAGATGTGTTATGGTGTGTGTATATGTTATTCGCTAAATCAGGTCCAATAGTTGTAAAAAAACATATTGAATACGTTAGCTATTTCAGTTTTATTATCAAACTTATTTCCTTCTACTAGAACATGATTTGGGTAGCTGGATTGTTGTAAATTCATTTCAATTACTGTTCTGAGAATTTGCCATGTTTCTGCTATGTTATTACGGTGTTTATGTAATAATTTACTATAGTATGTTTTTATAGATAATTTCAATATTGAGGAAAGTTTATTTTTGTACGTTTTGTATCTGGTTTCTGTGGCTAATGTTCTACACGACAGGAATATTTTGTATAGCCGATGTTTCTTTTTGCATGCATTTTTCAGTGCATTGGTTAACCATGAATTACTTGCATAACGATTTTCCCTGTTTATAGTACGTTTTACAGGGCAATGTTTGTTTAATATATTTTGAAATTCACATATAAAATTGTTATATGACAAATTCACATCTAACGTGCCTGTTACATTTGACCAAATACGTTGATTTAATTCAGCTATAAGTTCACCAGTTGCACTAGTGTTTATAATTCTTCTATACTGTGAAGGAGTTGCAGACCTACATACAAATTGATTACCGCAAATAGCGAAAAAAACGGTAGAAGATCACTGACATTAGTAATCAATAAGCCACAATTTACTTGAAGCTGCAATTCGTTCGTGAAAATATTATTTACGAACGTAGCAGTAATATCTGTAATCCTACTCGGCTTAGTTATTATAGGATAACGTCCAAAACTGTATATATAATCTCAGAATGTCCTTGTATAGTTGTGTGTATCAGTATACCAGTGTTGAAATCTCCATACATAGTCTTTTTTATTTTATATCATTAAGAATATTTTCTAAGGATTCACAGAAAGCGCCTACATTGGCACCTGGAGTTCTGTGCATGCAACTGACAATGACAGTTTTCATCTTTCTCCTACTCAACTCTACCGCAATAATTCCAAATATTTTCAACGACAACTAATTTGCTTTCAATAAGAGTACATTCAATTCTGTTATTGACACATAAAGCAACACCTTCTCCATTTTCGTAATGTCGCGTCTAGTGAAAGACCTTGTAGTGTGGTAAATCATATCCTGTGGTTATATTTGATTTTGTCCATGTTTCTGATACTGAAATGATATAAAGAGTAATGTTAAATGATGCTTCGAAGGTTTGCATTGAGACTACGCGCATTAAAATGTATTATTGAGAATCCATTGGTATTGTTTTTCTTTAACACGTTAAATTGCAGATCATAATAATATTTGCATGATGGCAACACCCGGTTGCAAAGGTTATTTGCTGGATCTAGATCTTTATCGTAATAGCAGGTACTATAATCCGTGTACTGAAATTATTCAAAAGCATGATCCAGCGAGTAATCAGAATCTACGTCCATGTTGATACTGCAGTTAACGCTAGCAGTATTGCTAACTACATTGTCACCGCTCACATTATGAAAACGAAATACGTGTTCACAGTTACTTAACGTTGTATTCTGTACAGGCAATATAGCTGGGTACCCAAGCTTAAAACTGTCTATTTACTCTCTAGCAGGCTCATTCAATCTAAAACATATCTGTTAAGAATTCTGCAACGCTACAATTAATGCGGCACCACTGCCTATAATGAAAGCATGCGCCCGCACACACGCGCATAAACTGACGCTTGTTGTCCCAATTTTTAACATCGATTGTTTATTATATTATGCATTATATACCATTATACACATGTTAATACTTTTATGCGGTTTTCCGAAATGTAAACATGGTTTCTTTGTGTATCCACTGTTCTGTGGAGCAGGATAGAGACTCTACCGTTCGTGTGAATACGTCACCTCCAACCAAATACACCAAACAGACCCTATTCGCATCCAGGGATAATGTCCTTTCCAATTACCGCCTAAGCTAAAACAAACTGTCGCACCAACACCAGTATACAAGCTCTGTCATTTCTGTAAATTTCTTCACGAGAACTTCAAAGGCTGTGACAAAAGCAATTAGCATTACATGTAACACACAACACACAACGGAAAGACTGGACTGATATAAAGCTATTCCATTGTTTATATATATATTTATAATTATATATATATATATATATATATATATATATATATATATATATATATATATATATATATATATATACATATACATATATGCATATATGCATATATATATACATATATATGCATATATATATATATATATATATATATATATATATATATATATATATATTGATATATATTGAACTGTCTATGTAATGTATACAATGTACAATGTGACTCGTGTCATAGAAGATACGGAACTGTAACGCAAATGATATAGTTCTACTTACGTATATTTTCTGTAGACAAAGCAGTCTTGTGACAATACACACCGGCCCTCGCTACTCCATCACAGCGTGGCAATGCCCGTAGATCTTTCAACAATGCAGAGACATTTAATAAACCGTTTAGTTAACAGCAGGAGTCGTGCGTTTTGCTGGTGAGTGAGAGCGTCCGCGCAATCAAGATAGTAATTATAACCAGTGATTTCGCGCGGTTGGTCGATTTGTGCCCCACCTCCCTCGCAGTGACTGATTGGCTTACTCCGTCGTCACCAGCCAATCGGGTCGCGTTTCTCCCAGGGCACGTGCCACGTTCGTCCAACCACGGGCGTCATCTCGAGTGTTTCCCCGAGGCTGCTAATGGTTTCTAGTAATCGGCATTCGAAAGCGTGCCCTAAAGGTTTGCACTTGTCGTAACGGCAAACATTGACTTGGTGATTGTGCGACGGTTTATAGCTATTCACTAGATAACTGTACCGCCAATGGATGCGTTTCTACGGTGGCATAGGCCGTTGTTTGGCTGAAGTGTGTCGAACTTATTACATCTGCGTTTCTGTTGATTGTTCTACAAGCAAGGAAGAAGATAAACGCAATTATTATCCCATTATTATTAATGGTGAACCTATTGAAACTTTGACTATTTCAAATTTCTGGGCACAATAACATTTTAGTGACTTGGGATGGGAAAATAACACAGATGCAATCGTGAAAAAGGTTAAAAAGGCTGTACTTTCTCCTCTAACTAAAGACGTTCGGGCTAAGGGGGAAGATTCTTGTTCAGTTCTATCGTTCTGTTATTGAGAGTATTCTCGCATTCTCAATATGTGTATGGTTCGGCGGCATCAGCCAGCGCCAGAGGGGCTGGCTTGACAGAGTGGTGAAAACAGCTTCCAAAATTGTCGGCACTGCACTCACCTCTCTAACCTCTCTACAACGACAGATCCACATAAAGAGCTAGCAATATTATCTCAGACCAAGCACTCCGCGCTCATCATCTGTTTAAATTATTACCGTCAGGCAAACGTTTCAGAATCTTCAGTACGAAAACAAATCGTGTTAGAAATATAACGTAACAACCCTATCAGGAATGAAATATAGAACATAGCGGTACAGACATTGAACTGTTAACTTGGCTGTTTTCACCACTCTGGCCGGGTTTTGTCCTGACGCTGGTTGGTGTTGCCGGCCCGTACCCGTGTGAAGTGTAAGTGGACCTGTTCTCATACAGCGGATCGATAGTGCTTAACACCAAATCTGTTTTATTGTGAAATCTTAGCTTAACATAATAATTGTAAACATAGTTTTAATATATCTTATAAATATAATTCTAAATATAATTTGGACGCATTCAATTTTAAATATAATTCAATGTTAAATATTTGTTTTATTTTTACTAATATTTGAGACATATTGTAATATTTATGTATTTAGATATTAGCTTAGCATCATACTTTTTTGGATAGATAATGTATCAATTAAAGGGCATTTTAGATTTATTTACTAGCTTAACGTAATATTTTTTAAAGATAATGTGTCATTTTAATAGATATCTCAGATATATTTTTATTTATTAGATCCACTTTTTATTTCTCATTTTAAAGAACATTATATAATTGTATTATATATATATATATATATATATATATATATATATATATATATATATATATATATTTATTTATATATAATTATATATATATATATATATATATATATATTTATATATAATTATATATTTATTTGTCATATTTCATTTCAATTTTTACTGTATACAACAAATATATCAATTAGGTTTTGTAGATATTGAACTTTTGTTGAGAATAAGGTAATATCGTCTACAAAAGCCATGGAAGTGTACAGTGGACCACCTATTCTGGCGCCTGCGTCACAGTTATTCAAGTCTACTAAAAGTTCATTAACACAAATGTAGATAGGGCGAGCGAGAGAACGCTTCCTTGCCGCATACCAAGAGATGCACAAAACATTTACAGTAGGAATATCATTCAGTTTGTTTTAGCAGTTATACAATAGTAGCCACTCGTGTACAGGTAAACCATGAATTCACTTTAGAAACAGTAGTGACACGTGACATATATAATTTGTCGGCATCGAGGACGTCTACAAACACACGGCTGTTTTGTGTTTAAAATAAAATGTAATATCGTTGAATAAATTGCATGCAAATGGTGTACCTCGGTTCTCACGAAATCCAAACTGATTGTCAATTACATCAGTATCTGGTAAAATCAGTGTGTTTGCCACCTTATATATTGTGCCTAGAGCTTAGTGTAATTAGTTGATAATTCTGTGTAATGTTAATGTTTACTTTTTATAGCTATTAAGCCATTCAAGCAATATCACAATGTGCTATGTCTTAAGTAACTAATATTTAAAAATAGTGTCATCTTGGAATCTTTCCATGTATACGTTATATGGGAACAATTAAACTAGTGATGAATGATGTAAGCAGTAAGCACGCGTGTCCTGGATAGTATAAAAGTATATAGCGATGCGACCAGTGAACACAGAAACGAGGATTTGCCATAAATACTATATTACTCTAAACCTTTCTGCAAACCAAGATCGAACACAATAGCTGCATTTGTTAACGTCACGTTAATATTTTACAGGTGAAATATACATCTCTATTCGATAGGATAAAGTATCACAAAATTATAAATATATTTGAGCTTGTGTGTTATCATATTTGCGTAGGAAACCTACGTATGATATCACAACTCCTGGTTCAGTTCAGGGAGCGCACGCACGCACGCACGCACGCACGCACGCACGCACGCACGCACGCACGCAAACACACACACAAACAAACACACACACACACACACACACACACACACACACACACACACACACATTTAATATTGCCATTTCTTTTGACAACACGATTGCAAATGGAAGCTTCACAATGTGCCTGGACATGACATTAATGATATTTTGTGTTTGACGTTATTTGCTTTTTGGAAACACCCGTCGTTATACACCTGACTGCAACACACTTAATAAGTAGTACATATTTTTGTACAGAGGTATGTGTTACCAACATAAATTGGGACTGTTTCTCTAGATGCAGACTGCTGCTGGTAATTATGATGTGTTGAAACAATGCCCGCATTTCTACAGTAATCACGAAACTCATTGTTGCCATTGTTGGCGTTAGAGGTTCTTCGATTTGACTTGCTGTGATGTGACGTACGTACCCAAAGTCGGAACATCTGTTTGAGGTTGGTCACACAATGCATTACCTATGACCCAATTAGTTCTCAACGAACACAAACATATTTCCTTAAGGACAGTCAGCATATTAACAAATATCATCCACAAACATAAAGATGTGACGACCTTTCACCAGAAACAATCGTGTTCCGAACAGTATAGTCGAATTCCATTCACGTTATTTTAGAATGGGTGGACATGTTGTTTGCACTATAGTTTTATAGAACACCCCAAACCAAACTACCGAAGTCAATTTAAGATAGTTTATTTACTTTTTATAGCTATTAAGCCATTCAAGCAATATCACAATGTGCTATGTCTTAAGTAACTAATATTTAAAAATAGTGTCATCTTGGAATCTTTCCATGTATACGTGTACATTTACATTTTTATAGTGTATTAAACACATTTACGAAGTTGACAAGTACGAAGTTGGCATACGTTTGATGTGCGACGTCTGTCCTATAATTATCTGGTTGCATGTAAGTAACGTATTGACTAATTTGGAAACTCAATTAGAGAGGACGTCAACTTCAAAATACAGGTAGAAGTAAATGTGCCCATAATAATTATTTTAATAATACAATACAATAATTGCACATCAATTTTAACCAACCGTTATTAGTCCACATTGAATATATTCAGGTACCTCTTGATAAATTCGCGCTTTACACAAACATACGTACATTTGGAAGTTGTTTTGCTATCCATATGATACAAATGGAAATGAACATTTCTTTTGAGTTAAATTTATATAGCGACTCCAGACAAGTATGATTTCCAAATTTGTCCGAAGTGATACTTTAGCGCACTCAACACGGCAATCATTTGCTGTCAACACGCAATTTATGATATTAGTTTAAGCCCGTGTTTATCTAATCCCGAGAGCACTCTGGCAAACTGACTTTCCAGTGTTGCAGCTATCACGAATTCTGTGGTTTCTGCTACGGCTAATTCCGACTCGGTATCAGCCCGTCATTGTGGCAACACTCATCACGTTCGGGCAACGTTATTAAGTACGCCAATTACCGATATTTGCTCACAGACAATGCAAATGTTTTGCTCAGAATCAGCCAATTTATTATGTTTGATCACTAAATCCAGGGCGGCAACCCGGTTTTCGGTGTCAACGCACGGCAACGGTTATACAGAAGAATGAATATTTACCAATAATCGTGTTAACTTTAACCGTATAAATATGTTTAAACTGCAATTGATATATCTGATAAGGTCGGGTTACACGTCGATAGAAACAAAATTGCGCTCTCAATACGACCATTATGACTAGTCTGACGCATTCTGTTTGGTGTGGCAATGTTGTTAAGTGTTGTAAATATCGATCATTATGAACATGTGCTGTTGTTAATTTCTGCATTTTCGTCAGTTTTATGGCTTGTCCTATAATGTTAAAATACTTACTGCACTTTGTTGTTTATTTCTCTGCAAGAATTGAATCAAACGGTTTCGATATCGTTATTGTTATGACAGTGGTGGATACTTGTGTACGAATAATTTCCGCGCATTAATTGCAGCGCAGTTGGATGCTTCGTGTTCGATTGAACAGGTTAGCCAGGGAATAAAATGCGAAGTGCTTTAATAATCACGAGGATTGGATACAGCGCCATATAGGAACTTACCTTTATTCTTGAAAGAGGCTTACGAAAACAATTCGCGTCAACATTTTAGCGTCTACTTAAATATAGAGTGTAATCATTATGATGTTATAATCAGCTATTTATCTGACATATTCTGATGAATATTGCGAAACGTCTTTCGTAATTTGTTTATGGTCCTTTACTTAACTTCCCTTGCGTTCTCCGTATGCATTTGTTAAACCACGTACGCACACACATGCACAAAACTCGCGCTCCCGTCCACTCATGCACAATCGATTGCACACATGCATGAAACACACACACACACACACACACACACACACACACACACACACACACACACACACACACACACACACACACAAACACACTCACACACACACACACACACACACACACACACACACACACACACACACACACACACACACGAACAAAAAGTACCCATTTATGCACGCGCGCTTACAAGAATACACGCAAGCGTTCACACTTGCATACGAGCACGGACGCATACTTTTACCAACACGCACATGCATTCACACACGTGTGCCTACATTCAAATTCACGAAGATCGGATGCACGTACACTCTCACATGCTCATAATTCCTAAACATACCCTATTCAGTTGCCCTTCTGTTAACATGAACGCAACTTGTTAGCTTACGTTATATTATGATGAATATCGATTATCCTAAAACGTGATAAGCGGCATATGATTTTCGAACTTTCTGCATATGATAACAGTGGACAAACAATTCTCTTTCATTATGCAATTGTGCACACAAGACCGGCAGTGGCTCGAACAGGTTCCAGCGTATGCTTAGCCATTGAGTACACGTGTCGTCTCATCATCCCCGTATTCACCGCCGCAACTACAGCGATCACCTCTCGGAATCACCTGTGTCAACGACCGCTATTATAATTGTGTAACCGCTGAGACAACATCGTTCATAGCATCGTCGGTCGGGATTACGCAGACACCTTCCATAAACATTACAGCTGTAAATTAATCCAGGTGACAGTTCACCGTGAGGATGAAAACCGGGGATTGGCTGGATTTCCATTGTGTGGTATTACATTGGCAATCGAGTCCTATTTCATTGTTTTTGTCGTTGTGTTGTCCTTTTTTCTTCTTCTTCTTTGTTGTTGTTGTTGTTGTGGACTTCGGCGCAGTTGTTGTTGTTACTGCTGCTGCTGTCTTCGAGGTCGTCATAGCAGCAGCAGCAGCAGCAGCAGCAGCAGCAGCAGCGGCGGCGGCGGCGGCGGCGGCGGCGGCGGCGGCGGCGGCGGCGGCGGCGGCGGCGGCGGCGGCGGCGGCGGCGGCGGCGGCGGCGGCGGCGGAGGCGGTGGTGCTAGTGGTAATGGTGGTAGTGGTAGTGGTGGTAGTGGTGGTAGTGGTGGTGGTGGTGGTGGTGGTGGTAGTGGTAGTGGTAGTGGTAGTGGTAGTGGTAGTAGTAGTAGTAGTAGTAGTAGTAGTAGTAGTAGTAGTAGTAGTAGTAGTAGTAGTAGTAGTAGTAGTAGTAGTAGTTGTTGTTGTAGTAGTAGTAGTAGTAGTAGTAGTAGTAGTAGTAGTAGTAGTAGTAGTAGTAGTAGTAGTAGTAGTAGCTCTGTAGCTGTTGTTGTTGTTGTTGTTGTTGTTGTTCATGTTGTTGTACTTGGTTTGGTGTTGTTGCTTCAGGCAGTGAAGGTGGATACGTGTGTCATGGGGTAACCGGACAATATCCTCTCCGGACAGAATCCACTTCTCTTACGGAAGCAATTGACAAAAGTCGCTTCATTAATATTTAGGGTGACATTTTACTCCACCTGTTAGGTGAATGTGGAACAAAGTGAATCACTGTGTGCGTGTGTGTCTACGTAAGTGTGTTGTACTTGCCAGAGCTTTCATAAATTCAACTGCGTGCATGCACGGTCGAGGGTGTGGTTGATCATTTCCGATGTAAGGTCTGGCTATATGTCCGGCTGTACACGACATAACTGATTATAAACTATGGAGTATATAAAATAACAACTCGGAGATACTGCAAACACTTAATCCTTACTTATTTACACGCACCGTGTTGGGCCCTACCCAGGACGCTCGTTGTTTACAACAAGTGGCCGCTATGCAAACATGAACCCAGAATATTACTTCAAAGATTAGCAAACACGGGAGCTTTGTGTGGAAGCTTCGACACGGCCTGTCACGGATGTTGTTGTGTTCACGGGTAACCGTGAGAAAAAAACGGACAGCGCGAAGAGGGACCTAATCCGGCGCCACTGCCCGGCGTCTGGTCAACAGGACAGCGGGAGGCAACACAAACAACGCAGGCTCGGTGGTCGGGCTTCAAAGTCGCCGAGTCGGCAAGACGTGTTGACTCAATGTAGTGTACTCGGGTCGTCGCTGAGTCACCTGAATACGACTGGGCGCTCGCAGCGTCTTGTGAAGTCGGCGATAATCCCGTCAACTGCTGCTACGGGCGCTGAAGCACAAAGTGTAGGAGGGGCTGGTCGACTGGCAAACAAACAATGGCGATCCTTTCTCGGTTGTGTGAGAGGCTGTCGTTAGAATATACTATAGACTATTATAACGGGTCCAAAACATGTCATTAAATAAACATTAAACATTTACATGGCGTATATATATATATATATATATATATATATATATATATATATATATATATATATATATACGCCATGTAAATGTTTAATGTTTATTTAATGACATGTTTTGGACCCGTTATAATAGTCTATAGTCTATATATATATATATATATATATATATATATATATATATATATATATATATACAAATACCTACATTATATATATATATACATTAATATAAACAATGTATATATATATATATATATATATATATATATATATATATATATATATATATATATATATATATATATATACATACATTGTTTATATATACATAGCATGGCCGCGGCGTCCCAGCTAATGGTTTTCTATTTCGACACTTCATGTCACATGTGTGTGGAGCCGATATAGACCTCATCCCATTTCCCAGCTCGACCGCAAGTGATCTTAGAAACTAGTATGATAAAAAGTTATCACATGTAAAAAGTGATTCAAATGGATGTCAGTCGAACACCGCTCATCCACAAATTTTGCATGTCGTTAGATACTTTGCCTATGTCAATAAGAGCTACACTTAAAGGATGCGATCGATTGGTAAAACCATTATTGTAACGTTTGATGCAACCGGTAATTTGATAAATGAGCAGAGCTGCTACGCGTGGTGGTGGTAGTGCTGGTGTAATTGTGCACAAGGAATCGTTGCTTTTCGTTAGCCTTCTTTCAGTATTTTAAACTTTAGCCGAAGGCACGAATGTGCAATATTTAACATAGTGTTGTCTTAGTGGTCCTTCTAAAAATCAAGTCTTAAATTAAGAAGTCTTTAATTTATAAGGGGACCAGTTGTCGCATGGGCCCAAATAACGTTTGCATATTGCAGCAAATAACTTTGGCACAACACAATTTAGGAATATGTGAATATGACGAATTCTACAAATTGCACGAAACACACACATACACAAACAAACACACAAGGAGATAAACGAGCTCACGAATAATCAAAGACAAAACACAGAGATACACAAACAAGCAGACACACGATATATCATAGTTTCAATCGGATAAGATACACGTAAAATAATACGTTGCACTTTCTGAAATCGCAACCTCAGTTACCTCACACACTTTCACGTGTTGAGTGACTGCTGTGTCGCATGTCCCACACGGGACACTCCAGTAGTTCTAACAGTTAACACAAGCAAAGCATGTACATGTACATCATCATTTACGTCCAAGTGAAATTCTTTTCGAGTGCACAACACTTGTAGATCTCTTAGGGACTGTTAATCCCAACTTCCTACTGTACTCCACCGATCGGAAATTGACAACATCACGCTGTTGTGCTTTGGGTTTGGCTGCGCAATTAGGCTATTCTTGTAGACTGTTGGGTGACGACATCAAAGCAGCGTAATGCAACGTTGGAGTGTACAGAGTCGCCTTCACCGCCCACCGTAGCCGGAAGTGATTAATGTCCTTAACTGTGAACTCGAGGTCAAGACAACTGAAGGAAATTGCAATATACGTTATCCCAAGAGACTAACTCGAAGTATTCACGTGTTTGTGCATTGGTTCCCTGTCCGATATCATATACTTTTAACAATTGCATAATTAGCTATCAAACACAAAATCAAACAAACAATCAAACAAATATGTAAGATAATCTATATGTAGTTTCAACTACATATCGATCATCTATATGTAATTTGAACTTGCCAACTCTTTGAAATATATTCCATTCCATGATAAATCAGTTGAAAATATTGCATAACTCTGCCGGCAAGTAAACCTTTACATTTGTAGCTTGGCCTATCCACCATAGTTCATGGAGTTGAAGTTACATTATTATTATTATTATTATATTATTATTATTATTATTATTATTATTATTATTATTATTATTATTATTATTATTATTATTATTATTATTATTATTATTATTATTATTATTAGTAGTAGTAGTAGTAGTAGTAGTAGTAGTAGTAGTAGTAGTAGTAGTAGTAGTAGTAGTAGTAGTAGGAGTAGTAGCAGTAGCAGTAGTAGTAGTAGTAGTAGTAGTAGTAGTAGTAGTAGTAGTAGTAGTAGTAGTAGTAGTAGTAGTAGTAGTAGTAGTAGTAGTAGCAGTAGTAGTAGTAGTAGTAGTAGTAGTAGTACTAGTAGTAGTATAGTTACAAAATGGAATGAAATGGAAATCAAATCGGTTTCTAATATGATGCTAATTGATTATATCTACCTCATTATTTGAAAAATCCCTTCGCAAACTACACTCGATTCAGTTCATTTCAGTATTACTGCCATCATTTTCCAAATGATGATAATAATAATAATTGTAAAACTTCTAAAGCGTCTATATCTTTAAAACAATTCAAGCTTAGAGGCGCAACAAACAAAATCATTTGGCTAATCATACCCGGGAACAGGCAAACGTTGTCATTGGAGCATGGAACCACCGAAAAATTAAATAACACAAGTTTTATTAGCAACTCAACTGAGTTGGATTGACATTACAATAGGTTACAATTGACTCATCAAAACATCATACAAATACAATAGAAATACATTTGATACCGCAAATCATACCGTACTAATAACCTTTTTACTGACAGTTGTATAAAGCCCACGGTATAAAGGAGTTACGGAATCTATTCGTTCTAGTAACTGGTAACGGGTACACATTTTCTTGTCTAATATTATACTCGGTATGTCTTTTGTCAGGCAGCAGATAATTTAATCTATGTGTGCCAACTTTAATTTTATCAAAATATTTTTGACAAATGTTCTCCCGTCTTACATTCAACGTATCCAGGTTAACACGTCTTAGTATCTCCGCGTAACCCAATCCAGGAAAAATACATTTTAATGCCCTTTTTTGTATAACTTCAATATTGTCAGACAAATATTGGGGCAAGTTAGTGTGCCATACAGGACATGCATATTCTAGAACTGGTCTCACCACACTAACATATACACTGACCAGATCGTTCTGTGTAATCCCTGCACGCTTTAACTGATATAACATGTACAAGCGTTTACCAGCTTTTTTCACAATAGTATCTACGTGTTTGTTCCATGTCAGATCCTGAGAAATGGTCACACCTAATAGTTTGGCATGGCAAACTTGTGCTACATCCCTCCCATCAATTTTTATATTCGGGATAGTGCTTCTGAAATTGCCATCTTGTGCAAAACTAATGATTATTTCTTTTGATTTTTCGGAATTAATTTTCATGTCATTCTTTTCTGTCCATCTAGCAGCAATATCAACCGACTCTTGAATGACAGATACACCCTTTCTGTCGCATATTTCAAATAACGTACTATCATCTACATACTTATATAGTGGAACAGTCGTTCTTAAATCATTTATGTAAACAAGGAAACATTTAGGTCCAGACAATGTCCCTTGCGGTACTCCCCCATTGGGATGACCAGAATGGGAATATTCATTTCCTATTTTTACTCGTTGAGTTCTGTCTAATAGAAATGTTGCCACCCATCTTAAAATATGTGCGGGCAACCCATACGATTGTAGCTTATCTAGCAACAAATGATGATTAATAAGATCAAACGCTTTGCTAAAGTCTAGCATTACAACTCTGACATAAGAATTCAATTTATCTGTCGCCTTATACCACATATGAACCAGTTCGACAAGAACATCTGTTGTGGACGTTCCGCTAATTCCTCCAAATTGCTTAGCATCAATTTCACCTTCAATTGTTTCATCCACCCATTTCATTATTATTGATTCAAACACCTTGGCAGCTATTGGAGTTAGTGAAATTGGTCTAATGTCTTTTTCAATCGACACAGGGGGGCTTGTTTTTGGCAACGGTATTACATTGGCCATTTTCCATTCCATAGGGAGTACACCTTTTCTTAGTGAATTGTTAAAAATAGCAGTTAATGGAGGGGCGAGAACATTTGCATAGTTTCTTAACACCCATGCAGGGATGTTGTCAGGCCCAGTAGCCTTGTTGGCTTTAACACTCTCCAAAGCTTTAAAAGTAGTATATACGCTTATCACATACTGATACGGCAGTTCCTCGTTAACGTCGAACACCTTGTGGTTCTTATTTAACCGAGGCAAATGGTCACTCACAGACACAAAGAAATCATTCATTGTATTGGCCAGTAAGCCACAATCACCATCCGTTGTTTTGTTAGCTAGACCTTGCATGCATGAATTGCCATTTGTTTTAAGTCCCATTATTGTTTTCATATGCTTCCACCAATCGTGGGATCCCGATTCATGCATTGCTGCAATTTGTGTTTGGTAAAAATTATACTTAAGTTTCGACGCGGCTCGGTTGACCTTATTACGCAATATTTTTGCTTGATTCATATCACCACTCATGTGAGCTCGCTGTCGTTTACGAACTAAGTCTCTGAACCAGTCTGTAACCCATGGTTTATCAGCCGTATGCCTCGTAACAACTTTAGTAGGAAAGCATATTTCCATCAGGTTGCTAATAACCGTTTGATAATATGAATATTGATCTGCACATGAATCAAGCCTAAATAGGGGTTCCCATTTAATGGCTGATAAAGCCATATTGAATGTGGCTTTTTCTTTTGGCCCCATACACCTTACGGTTAACCGTGTCACGCATCCAGTATTAACTGAGCTTTTCGCTTTAGGTTTAAGCAAAACCATGTTATGATCCGATGACCCCAGTTCGGAGATAGTAACAGGTGGGGTGTATACCTCCTCCATATTCGTCCATATTTTGTCTAATATCGCCTGTCCACGTGTTACAACATTAACTACTTGGACAAATCTATAGTGGGTTTTCATAAAGTTATCCCGCAACTGGTTGAAATCGCCAGTTATGATCACACCACATTCTGGGTGTTTTCGCATTACAGTGTCAATGCTGGTGATTAAATGATCACGTATTTTTAAATACTCCGTCTTTGGAGTATAATATAAACATGCCACCAGTATACATGAACATTTTCGAGGCGTTTTCTTTGGCATAACCTTAATCCACATTACCTCTAAATCATCAACCTCCATATCATTCAATCTCTTATACTTTAAATCATGTCTAATGTAGCAAGCTAAACCACCGGCTCGTCCATGACCCCTGTCTTTTCTCTCTAAGCAAAACCCTTGCATAGTAAGGCTACTTGAATCCATATAGTCTTTAAACCATGTCTCACTAACACATACAATTGAGACATCATGTGTTGCTACAGTTACATGCAATTCGTCCACTTGTTCACTGTTCAAAGATCTGGCATTTAAATTAATTAAGGAAGGCAGATCCCATTTGCGTATTTTGTCGGCTGTTGGATTCGGAACACAAAACCGCGTTGAATCAGAGTTCTCGGTTTGTGTGTTCAGGGGAAGTTCCATGGCCAGATCGTTTAGGCCCATTTCCTAATCACGGGTGTGATGCTTTTCTTTATGTCCTCGTTCCCCGCACTGACGACACAACACTTTGTCGGGGTGTCTGCAGGTGGCAGTGACGTGGTTCGTCTTAAGGTGGAAAAGCAATTTCAAACAAATATGTTTTCAGTTTTTTTACGAATGGTGTCTATAGTTTCAAAAGATTTAATCGTAATAGGGAGTTGACTCCAAATTGTTGGCGCAGCCATGTTTGCCAATTTTCAGCTTAGTTCTAGGAACAAAAAGAGAAATGTAACATATTATCTAAGTATGTCGGTTGTTGAGTAGAAAGAGTACGGTATGAAAGAAGCCAATTTAAATTTAATTTGGTATACAATTGGAAGCCAATGTAACTACTTAAGTAGCGGCAGTGTTTGTGAGAAACGAGGGGCCGTAAGTACCACGTGTGCTAAGCAATTCTGTACACGTTGGGGTTTAGATAATATTTTTGGCAATGTTATTTAGAAGTGTGCTACAATAGTCCAGTCGACTATTAATAGTC
This sequence comes from Oasisia sp. SBJ-2009, assembly GCA_964017155.1. Lineage (NCBI taxonomy): Eukaryota > Metazoa > Annelida > Polychaeta > Sabellida > Siboglinidae > Oasisia > Oasisia sp. SBJ-2009. The sequence goes on from OZ024863.1 coordinate 24,343,548, forward strand.
GTCTTAGCAGACAAAAAATGACGCCGGATTCAACGTATATCAAGTATATGATAGAAACATGATGTGTATACTTGTGAAATGTACTGATGAAAGTTGAAATCATTGTCAAAAACAACACCTCCGAATAGAAACAGCAATAGTCGTTCGGCCTGGATTACCACCTCTACGCCGATGACACGCAGTTGAATGTTTCCTTCGCTCCACGGGAAAATAGTCAACTAAACACAATGGATCGTTTGTGTAGCTGCCTCCAGGAAATTGGTGAATGGTCTCGAACCAATTTACTCCAGCTAAATGACCATAAGACGGATGTCATTGTGTTTGGAACAAAGCAAACGTTTCCGACGCTAAAGGACTTTCGCATCACTGTTGGTGACACGACAAGAATTCCTTCATCGAATGTTCGTAACCTTGGCGTTGTATTCGATTCCTCCCTCAGCATAACTAGTCACATCAGAACCATTTGCCGAATAGGATATATGCATCTTCACAACATTAGCCACGTCAGACGATATCTCACAATAGGTGCCACTAAAGCACTACAGGAGACAGGACTACAGGAACGCGCTACTAATTGGACTACCCCGTGACCAGATTAATAAACTCCAGCGAATTCAAAACATGGCAGCCAGAGTAATCACGTTTACACCACGTCGTGATCTTATAACGCCAGTTCTAAAAGACCTACACTGGTTGTCAGTTAAATGCCGCATCGAGTATAAAATACTTCTCCATGTGTACCGATGTCTGAACGGGCTCCCCTGTATCTGGCAAACCTGCTAAAGAGACAGAGTCCAGGACATTTTAAATATTCAATTACATTTTAGAAAATTAATTTCAAATATTTCATCTCCTCTTATTTTTTACACATATGTGTTTACATTTATATATGCCATCGTTTAGTATGTGTTTTGCATGTGAATAGAGTATTAATTAGGTTTATTTATTTATTTATTTATTTTATTCATCGTCGTTAATTCTATATAATATTTAAATAACAGTTTTAATATGAATAATTTAACGTTTCTACATTTTTTTTATCTGAAAGTTAATTTTACAGTTGTATTTATTATTATTAATATTAGTTTTAACACATAATAAATAGTTTTATATTTTATTGTACAGCTCTTTGAGCATATTTGGATATTGCGCTTTATAAATAATAAATATTATTATTAATACGTTTAGGTAGCAGCAATGATTGGTCAGCTAATCACGTCGCAATTGTGAAAGAATAAACTATTACGCAGAAAGTGTTAGCTGGAGATTAGCCAAATTATCATGTTCATATTTACCCATAACACGACAATCATACAATGATTTCTTCTACGACATTTACGACACATGCGCGTTTTTGGCGCATAGTTGTGTGATAGCACGCACGCGCACGCGCACGCGCACGCGCACGCGCACGCGCACGCGCACGCGCACGCGCACGCGCACGCGCACGCGCACGCGCACGCGCACGCGCCTTCGTCGGGCTGTGTGTATTTAAAAAGTCTAAATGAACACTAAATCGACGATGGACACTCTGTTGTGGCGTTCCTGTATTACTAGTGACTTGGATACCTGATAAAGTGTTACGAAAAAATGTCAGCCAGGGGAGTGGATTTCGCGCAGTTGAGCGCCGGGCTCAGTCGAGGTGGTGCAGGTGTAACCTGTAGTGGAGTCACTAATTCCAGAGAAGGACAATTCTGAAGAAGAAAAACAATGACAATAATGGTCAGTAAGTTGGCCGGTGGTCTTTAATGGAAGAAGAAAAAAGACTGCCCGACAAACCCAGCTGTCATGTCTGTCTACACACGTCACTTAGAGCATTTTGTTGTCAGCATTCACGGCTCATGCGTCCCCCGGCAGGACGCGGCGTTGTTGTGAGACAGCTACTGCCGTCGGGACGCCGCTCATCAGCGGGCAGTCGGACGACGGGGGATTAATCAAGTCTCTATGGGTCGGTCCTATCACACTCGCTGCTCGTTATCAGCCGGCGATCTGCGACGGCGATCCCGCTATAAACTAATAAACTAGACATGCGAGCCGATGTGCACGCATGCATGGTGCGTTTGTGCGTAGGTGTGTTTTTACTTGCGCGTGTACACGCCAGCGTGTGCGTATTTATTCAACGCACACGTGGACGTGCTCACAGGTATCAGTTTCATGTGAGTACGCATGTGCGAGTGTGTAATGCTTTTGTGCGTATATGAGTGTGTGCATATAACATGTTGGTAAACTAATTTCATTTGTTTCCCGATAAGTTACATGATGTAGTTCATATAGGCTTAACTTATTGTGAACACCAACCATTTTTTCTGACGTTTGCGAGAAAATCCTATTTGTTCTAATATTTCTTTGTATGTTTTTGTTACGACACCTGCGAACTTTAGAAACAAATAAAACCGCATTGTTGAGATAATTATAAAATGCAAATCTGTAATGCCATGTGAATACTACAAATACTTCTGTTTGTTAAAAACAAAAACACACAACAGAATGGGGCTATTCTTACTTTCACGACAAATACACAACTCCAAGTAACATAACGTTTTCTGCATTCCACATTTTCAAGCGGACAGGCGAATGATCTCAGAAAGAAATTGCCTAGCCTCCCGTTGAGTACGTTGCCAGATCAGGGAGACTTATCGTGTATTCGCGAACTTGTCTCGCACGTCGAGTCTCATCGTCGCCCCAGAGACCTACCAGAGACAATTACGGAGCTAATTGACTTTGCGCATTACGCCATGTCTGCTAGCAGCTACGCTACTTTACATGAAATCTGAATTTTACAGCTTAGGGAACCGCGGCAAGCAGCGCAGATGATGATCGTATCGTCACCGCGGTGCGCTTCCATTGTTTATCTCGCGTTGGCGATCGTGAGCTCGTTTACCGGCGACTGAGCGAGGCACTCGAGGATTCCTCGGGCGGTTTCTTTAGTTGCAACTGTCTCGTGCGCTGTAAAACACAGACACTATCCGCTGCACGTAATTAGCGATTGACTGCGCAATCGGGATCGCTTGTTCTTGTGGAACAAATTGCAATGGCATCTTGATAATATTTATTCATCGATATAATATTTGTTTAATTTGTTACCTACGGAGCATGACACTTAGTAATGTTACAATCGAGCTAATGCTTGTTATAATAAGGCATAGCATATATTATTATAAACTGTTATTAGCTTATTATTATTACGTTTAGAAAAGAAAAAAATAAGTTCTTACAGAGCGCTGTATTCGTTGCTTATATCCACTAACGCCACGGCAATGTCCCACATCGAATAGAGGAATTCATTTGCATCACCGCGAGTCAAATCCGACTATTTATATTGTCGACTTACTACCAGAATAAACATCGCCGAATCTCGGTTCGAAACTGAAACACAACATAATTGTTTGTTCTATGATTTCCTCCCAACTGTGCGAAGAAATAAGCAATCGAGTTAATGTGCCATAGTTATAATGAAGTAGGTTCAGGCGTTTTGCGGAACGAATCCGTAATAAGACGGGCACAATATAGAGCTGTGAGACGGTTTAAGAAATCATACAACAAGCTCCACTGAAACGAATGCAAAGTATTTCATCCACAGGTATATGAATATATACATATATGCAAACATGCATACATGTATATAGGCATATATGCATACATACAAACATGCATAAATGTATTTATATCATTGAATTATTTATATTACTAAGAACATGAAGGAAACAAGTAAGAGTATGATGGAAATACTGGCCTTGACTGCTTTATTACTAACAATTCAAATGATACCTAGTGACTATCCCACGGTTGCAACTTAATGACTAGACAATCAAATACAGGTTGGATTAAGTCAAAACCATGTTAAACCTAGATATAAACATAAAAAAGCAACTAAACGTGGGTGCCACCGGCCAACATCTAGACAGTTAACTACTGTGATTGAAATCCAGTAAAACAAAGTTCTAGTAGCAGTAGTGTATATGCTGCTGTAAAAAAAAAACAGTAGTGAACATGAGTACAAACTATAACAGTAAATAAGTGTTATTATAATGGGATGGTGGGTGGGATTTTTCGATCCCACAATAAAGATACGTCACGTAAACAACAGCTGAAATCGGAGTCTGGTAAACATTAGCGTCTATTGGATCTTACCAATGACGTGGAATATTGACATTCGTGCAATAGGGGGTGCAAGTCTCGCGCGCGAAAACGATGCTGGAGGCTGTAAGTCCATATTCTCCATGTTAACGTATAGGTCTTCGTTTTGTTTTTGGTTGTAATAATCGAACTGTTCCAGTCTAACTATTTCAGTTACACTGTCCGGAGGATTATTACAAGCAGAAGCATTGGAACACTTTGCCGGTGACAATGCTCACGGAAATCATGAATTTTAATCGATTATTATGGTGGTTGCCATGACATCGCCGGCTTGTACTTGTGTTTGGCGATCTTGACTAATAATGAAGAGTGCCATTTTTCGCGCAGTACAACCTGTTTGGGGCAAACGTATACATGTGTTATGATTATGTGCATTTAGACAACTTGTCAGATATAAGTGCTTAACGAAACCGCAAAGTACAGCAATGTAAAATGCAAATCCCGTAAAAGACCCATACGGCCTAAAACTGTGTCTATTATCAGCACTACGTAAATCGTTATATGTCTATGATAGTGTAGTAAACTCAATATTAAATCGGACATTTAAGATAAGAAAGGTATAACAATAGATATAAATAGAACACACCAGTAGAAACCAGTCTATAGTGGAAAGATTAATAATCAAACTCTGTGGGTATAATACAAGATATATATGACCTGTCCCCAATCAGCTCCAGTCGCGCGGAGTCTCGCCATGTATTGTGACCCACTACAGGCCCTATAGTGCTAAGACTACCCGTTGAGGTTGACATTGGTGTACATTCGCTAGGCGGCAGCACTGCAACACTACTACAACATTGGTGCTGTGCAATGGCAGAGGCATGATCTGAATTTGTGATAAAAATTATAATATGATAACGTGGACTCTAATTATCAATTAATAATACAGACTGTTAACAATGAATGTGTGTGGATTTTTTTGTAGGGTGGAAATAAAGTCTGTGAACAAAGAAAAGAAAAGTTGTATTAATGTTGGAGTTTTATAATAATAATAGTAACTTCTTTTGCGCCAATATCCTCGAAAATCAAGCTCAGTGGCGCGACAAAAACCAGGGGATTAATCAATCTCATAATCGAAAGCAATGCGTGAGTCGTCAACGGATGGATGGAAAAACTAAGAGGCTAAGGAGGATAGGCAGCATTAAAGAGATAGGTTTTTAGATGTCGGCGAAATGAAACTATATTACCTTGTGATTTAACACTGGCCGGAAGCGAATTCCACACCGTTGGTGCGGCAACCGAGAAAGCTCGGGTCCCGGCTTTCGTTTTCACCCGAGGGATGTAAAGAGGGTTACTACTGGTTGAGCGTAGCTGTCTGGAATTTCTTGTTGGAGTTAGCATTGAATTTAGATATGCTAGTTGTGTAGATGAGAGTGCTTGATAGGCTACTGTACACATTTTGAAAATGATGCGATAGTGCACAGGTAGCCAATGCAGTGATTTTAGAAGCGGCACCGAGCGAGAAAAACGAGGAGAACGCGTGACTACCCTTGCTAAACAATTTTGGACACGCTGAAGTTTTGCTATGTCCTTGTTTGCGGTATTGTAAAGGAGGGAATTGCAGTAGTCGAGTCTGCTGCTTACTAGAGCTGTGGTGATGGTTTTAGCAACGGAAAGTGATACAAACAGGTGGATACGGCGAAGATCACGGATATGGTAAAAACAGCAACGGCATGTTTTCGAGATATGTTGTTTGAAATTGAAGTTTTCATCAAACGTTACTCCGAGATTTAAAACTGAGGCGGCTGGTGTGATACTCTGACTCAGAATATGTGTCGGGAAAAAGCCATTGAGTTTTGCCCGCTGCGTTGAGGTACCAATGATGAGAAATTCGGTCTTATCTGCATTTAGTTTTAATTTACTATTTTTCATCCAAAGGGAGACATCTTGGAGACAATCCCTGAGCTGGTTTAGGGAGCGACAAGTATCTGGTGTGGTCAGAGAAACATAGATTTGTGTGTCATCTGCATAAAGGTGGTGATCCAGGTTGTGACTTTGGATAACTGAGCTTAATGGTGTTGTGTACAGAGTGAAAAGCAACGGACCCAAAACAGAACCCTGGGGGACACCACAAGAGGTGGGCAGCATGTCTGAGAAGCAGTTACTTATTTTAATGGCTTGCCGTCTGTCAGTAAGGTATGAAGTAAACCAGCTCAAGGCTATGCCAGATATCCCGTACCACGTTGATAAGCGTGTAATGAGAATGTCGTGGTGAATGGTGTCGAAAGCGGCGGATAGGTCAAGCAGGGTCAGTGCAGTAACTTTGCCATTATCAATGTTAAGGTTTATATCATTGTGTACTTTTAAAAGAGCAGTTTCTGTTGAGTGAAATTGTTTGTACGCAGACTGTGATGCATTGGTTAAACCATTTATGTTGATGTGAGAAGTAAGTCGATTTGCAACAACCTTTTCGAGTATTTTGGAAATGAAGCTAAGGTTAGAAATAGGCCTGTAGCTGTTTAGATCTTCTTTTGATAGAGTTGTCTTCTTAAGAATTGGGTTTATATGTGCACATTTAAAGTCTTCAGGGAATAAGCCAGAACAGAGTGATGCATTTATTATATCAGTTATTGGTTTAATTAAAACGTCAAGGCATGCTTTTAGTAGTATGGTCGGAAGTGGGTCAAGATCACAGGATTTACTTGGGGATGACATGATTATTTTTCTTACTTCAGTAGTTGTGGCCGGTTCAAACGATGTGAGTTGAGAATTTAGTTGTGGAGAGTCGGCATTTATAGTGCCTGAGGTGTGATCTGTGAAGGCTGAATGTATCAGGCTGATTTTGTCTTTAAAATGACTTGAGAAAGAGTTACACAGTGACTTGATTGATGCATGGGTTGGTAGAGAAGGAGCAGGCCGCCTGTGTAAGATCTCATTTAGGCATTTCCATAGCTGTTTTGGTGTAGCAGAGTTATTTGCGACCATGTTTTCGTAATAATACGACTTTGCTTTTGACAATGTCGAGAGTTCAAGTCATTTTGGTCGAATTTAATTTAATTTTCAATCTTGACCACACTACTCCTTTTTCTACAGTTCGCATGCATTAACATTCCCAGATCTAGTCAAATTCAAAACAGTGTAATTATATATATATATACTAACGTACAACAGCATTTTGTGAAAAACAATATCTCAGTAATGACACGTCTTAAAAAGTCTCTAGAATTCCTTGCATGTTGAACTAACTAACATAAAAACAATAACGTCTTTCAGACATAGGTAAAAGTAAAAGACTACACTTATGAATGAATATATATATATATATATATATATATATATATATATATATATATATATATATATATATATATATATATATATATATAATTGCAACTTTCATTGCAATTGATTCTGATAATTAATGTATCTGAACTCTATGTTTGTTTAACTCTTTTTGCTAGCAGCTTCCATGAAATGTACAACTGCACGAAACTGCGTACCGGATCGGCCGTCGTCCGGATTACCGCGCTGCTCGACCTCATCTTCCGTCGACAGTGAAACATCAGCTAGGAAGAAGAAAACTACTGACAATTGGACAATGGAACGTCAGGACTCTCCTCGACCGAGAAGGAGCTGACCGACCAGAAAGGCGTACGGCACTAGTAGCAATGGAACTTGCCAAATACAACATCGACATCGCCGCCCTATGTGAAACAAGGTTCTCGGAATCTGGTAGTCTGAACGACTTGGAATACTCTCTTCTGGAGTGGCAAACCCAAAGGAGAAAGAAGGGAGGCCGGAATGGGCGTTGCTATCAAAAAGGATATCGTCAAAGCTGACAGAAATGTCACGGCCAGTAAGTGACAGTATCATGACGATGAGACTACCTCTGAGCAAGGAGAATTTAGTTACAATTATCAGCGTGTACGCTCCAACAATGACAAACATAGATGAAAACAAGGAGCCCTTCTACAACCAGCTGTAAAGTGTGCTCAGTGGCATCCCTCGTACAGAAAAGCCACTGCTGATAGAAGAGTTGATCATGGGCAAACATGGGATTGGGAAATGCAATTCCAATGGCGAGCTTCTACTGGGTCTGTGCTCTGATTTCGAACTGATAGTGACGAACATCATGTTCAAGCAGAACGATGAACGCAAGACCACCTGGGTGCATCCTTGTTCCAGACACTGGCATATGATCAACTTCATGATCACGAGGTGTCGGGATAAGATGGACATCCACAGTACCCGAGCCATGCGTGGAGCTAACTGCTGGACCGATCACCAGATGCTGAGGTCAAAAGTGGCTTTCAGAATACGACAAAAGCACAACAGCAAGGGACAAGTAAGCCGACCAAGCTTAACACTGCAAAACTAAGTACCATCAGCCATAGAGATAGTTTTGAGCAGAAGATGGACAGAGCTCTCGCCCAATGGGAGGAGAAGGACAACTCTCAACACCAGACGAGGAATGGGCAGCTCTGCAGCAGATCGTGTACAACACAGCCAAGACATATCTTAGCAAGCCAGACAGAAAACACCAGGACTGGTTCGACCCCAACGGCCAGGAGCTACAGACTCTTATGAGCAGAAGAGACCAAGCCCACCAGAGAGTGTTGCAAACCAGGAGCACTAGATCCACCACTGCAGCAATATAAAGATGCCTGCAAACTGCTACAAAAACGCACCCGTGCACTGAAGTCAGACTGGTGGGAAAGGAAGGCAGTGGAGCCACAGAGAGCTGCTGACAGAAACGACATGAAGGGCTTCTACAATGATCTGAAGGAAGTGTGGGGACCCAAAAAGAAGGGAACTGTTCAATTGAAATCAACAGATGGAATGGAGACCTTCTCTGACAGCAAGAGTGTTGTGGCAAGTTGGAGTGAACACTTCCAGAAGATATTCAACGTCCCGGGTGACATAGATCACGAAGCTCTGGACAACATCCCGCAGCGCATTACCAAGACAAGCCTCGATGAGATTCCAACTATGGATGAGATGGTTATAGCAATCGCCGGCCTGAAAGATGGCAAAGCACCTGGAGGAGATGGAATTCCTGCAGAAGTATGGAAGCACGGAGGAGACAATCTGTTCAGCAGACTGCATCAACTAATCACCAATGCCTGGGAGGTGGGTTCTGTACCACAAGCATGGAAGGATGCCAACATTGTAACCAATTACAACAAAGGTGGTCGGACAGACTGTGGGAACTATAGAAGAATCTCTCTTATTTCCATAGCAGGCAAGATCTTCGCCGGGATCCTCCTCAACAGTATCTACCAACATAACACCAGAGGTAGTTCTGGAGACACAATGTGGCTTCAGAGGTAACCGGAGCACCGTGGATATGATATTTTGTCTCTGAGAACTACAAGATAAGTGCATTGAGCAGGATCGACCACTGTACATGGTATTTGTCGACTTCAGTAAGGCGTTCGATACAGTTGGGAGGACCGGGCTATGGCAGCTACCGAGGAAGTATGGCTGCCCAAAGAAGTTCACAACAATGATCGACGCACTACATATCGGAATGATGGCGAATGTTAGTGTTGGAGGGGATGTCTCGGAATCCATTAGTGTCACAAATGGGTCAAGCAAGGTTGTGCACTGGCCCTCACGCTCTTCTCCATGTTCCTACCAGCAATGCTCGACGAGGCTTTCCGAGACATGGCGGATGGCGTCTACATACAGTCCACACAGAGCGCTGACCTATTCAACGTCGCACACTTCAGAGCGAAGACTAATACTACTCGGATACTGATGTGTGAGCTGCTATTCGCAGATGACAGTGCACTGGTTGCCCACTCTGCTGAAGAGATGCAGAAAATACTGGATGCTTTCTTCGATGCGTCAAAGAAGTTTGGCCTGAAGATTAACATCAAGAAGACAGAGGTGCTGTACCAACCCAACTCTACAAGAACCCGAGAGGAAGATATCATGGTTGATGGAAACAAGCTGAACTCTGTTCTGGAATTCACCTACCTCGAAAGCACTATATCAAGTAATGGATGCATTGACGATGAAAAATAGAGGAGGTTGGCCAAGGCTAGTGCCGACTACGCCAGAGACTCTGGAACAACCACCATGTGTCCATGCGGGTTAAAGGCAAGATATACCGTGCAATCGTGCTGTCCACCCTCCTATACAGAGCCGAGCCCTGGACAGTGTACAGACGACAGGTGAAAAAGCTGCATGCCTTCATGATGCGACATCTGCGTTTGATCATGAAGATAACCTGGATGGACAACGTGACAAACAAGGAAATACTCGAACGGACAGGGCTGCCATCTAAGGAAGATCTTCTGATCAGAAAGAATTTCTAGTGGACTGGACACCTCATGAGGATGTCACCAGACAGGCTACCAAAGCAGGTTCTCTACTCTCAACTGTCTTCTGGTCACATACAGAGAGGGCACCCTCTTCTCCGGTTCAAGGATATCATCAAGAGAAACCTGAAGCTGAGAGACATAAAGATCGACTCCTGGACATCACTCTCACTGCAAAGAAATAAATGGAGAGCGACAGTCAAATGATGGAAGCAGTCTTTGTCGCATCGCCCACATGCGCACTCATGCGCACTCACATTCCCAAGCGCACACATGCGCACTCACATGCAAAAACGAACATATTGACACACACACACCTGTGCACGCGCACCCACATGCCCACTCATGCGCGTACATATGCACGGGCACACACATGCGCACACATAAACACATGCGCACGCATAAACACATGCATACACATGCGCACACGCATGCTCACACACATGCGCACTCATGCGCACACGTGCGCACACATATGCACGGGCACACATGGGCACACATGGGCACACATGCCTACATATGCGCACACATGGGCACACATGCGCACACATTCGTACACATGCGCTCTCATGCGCACGGGCTCACATGCGCAAGCCCATGAGCACACATGCGCACACATGCGCAAACATAACCACACATGCTCACACACATGCCCACAGAAGTGCGGATGTATGCGCACACATGCGCACACTTGCGCGTACGGGTACACACATGCGTATGCGCACACATGCGTATGCGCACACATGCGCACGCGCAAACACATGCGCACATATACTCTCACATGGGCACACATGCGCACTCATTCGCCCACATGCGCGCACACATGCGTATACTTGTGCACACATGCGCACTCATGCGTACGGGCACACACATGCGCACCTATGCTCAATCATGCGCACACATGCGCACTCGCAACCTGTAATAATAATACAGGTGTTACCCACATGTATAAATATATACATATACAATAAATCACAGGGATATCTTTACCATAGATCAAACCAAACACCTCCAATTGATGTCAATAAACCATAACATTAAGGATCTCAAACTCGCCAGTACATTAGAACGCTGTCCAACAGCGCAATACAACCAACAGAGTCCAAGATATCTGTTGTTTGTTGACATCTTCGTGACAATAATCAAACACTAATACAAATGCATACCAACACTCGAAATATAATGTAGAAATACAAGAATTAATCACGATATTTACCTACCCACATACAGAAGTCAGAACAATTTTTTCATGCTGCTTCTCCCAAAGCATCGGTGAAGCAATCACGCTACAGAACAAAAGTATGTTTCGACATCGCTCTAACCCTAACCGTAACCATAACCCTAACACATCCGCACACGCAAACACATGCGCACAGAGTACCATAATCCACACTGACACAAAAGAGCTACCATCATGGGAGGTGCAAGCAGCACTACGAGATATGAAGAATGGCACAGCAACGGGCTTATAAACACACCTTATAAACATCGAGACATTGAAAGCATGAGAAGATACCATCTCGAAGACACTTGCTAGGCTCTACACTAAATGCCTATCCTAAAGACGAATACCCACAAAGTGGAAGAACGCTAAGATGATAATAATCTTCTTCGAGAATGGTAAAACAAGAACCTAAAGAATTACAGACCGATATGTCTACTATGAAATATCTATAAAGTATTCACGAAAGTACTAACGAAAAGGCTAGAGAAGACACTCGACGAAAACCAGCCACGCGAGCAAGCTGGATTCAGAAGCTCAACTCAAAGACAGACCAAATCAGTGAATGGAGGTTTAGTAAAAGGACCAACTATACGTCCAAGGGAAACTTCGAGGAGTAGTTTGGACGGACGGTGACCCCCAAGTGCAGAGGTGGTGACAGTAGGTCGCTTCTGTGGTGGCTGAATGCCGCCACCAGATGGCACCACACGTCGCTTCCGTGGTGGCATCGCAAACCTGGAATGAGAAAAGAATTATCTAAGCAACGCAAGGATGTGTTGTCCACGTGGCGCAGAACACAAAGGACCAATCGATATATATATATATATATATATATATATATATATAATCGATATATATATATATATATATATATATATATATATATATATATATATAATCGATATATATATATATATATATATATATATATATATATATATATATATAATCGATATATATATATATAATCGACATATATATATATATATATATATATATATATATATATATATATATATATATATATATATATATATATATATAAACATATATGAGTCATAATATGTACAAACAGATATGTATAAGCCTGACTAACGTATAAATATCTCAGGACAAGAGAGAATGAGTATGTGACGGTGCAAGCTGGCTAGATGTAGGGTGTAAAGCAAGAGAACATTGACAGCTGATGGAGAAAGGTGCATAAGAAGGACACACATACAATATAATGGTGAAAGTCACATATCAAATCTGAAATACCGACGACATTCTGACGACTGAACAGTGGGATAGTGAAGAAAGTACTGGAAGCGGTCATACAGCTAAA
>OZ024863.1:24363996-24523996 GCA_964017155.1 Oasisia sp. SBJ-2009
TACCGATGAATACATGTTCCTCACAATCTTATACATAAACAGTATAACTGTATATTCGCATGTGTTTTCATAATGGTAGAATCAATAATTTCTTGAAATGTTGGTTAGTGTGCGCTCTGTATGGCGCTGACATAATTAGTCGAATTGCAAACGTTTGTAATTTACTAAAGAGCTAAATATGTGCTACATGCACGTCCCCATATTTCTACACACGATGTTAGCTACGGGTATAAGAAGGTGTAATATAGACCTGAATATAATAAAAACTGTTTTACTGATATTTAATGTTAAAGATAGGTGATTGCTGTATAACCGAGTGACTATTTTTGTGAGTTCTTGATTCATGATAGTTTCCAGCTCGCTAAGATGTTTGACATTGACAAAAACATTTGTGTCATCTGTAAATAGGATATGGAATAGATGTTTCAAACGCTAACGATGTCATTGACAATATTATGTATAACAGCGAGCCTATTACTGACCCCTTTGGAACTCCACAGGCTATTGTTTGGAGGTTTAATTTCCTGCGTAAAATAAAACAGTTTGCCTTCAGTTAGATATATAACTTTAAAGCTAGCCAATTTATGACATTATCACGCAGCACGTTTATTACAGTAGTGTTATTACAATATAAGGCCGTTATTACATTATCAGGTGTTGTATTACATTATCTGGCAGTTATATTAACAAGCAACTATTACATTAGCAGTTGTAAGAGAACGATATAATCAGACTCCATAAAACAAATTAAATTGCTTCCTTAGTGTGTTTATCTTTAGTTGCGCACCACGTGTGTGTGCGCGTGCGCGTGCGCGTGCATATCACAATGTGTTTGTGTGTGCGTGCGCGCGCGCGTGCGTGCGTGCGTGCGCGTGTGTGTAGGTGGTAAATTACTGTGGCATTAGGAACAGCTACTTCACTATTTTGGAGAAATAATTTAACACAAAGCAAAGGAGGTGTGGATGTTGATACAGCACGTGTGATGTGGTCATTATAAAAGACCTGTCTAAAACGATCGTGAAATAAGATACGATACTTCCCTTCGGTGAAATAGTGATTGCACAAAAAGACTGCGAGATAACAGTGGCTATATAACTAAAAATGTATGTTTGTTCCAGCCAAAAGCAATTAATGTCACTGGATGTGACACAAGGAATACATAGTACAACTTAAAATAATAAGGTAATTATTATTGTTTCTAAATCCTTGAAAACAATGGAAACTATTATCGGAGGTACTGAGTGAACTCACTAAAATGCCAGCAAAGAGGAGCTCCTCTTTCAGTTAACCATTACACAACACCTGCACCCGTCCGCACAACCGGAAGCCTTTGTCAGCTGAGAAGTCCACAGATGTTTCACTACGTTTACGCACATGGCGAAAGTGGTTTCCAATAACGTCTCACCTGGTACCGTTGACGACTTCATGAGTTAGCAGGTTCTCAGGGCAATGATATTTACGGAGCGTTCTCTTCGTTCGCGTGTCGTATCTCAAGCGCCTCCGGAAACCCACACCAACGCCTGTGGTAAGACTAACATTAGAACATTAACCGACATCGAAATCTAATGTACAGCGGCGCTGGCTATTATACTCGGTGGAGACAATGACTACACATGCGCAATACTCACAACTGTGACACCACCCGAGGCACTTCTGCGAGCCATATGACATGATCGTGTTCCAAACATTAAAGGTCTCAGAAGTGCTGGCAAGATGTGGAGATTTCATACCGTCACCTCAGCTCTTGTGGAAATGACATGCTATCTGAATGCCAGGTAAGCAGTTGCCAATGATGCCACCATGTACGCGTACACGTGAACTTAAGGGCGCCATAAAAAGATCGACAGGGATAGCTGAACACCAAGCCAAAGGTAAAAGAAACACACTACAAAAACGGAATTCAGGAGTGTAACAACAAATATAGCTATGTCTTACAAACATTGGCAACGACCGAAACACATGTTGTACTGCAGCGGTTCTTAATACTTAAACCGTGGGTCCAAAACTGAACCTCAAAAGTATCCAGTAGTATCCAAACCATCATTTACAGTCTCACCTTCCCATAAAAGATGCGTGGAGGACAAATACTACACGCCAAATGTGCCACGAATAGAGTAATCCAATTTAATGATATATAAAAGGCAAAGGCAAGTTCTTATATAGCGCAGTATCCAGTCCTCGGGACCGTTCAAAGCGCTTTACACTTTATTTCCCTGACAAACCTGTTCACTCAGACATCATCTCGGCATCTCTGGGAAGCATCCAGCCATATGGTACAATTAGTGTGCGAAGGCTGCTCGAACACATATCCACCACTGTCTATAGCCAGGTATTCATTTATATAGCTGAATGAACTGGTGCAATGTAAAGTGAAAAAAACTTGCCCAAGATTTTAACACCGCAGCAAAGGTGATAAGAGTTCTAAATATGTTCTCAGTTGGGTAATTATTATTTCAAATTACATTAGCTGAGTAAAAACAATAATTAGCTAAGCATTGCCTTAGTAATGTTGTTTTATTAAACACAATCCTTGTATTTATTGGTTCGCTCGAAACTGGTCTACCAGATGCAAATGTGTATGTGTGACCAAGTCAGCATTGGAGACGAACGTCCATGTAATAACCACTTCAGATGAAGGAAAATTGAAAATTATACAAAAACGTATGACTGTTTATATAATTAGATTGTGTTGTCAGAACGTTTCGCAGACTCGTTTGAAAAAAGTTGTTTGCCCTGTCTCTGATATAATTTGCAATGACACACTCGCCAATCCGTTTATTAATTTCCGGACGACATTGCGTGTTCGCTATGGCTGCTGCGTTACGTCACCGCTACCGCCCACCAGCGCCGCGTGATATTACCGAGTGTGTGCACTCTGCATACACAATATTGGCCTTGGCGTAGATCGGGATCGATGCAGTGAAAATGTCCACTAACTACGGTGTGACAAGGCGTTGCTCAGTAAGTACCACCGATCCGTGTACGAGCCTTACTGCAGTTGTAGCAACGCACAAACCGTAACTATTCAGAAATCAGCACAAGTCTTGGTATAATTTCCGGAAGCTTGCCCATGCATGCATGGTGCGTCTATGGTGATGTGCAAAACACATGCACAGCTTTTGGAATGCGACACTTCAATAATATCAGCCAGAACCATTTGTTGATTGAAATGCGTGAGAATGAGTGATTGTTGTGTGTGAAGAAACACACACTGCGATCGCTGAAAAGGATGGACGAAATATTTACGAAAAACACTGCGATCATTATAAAGTTTTTGAAGAGCGCAGCCATCAATATAACAAAACGTTCTATCCACCAACACCAGTGGAACTCGTGACAATGTGTTGTTTTTCTTTTTTTCATTGTTAGCGATACAACATGTAACCATTGCGCAAGAACGAAATAAATTTAGGGAGAATTGAGAAAATACGCCGGACAAAAGAGCTCTCCGTCCTTCCGAGCTGTCTATCTTGCATCGAATTGGAAGACAAGGGAGCGGGTGCTATTACAAAATTCACTATCAAACATTTCGCTTGCTGCTGTTTTACTGGGGGACGAGCCATATGTCTGAACCATTAACTAGTAAGAATTAGTAACATTATAGCTTCATGTCTTCTTCAAAAAGGACAATTGTGCCCCAATATTAAAGTGGTATGTCACGTTAGGGTTAGACAAAATTCCACCCACTGTGATACATTTGAATTATAATGGAAACACGGTCCACGTATTTGAATCGTATTTCAATAACATTTCAAAAATGGCAATGTATTTGAATAAAAATGGCAGTGTATTTGTATTTGTATTGAACATTTGTATTTGTATTGAAATCTAGAAAAGCAAAGTGTTTGTATTTGATTTGGCTGAGTTGTATTTGATCCCAAAATGTGTATTTGGACAGAACCATAATTATGTCTGTCCCCACCAAAATTCCAGAGGCAGCTGTATCCGTTCCCCGTATATGTATGTAGCGATGGATACCTGAATGGGTAGTATCGTCGATGTTGTAACGCAGGTTCGATTACATGTTATTTTGGAAATATCGCGTTTGCACAGTGTAACAAGTTACATTTCGTTTAATAATTTTGTTTCAATTCCAATTCAATTTCGTAATTTTTTTTCAATTCCAGTTCCATCTATAATCATGCAATTCCAATTCCCGCTCAATTCACATAACAGACCTTAACCACACACGCACGCACACACGCACGAACGAACCCACGCACACACACCCACACCCTCCCCCCCACACACACATAACCACCAAAACCAAAATAATTAATTCAGTGACATTTTATTGCATTGCATTTTAATCCAGTCATCACTGGATTCACTGCAAAATTGAAATGTCTTATTTCTATTGAGTAGACATGTGCGTATTTTCCGGCATTACCTACTTAACACTTTGTTGAAATACTAGATCAGCACATTAAAATAGTTTTGACTCACTGACATGTAGCGTAATGAATCATGCAGAATTAAGATGAACAATTAACTCAAAATATGTCAATGCATCAACCAGTGTTTAAGAGTCAGTACAGGCAAGGAGCTACAAACTGATTGATTAGCTAGGAAAAACATACTAAAAACCACTGAGTAGCTACTGGATAGTATTGGCTGGGCAAGAAATAATTATATATTTTATAACATTGATGTGGTTGTCACATCCTGGTTATAATCTACAAGTGTTGTCAATTTTCACTGGGCTTATGATTGCATTGGCAATCTTTAACTGGTTACACTTTGGAGATGCTTGGAGTTATCCTGACTTCACTCATGGTGCATGGGTAATCCTAGTAATTATTTGCTTAGCATGAGACACTGAAAAAGTGTGATTGTTATCTGGGCAATTTCAATGGTTCTATGAAGCAATCCCCAGCCAGCACTCATTCACACAATACAATAGGGCCAGTCGGATTGACTTCCCATTCATCAGTTTCATCCATTGATTAATTGCTGGGTAATGTTTGACCATCAGCTTTATTGTCCAACTTTTCTTGGTCATTAAACACTATTGCCTGCACAGCAATACTCCCAACTGTCTGTAAAATATCCTTCGCAACATCACAAAAATATCAGACGTTCAATTCCGTTGTATTCAATTCCAATCCAATTCAAAATCTTTCAATTCCAATTCAATTCAAAATCTTTCAATTCAATTTTAAAAAATCCATTCCAAATCCCGCTCCAATTCCGGAATTGAATTGGAATTGAACTGATCAATTCCAATTATTTTGAATTGATCCCAGCCCTGGTCGACGCGGGTTAAAGTCAGACAAATCTTGGTCTGGTTACGGCAGAATACCACCACCTTGACATCTTGACATCTTTATTTCAGCGTATCATTGCAGTTTTCTTGGCAGTAGTCTTTTGATCGCAGTCGTTCTTCATGAAGCGAACCCCTAATTAGAAAGAACCACATGTTCTTCACTGCTTATATGAAGTTATTTCCGACAGATGGGTCCAACATTGTCGATGCAAACTCCACTGCACCTCCCGGGAAGGTCTGGCAACACTTTCGTGGCTTTTATAGTGAGTTGTAAAAAAGCCCAGTGTTATCGGTCTTCTTAGCAATGATGCCTTTCTGTGTTAGCTTTCTGTCGATAGCTTCCTTCAGTGCTATTCTGTAGAAGGACGAACCGTTCACCGCATTTGGCTTCCTTTTATTATTGACTAAGTTATGTAGCAGTCGATTGCATGTGTTTAAAGCAATTTTGATATATCTCAGTCCTCGAGCATATATCCTCTAATAATGTCAACAACACACACGCACACATACACACGCACACACGCACACACACACGCACGCACGCACGCACACACACATACACACACGCACACACACACACACACACACACACACACACACACACACACACACAATCAGAGTACACACGCACTGCTAAATAAATTAACATACAGCCAATATTCAAAACAGAGAGCACAGAGCAGAGAGCGAAACGTCGGAGCGCGCGCAGCTACGAACGTTGGCGTGTGTAGAGTCTAGCCGGCCGGCGACCACAATAAGCGTAGTCGAGCCAATCTCAGTGTAAAACGGTTCGACACGAAGCCACGCCCACGTGTATAATTACCTATAAATGTGGGCTGTTTCATATACTGCACGATTTTGCGCTGAAATGCGGAAGCGACTACGTAGATGAACACACCGCTGCAAGCCAAACAACGACGTTTTCTGTTCGCAAGACGTGAAGAATAGCTGACAAGATCAACACGTTACGATGACAAGTAGGTGGCGTTGTTCATTTGTATGTCTTAATTTTACACCACGAATTATAATCCAGAAATGTACGAATACTCACATGCACAGCGACAACATTATGTTATAATATAAGAAAGATAATGAAATATTAGAAGCAGCATATTGTTTTTTGCTTATTACGTATGTCTCGCTATATTCCTCGGGACATGAATGTCGGCATTTATTAAACAGACTTGTAGACTTATAGAACTTAACAAAATGAATGTTTTCGTTTAACAAGTAAGACACGTTGTAATTGTTTAACACAACACACATGCCTTTAACCAGCATGTGTCATGGTCAATACAAGTATATTAACCTTTAAAATAATAACCTGTAATTGTTTTTCACATATATACTACTACATATTTTTATTACGAAACAGCACGTGTTTTTCTCGTCCTGTTACATGAAAACATTAGTGTCACGATATTATTATTAGTAACGTTAATACAAACAACCAAGTAAGCAACCGTCGCAATTTTCACTTCTGATATTTATGCTTAGTCTATACCAAGTTTGTACGTATTGCCATCTGCATGTCATTGCTTCGAAATAAGAATCGACCATGTTTATTAACGCTTCCAAATGCTGGCCTTGACTTTGCCTTGGCTTATGTTTCCATCAAAAAGTATTTTAATGTAATAATAATTGATCTATACACGTAAAATACGAGTTCATACGCTGACGTTTGAACTTCAATTACTGCCATTTGTGGTTGAGACGGCTACAATAAATACAAACACATATAGGCAGGTTATGTCACAGCGTATTTTAATTAAGTACTGTGAAAAGGAAACAATATCGTGGGCAAACTTAGTGTTGTTATTAATGCAGGTAATTGAAGTGGTCACTCGCATGTGATTTGCCAACAAGAATTACTAGTATATTTTTAATTCAACATCTGATATCATTAGTTTGGTGAATATGACATGTATTAATTTACAACACATTTGCAATCACATAATAACATTATAATAATGAGTTTTAATTTCGACAAGGATGTTAGTGGATCTGATTGTGAGAGATGGCTTAATGAGTATCGTGAATATTACCACCAAGCGCATTAGATCAATCATGCGTAGGGCACAGTTTTCGGAACAACAGCGGATTGTTGCGAGGGCGGGCCTCGTTCGCACATCCGTTGTCAACACGAGCCGTTGGCATGCGCCTCGCATCCAGGGAACCATTTCTAAGGAACGTATTCCGCAGCCACACAGAGGAGTTAATTAAGAGAGGCTATCAGAATGTCCGCTTACTGGGCGCGTCTAATCTTAATGAAAATGCTATCGGGTGTATAATATTGGCAAGTCTTCGGCGCTGCTTTGTCGTGATGTTAACAACGGGTGTAGGCGGCTCAGTTGCGCGGGCATTTACTCAAGGTAACCCATGTAAGTCGAGGTGAACATCTCACGGCGCGCAGCATTAATGTCCTGCTCGGGTTCGATTTCGGACGACGACCCTAATACGCTAATCTGGTCGAGCCATTGGTCTGTACTCGAATTAATTATTCATAACGTTTTCTTCGGCTTCGTGGGAGAGCATGTCGAACTTGTACCTGCGACTTGTTTCTGGCGCGGCTTCAGTCAGAGTGCGTATAGTGTACAGTGCAGGTCGCGAACACTCCGTCAGACTGCACACGTTACTTCCTGGTTGGGCAGGGGTCATCTCCAAATTATGTACGCAAGGCGGGGGTGGTGCGACTGTGATTTCGACCTTGGTGATAGATAGAGTTGGAAGGTACGATATGAGAAAGTGTTTACAAGTGCCCCAATATCGACTGCCTTCCTGGTCGCGCGCGATAACGCCATGGGTAGTGTACGAATTAAATCGTGACATTGACAGAAGACAGGCCAACGAAATAATACCTGTGCCCCTTTTCAAGAACACAAAATATGTTTATGATGCCGATCTTCGAACCTTACCTCTGACCAAAACGTTTATTTTAACATTACAATATATTCCTGCAAAACGATTGTTACAACGATCACTCTACATGTTAAAAATAAAAAAATTAAATCCTGCATAGTAACACTAATTAAAACCGCACCATGTAGATTGTTGCAAAGGGTCATGGCGCTCCGGCCATCTCATATCGACGCAAACAAGGACACGGGCAGAAGACGCTAATATAAATAGTTTCGTACTTAAGACGTATTGTCAATACCCTTTCCACATCGCTAGAACATACATACGTAGACCTAATCCTGTTTCGAACATAACACTCAGAGGAATAACAACAGTCCTGTTTACCCTGGGTCAAAGTGACATAGTGTGTGAATCGTAGTTCAAATATATTCCGTTGGATGGCGCTGACAAAGAATATCAATGAACCAGCATCATTGAATTTAACATTCGTAATTGCTAATATGATTGCTTGTGTCCATTGCATATTAAGCCAAATGGGTGCAAATTATAACATATGTGCTGTTTCATTGATTCCTGGAAACTTATGTAGACTGACGAAAAGAAATATAATATTACAATAAGTGTGTATCTGTACAGAATCAGACTTGTTGTAATATTTTATTTTATACATCTGCCTACCATGTTTTTCGCAATATAGTTTAACAAGTAAAATGTTTTCTTACCTCTTTGGCAGATTGTTTTTTAATCAATGTTCCCAGAAACATAACTGGTTTTGTGGCTTAGGAACCAATGAGAAAACACCGTTCATTCTAACGATTATTCTTTTCCTGTTCCCTAAAATTAACTGGAGTGGCGGCATTAGCGCACATTACGTTCGGCAAAGTTAACACGGTAGAAGACGTCATCCATATACTAACGTGTTAATTAATAGCGAGCAAACGTGGACAAGCTATGCTAGAGACGGGTCGAAATGTCGCATGTTTCAATATTCTGCTATAAATATAACGTAGGTTTAATGCATGCTGTCTAATCGAATTGTCTGAGCAATGAACAATAATGTATTCCATAATAATTTAACGTAAGAATGCACCTATTCCGATGTGCTGAGGCTTATTCGCCTCTTTCTGTGTGCATTACTTCGTTGACCTTTGACTTATTAACTTGCTATGTAGTTTTCACTAAAATCCAACGTTAATCGTTTAGAATTGCTTATGGGTTTTCGACTGGCGTGGGTTTCTGGAGGTCCTTTCTTCTACTGGGACAAATGCTTGAACATCAGTTCACCAGATGGCGCCAATATGGAGGTGTGTTTTTCTACGTGCCAGTGCAGGGCAGTAGACAACAATGCTCTCATGAAATGCAGACGAACACAGGAAACGCAACTACTGATATCGCTGCGATATTCCTCGGACGCGAATACATGCCATTTTATTTGCTTTGTTGGCAATTGTTTAACGTAATGTCGGAGGTAAGTCTACAAATGCGGACGCCACCATGCAAATCAAAACACGGAGCGTACCCTGACGCTGCTGAGGATTTTTACAAAGATTTCCCAATGGACAACGAGTGGCGGATTTAGTCATGCGTTTGTCGTGTGCGCCGAACCATTTTGTAGGACCCATGTAGAACCCCGCCGCTAGGCACCAACATTAAATATCACCGATTAGAATAACATAGTTAAGTTTAAGTTGATC
This sequence comes from Oasisia sp. SBJ-2009, assembly GCA_964017155.1. NCBI lineage: Eukaryota > Metazoa > Annelida > Polychaeta > Sabellida > Siboglinidae > Oasisia > Oasisia sp. SBJ-2009. The sequence goes on from OZ024863.1 coordinate 24,373,816, forward strand.
AGTTGATTAGAATATAAATTTTTGACCGAAACGACGCAACTGATACTAAATAATGACGACTATAAATGTATGTAGTGTCACGTAACTATGTACGTAGTTGTCGATGAAACTTGCATGTCGTCGCAGAATGCGTTATCGGCGTTACCTATTTTAACAACCAGGAAGCAGCTAACGCTGCGAGAGAGACCGCCAGGCTACACGTCATCCCCTTATTAATTAGTAATTATTTTATGATGTACTATTACTGACGTAGACCATCCTCGCAAGCCAGGGATCGAAACTACCCCTGGGCGATCGTCTCCGTAATGTTGGGGAGAATGTCGAGTCGAACTATACAATTATTGCTGTTTACTTCACTAGTGTCTACTGCGCAAGTACCCGCCCCCCTTTGAAGATGGATACACGACTAGTGGGAATCCCAATATAATGGCATCTTAAACATATGGAACACGAGCAGCGTGTGGTTGTAATCACCAAACATTACCTCTTAGCCGGAGGCCGAACACACACGTCATTCGCTGACATTAAAAAAGGAGTAGAGAAGAGCTGGTACTGACGTTATCAGCCGCTGAGACCCCCTGCGTGAGGTTGGCGTAGACCCACACAAAAGGTGTGCACGGTTTTTCAGTGATTCCTCCGATAGACAGAATTTGGTGAATGAAATTATCTAAATTTCGAAAGTGTGTGGCGACTAGAATTGAAACACCGCCCCCACGGGCCGACTGTGCGGTGCTCTGCCTTTGTACAGACCAGAGCGCCCACCACGCCCCAACATTGCAAGGTTTGACGGATAATTATGTTACGACTTACTGAAACAATTGTCGAGATCGACGTGTGGCTGCACCCTGTCGATGTATATTTGATAATTTGTCATGTCTGGTTTCATCATGGCACAACAACTAAGGATACAGTCAACAAAGGGTTGATTCAGCAACTAAAAGCGTGAGAGCCGACGTGATTGATCAATCGCAGAATATATTATTCTGAAAGAATGCTCGTATCGCCATCAGCGTTTGAGCTGAGCATTGACATGTAGTTGGAAATATGTTAAGTGAAACTGGTGATCAGCATAATGTTCATGAAAAAGTGTAACATCTCGGAATTAGTCGCAATGTAGTCATATAAATGTGAACGTTGGAAATTATGTATCATGATAAGGCTCGATATATACAGCAATTGTGGGTTACTGTTTCACATTTGAAAGTAATAATCAGTCTGTATAAAACATACTCCTCTCTTTTTGGGTGCATAAGGCAAGTCATGTATATTATAGTCATTGTTAATAATTGTGTCGGCCAGGCCTACCATATTATACTTGACCTCGTAAAACGCAGCACCCGTGGTATAATTGTAATATGAGAGATTGTGTAGGTGTATTGTCATTTATGATGTGTGAAGTCGCGGTGTGGATTTAGCACGTGGAAATACAGATAAAATGCATGCTGGTTCGAATGTCCGTAAATATACAGCATTTATGTCACCAAACGATGGGTTATCGTAAGCGACAATGGAAAATGCCTACACTTCCATGGTTCGCCAATAGTTCAGTCAATCTAAGATAAAATGTCGCCTAATTTACAATATACACAACTACCATCCTACTCCGTGCGCGGGGCTGACTGGCGCAGTTGCGGTGGGATCGGACAATATCATAAATACAACAATTAGAATCTATATCTATATATATATATATTCACATAATGAGGAGTGTGTAAAGTGGATCCACTCATTCTCGCGCACTTAGGGGTCGTTACGGTTGATTACGTCAGTACCAGCCTTCACAAACCGGGCACATCCCTTTGAAAAACTCCTATTTTAACATCCGCCAGTGAAATCGTCCAAAAGGAATGAGGTCAGCCTTCGGTCATGTGATATAATTGTGTGTGATTTCATCAACATGCTTCTCGTGTTACAATGGCATGATAAGGTCGCGAATTGGTCATTATATTGGAATTACCACCAGTCGCGCGTCCGTCTTGAATTTGGAGCGGGTATTTGAGCTGTTCGCACGACTGACGCAGTAACGACTGGCGAAGTCAACTGCTATAACGTTATAGTTCGACTCCGTTCACGTCCGTGGTTTGTGAAGCCGCTAGAGGCGACGCACACGACCCGTGGCTTGCGAGGATGGGTCTTTTATCTTAAGAAAAGTGAGTTGAAGTGAAAATTGCACCAATCCTCTCTGGTGCCCTATATATGTTGAATGCATTATACGTTATGTTCAATTGAAACTAAAGAATTAAATTTAACTGACTTGACGAGTTACTTTTATTTGACGAGTTCTCATTTCAATGTGGAGATACACCGACGCCAAAATATGTCAGTTTGAGCATCCATTTTAATTTATTCAAACTGAATCAATTCCTGATTTAGATTTCTGCAATATTGTGATGCGTTGTTTGGTGTGTGTGTGTGGCTTGCTTACAACAAAATTATTTGTTTTTGCAACTTGTTCTAGATCCAACTATAGGCTAACTGCCTGCTGCACCATAGGAAATACGCATTTGCAATCGCAGTTTGGCATCAGTTAAGTTACATTAAGTACGCGGCAGTGTCTTCAGTCAATTTGCCTAACCAACATGATTAATATTAATAGAAATCAACATAAACCATTAACAAACAACACATATTCTCCACGTGAAGTTTTCACGTGTTGTTGTTGAACATATAAATGCCTTCAAACTGTCAGACGCACCCGGGGTAAGTGTGTCTGTACATAACAGTAGCCAACCAAAGGTACGCATTTGAATGCAAGTGTTTATGCACGAATAATAGTTATCCACGTTACGACTTATTAATAGTTGCCAAATATAATACTGTTAGTCTTGACAGAGGTGCCTTTCGGTGTGCAAAAGAAACGAAACCCAATTACAGACTAACAGAAAGCAGCAACGACGTCGCTCGTGTAATAAATAATAGTTGAAACATATTTACCTGTCCGGTCAGTGGTGGGAGACACCAGTGCAGCTGGACTATTTACCTGTCCGTTCAGTCGAGGGTGACACCAGTGCAGCTGGACTATTTACCTGTCCGGTCAGTCGTAGCAGACACCAGAGTGCAGCTGGACTATTTACCTGTCCGTTCAGTCGAGGGTGACACCAGTGCAGCTGGACTATTTACGTGTCCGGTCAGTCGTGGGTAACACCAGTGCAGCTTTTTTATCCCTGTTTCTGTGTCCTATTGCCAATTGATTTCGTATTGAATCAAACCATTGCGCACTAATTACACTATAGCGTTCAATTCTTGAACACACCGAACAAGTACAGTAACATTATTTAAGAGCGAACTGGTATATTTATCTGAATCATGTTTGTATAAGATATAGGGCCTACTAGGTATATACTAAAACGCACAATAAATCACTCAGGCCTTATTTGGTAATATTTACACAGATAACACCTGTCAGTGCGAACTGGGCAGCACAACTGGGCACCACCAGCCTGCTAATTCCTTCTCTGCGTTAGAGAAGGTCTGGCTCAGATAAACATGCCCTTTCTCTAAACCAGGTATCCCAACCTAAATAGGTCTCCATCGTTGAAACATCACTCAGCCTAGTGAGACAGGGCAGCCTGGTGAATGGTGATATCGGCGTTAAATGGATAACTTGGCTGTCAGCTAGGTATGTCATCATTGCTGATTGTGTAAACAGGGCAGTCTGTGGCGATCTGTGTCATAATAACGTTATTTTGCTACCTTATTTCTGAATGTAGTGCACCCACTTGTTAGTGATTCAAAATATTTCCTGTGACTTTTCCTAGGCAAAACTAGTACTTTTTCTGTGACTTTTTGTTACTGTGAATTCATTTCTGCACACATATTAATGAATGACTGAAGATGGTAGGGCAAAACATCGAAGCAATGAAATTTTCTGAATGTTTCAATATTTTATCAAAATGTTCTGTTATCAGATTGCCTACTGGCGACATGTCTTTTACCAAAACGTTATGGATCTAGCTAGTACATGATATCACAGCATAGTTAAACGCACACAAACGCATTTATGAACACATGCATGCATCCGTGCATGCACAGCATTAGACGCACACACCAGACATGCCACATATTTGGGATGGCAATCCGTATTTTTGACCTAAAATTATGTAAGAATCCGTATCAATCTGTATCACTAAGCAGATCTACCAGTTAACTGGCCTAAGTTATTAAGGCCTTTTCAAAACGTATGTGTAATATGTTTGGAATGTCATTCTGCACCACTCCCGCTAAAAAGAAGTCATATATTTTTTTTAATTGTGTTTTATATCAATTTAATGCCGTCGAGTCCACGTAAATAAGCCGATGTAACGCGAGCAGTTAGCGCAACCCAGACACAACGGGGCCTCAAACCCCTGCTTTGTCAAAGGCGATGTCTAGCGTATGCATTGCGAAGTCAAAAAAATAGTTAGCCCTATTTAAAAAAAATACCCTTAAAACAAATATATCTTCATTATATAGAATAAAAGGTTAATGATATAACCTTAGTTTTGGGGACATATTCGCAAATCGCAAGACATCGCCTTGCTTTGGCTTTGTGGTCGTGATACGTCCGGGGAGCGCTATGTATTGCTCATGCCCAGTGACATCGGCTTATTTACGGCGACTCGACGACATTAAATTGATATAAAATACAATTTATAAACATGATATCCGACTTCGTTTTAGCGGGTGTGATGCAGAATGATATTCCAAACACATACACGTCGAAAAAACGTGGTAAACAGTTTTGAAAAGGCCCTAATCATTTAGGCCAGTTAACTGGAAATTTACCGACGTTTCACTGGCAAGCGTCAACATTTTGAATTCAGAAATACAGGCGATTTCGCGGCGTCGTGCTCCGTTTCCTGTACTGCTTTTTTTAATCGTCACGCGCCTGCCACGCGCCCTGCCCTGTTCACACCCGTTGAGCCACATGCCGCAGTTTTCAGAACAACACATTTACCAGCGCGCCATCTATTACGCGCTACAATAAACTAATCGGTCGTTTAGTTCGTTCGTTTCGAATCGATTTATTCACTAATAGTAAACGATTATTCCATTGTGTTGTAATTTTGTGACGCATACAAGGACATAATGTGGTTAAAAATAATGTCTCCATCAATTTAGTTAAAATCCGTATCAAAATGGAATACGGCCGTGTCACTTAAAAAACCGCCAAAATCCGTATCGGATACGGGTAATCCGTATCATGTGGCAGGTCTGACACACATAGAGCTAACAGATAATCCTCCAACTAACAGGCACAACTAATGTGTACAGTTTGAAAGAAAATGCGCGGGCTGTAAACCTGAACCCACATCCGCCCCGCAACTATATAATTCGGCCCGCAACCCGCCCCGCATATTTTGCCATATCAGACATGCCACAAGTTGGAGATGGCAATCCGTATTTTTGACCTAAAATTCTGTAAGAATCCGTATCAATCCATATCACTAATCAGATCTTCCAGTTAACTGGCCTAAGGCATTTTAAATACGTATGTGTATGTGTTTGGAATGTCATTCTGCACCACTCCCGCTAAAAAAGAGTCAGATATATATACATATATTTAGAATTGTGTTTTAGATCAATTTAATGCGGTCGAGCCGACGTAAATAAGCCGATGTCACAAGGCGCGAGCAGTTAGCGCAGCCCAGCCCAGACACATCGGGGCCTCACACTCCGGCTTTGTCAAAGGCGATGTCTAGCGTGTGCATTGCGAAGTCGAAAAAAACCAATTAGTCATATTTTAAAACATTTGCTTAAAACAAATATATCTCCATTATATAGAATAAAAAGTTAATGATGTAGCCTTAGTTTTGGGGACACATTCGCAAATCGCAAGACATCGCCTTTGCTGTCTTGACATCAGAAATACGGGCGATTTCGCAGCGTCGAGCTCCATTTCCTGTACTGCTTTTCACAATCGTCACGCGCCTGCCACGCGCCCTGTTCACACCCGTTGAGCCACCTGCCACGGTTTTCAGAACAAATTTACCAGCGCGTCATCTATTACGCGCTACAATAAACTAACTAATCGGTGGTTTAGTTCGTTCGTTTCGAATCGATTTACTTAGTTCCTAACATTAAACGGGTATTCCATTGTGTTGTAGGTTTTTGACGCATACAAGGACATAATGTGGTTAAAAATAATGTCTCCATCAATTTAGTTAAAATCCGTATCAAAATGGAATACGGCCGTGTCACTTACAAAACCGCCAAAATCCGTATCGGGTACGGGTAATCTGTATCATGTGGCAAGTCTGCCATATACTGGCCCGCAGCCCGTCCCGCCCCGTCCCGTCCCGCGGACACCTGGCCCTTCACCGCAACAAATACAAATCGCAACCCTCGGACTGCTGGTGGAAACCCGTCCTGCGCAAGGCCTTAAATTACCTATGGCTATAGAAGTGTTATAATTAGTAGTATTATTGACTGCAAACTCTGTTGTTTCAGAGTGGATCGTGGAGGTATGCCTAGTGGTGACAGCATGTATCGTATTGAGCATGACGACGGTCGATGGCGTGGCTCTAGGCGATATCTTCACCGAACGACAAGTGCGCCAACCCGATGAAGTGGAATCAGACGGCTCCGACAGACGCAAAATGGCGGGCGCCGACAACGACCTCTGTCGCACAGTGTGTCACTTTTGCCGTAATGTTCTCGGGCTCCGCTGGACAGCGCTGTGCAATGTTCAGTGCCAACTAGGAGGGCGGGAGTATGACGCTTGCATGACCATCTGGTCGTTAAAAGAAGAACTCTACAAGATCGGCTACTGATTTAATTCACCGTTGAACCCGGCTGCAGTGTTAAGCATGCGATCGGTCGAGGCGGAAGGACTGAAACTGCTATAACGTGAAACTGTAATTCCCGCTTGTGACAGGCGCAGCGCTGTTTCCATCATATATCCAGGAGATGCATCCGTCGCATTAAAGGTGTGCAAATGTTCCGGCGGCTTCCAAAAACATCTTTTACATTTTCTTCGGCAATAAAAGTGTTACTGAAACTGAAATGCAACACGTTGAAGAACACCTTGACAGGAAGACGACTCTCACCCGTGTCGTGGAACTGGAACACTGCAGAACTGTACACTACATATGGCCGATTGTCTTTTGTGAGGGTCGAATTGCAGGTGTAAGGCTAACCAGCAATGCCCAACACGACCCTCTCAAAAAGGGGAAAATGTTCACGACACAAATTATATAAAACGAAACATGAACAAAACATACATATATTAGTGTGTATTAATGTTTTTTTGAAAAAGTCCTTCTTTATGCGTGTTTCATTGGTTTATCGACAACTATGGTTTAACCAGAGTAAAATTAAATAGTATTTAAATAATAATTATAATGAATACCTAAAATTGAAGACGAATTTGTTGATGTTTTTGCTTATTGATATTTGTGTGTCGGTAAGGTGTTATTTTGTGTACAAAGCGTATTGTCAGCATATTGCATATAGTCTGCATTGAGCTATGTAAATGATTATGGTTGGATCCTAGCAAATGTGCGAGATGTCGCGTAAATGTTCATCATTAATATGGGACTGCACGTCCTATTTGTGATCCGTCCTGTCTTGTATAACTTAAGATGCATTATGTGTAGGCCCTAACCCAGCTTTATATTTGAATACGTTGGCAACTCGATTGCTTCAGACATCTTACGTTTTATTTACCGGCTAGGTCCCGTTGATTCATGTAACACCGCATTTTATTATCTTGTCAAAACCTGGTAACACAACACAAGAGTGACATCGTAACTAAATGTTATACTATAAATTCAACAATCGTATTTTATCAATTATCTCGGTAAACGACTTAAACGAATGGGTGTAGATGTCAATTGTCTTGCAGTTCTGTTGGTTTATAGGTTAAATTCACTAGTCAAATTAATGTATGCCAAGAAACTAAAACTGGCAAAAAAAATTCCGTAATGTCATTATGCCTTCGACACAATTTATGAGGACAATGTCATAACAACGACAAGGAAAACAAACGTTAATAAAATGTGAACTAACAGGGATCAAAAGATACGCAAAGCATAATATTGCTGGAATACAAGGTATTAAAACCGTGGTATTTGTAACCTTTGAGAAATAAAAAAATTCCCGAGCTGAATGGATGTTTAAAATGGGTATTTGTCAAGTACATGGTAAAACGACCATTATCAGTATTATTGAATTGGTATTATTATCACCGAATGATTGAAATGTAATGTAATTTCACCGGCAATGCTTGTAGCTAATAATCATGTCATATTTTATAGCGCCGGTATCAGCCGTGTGGTTGACCTGGTGGCGCTTTTACATTATTCTGTTAATCAAACACATATAAAACATCATGCTAAAATTATATTATTAATGTTAATACTGCGACATTTTAATGAAAAATAATATAATTACCATTCATTATAGAATTAATAAAAACTGACATCATTATCAAAGTAATGTTTCTAAATATGTATATATATTTGTTTACTTATTGGATTGTGTGTATAGTAGAATGTAAGAAAGCGTTTATCGAAAACCAACTAAGAAGTGTTCAATATGTTTGCACTCATAGTGTGAATGGATTTTAGGGGCCTACAAAGTGAGTTGTAAATACAATGGACTGTAGTCTGAACGTAGTATTATCTTAAAACATTTCATACAATTTATGTGTTAACGTACACGATGACAAAGTATCATCTAGTCGTGAAATGCAAAACAGGTTTTCATGTGTAAAAATATGCGATAAATAAACTAAGTGTACTACATAAATAATCCGTGTTCGAATCCTTCGATGAGTCAACAGCGTTGCCTCTATTATTTGCTTACACCGCATAACTTCGCAGCAAAATCTCAAAATAATTTATAAGCCTTATGCGATTTAGCTATTTCTTCGTATCACGTAGTGCTGCAGCAACGTCACTATTGGCGAAAGCTGGCACTAACAACCAGGTGAGTAATCATCGCATATACCGCAATATACGTTAACATTGTGTGATTTGGTTCTTTGCCGCAGGTAATAATCAATCTTACTCAGTAAAACAAAAATTAATGCAAACTGACAACCTGGTTCGTACACAATGCCTGCGCATAACGTCGTGCGGTGTTCGCGATGTTTACGAACAAGGCTACTAACGTCAGTTTGCATTAATTTTTGTTTTACTGAGCAGGTGATGCCACTGTAGCAATATATACTTGGTGATGTCACTGAAGCAATATATACATTGCTATACATATATATTGCTACAGTGACGACACACACACACACACACACACACACACACACACACACACACACACACACCACACACCACATGCACTCACTCACGCCTTCACGCATGCACGCACACGACCGAGTCATGTATCGTTTGTCCGATATTCAATAATGCGGTTATTTCACATTCCGTACATTTTGTCTGGAAGCCACCATGATACCATATGTAATAGTATCTCGCTAATTCGCACGTTACGTTTATCCGACCAAAATCACTGGGAACCAGTGTGCCGATAAACGAGACATGACTGTATGTATATACACACATATATATACATACATGCATACATATATATATAAAATACATACAATTTCTTACGTTAAGACTTCCGTTACACTGCGAAAATGTGCATATTTAATCAACAACGTTTAAACTGTTATGATGTTCTACATGTAACCACTAGGTATTCGTCAATAAAATACTACAGTAAAAAAGAAAAACATTTATTAAACATCATACACAGTAGGTCTGAAACAAAGCGTTCTCGATACCTAAATAGAACCATATTTAGTTTATATAAAAAGACAAATTGGCAGAATTTAGAACACAACATATATATATATATATATATATATAAAGAATACGATGATCACCTACAACTCTTGTACTGAATGCCTACTGACACGTACCGTGGGAGTAAAATAGCTAATAACGGACAACAATGTTACTCATAACGTAGGATATAGCAGTCACGTGTTACAAGGTAGGCCTAATATTCACTAGGCAGTCATTGTGTTAGTGTAATGTTAACATAAATGCTACGCTAATATTCCCATAGTGTATTCAACAAATTGGCCAGTCTTCCGTGAGATTCATATTGGGTGACCATCATTTTAAAATGCATTCATATGCTTTTCAACGTGAAGACATACTGATGAAGTGAGCCCTTGCGTGCACTCTCGCTTTAAAAGCAATAAATAGAGCCTCGCTACAAGGAACTGACTGAACCACGCAGCCCTCTAAAACGGCTGAGAAAGTCCACATTTACAACACATGTCTGGTGTTCCTAGCAAACTGCCAGCTGTTCGACCAGAAACGGATATGCTATTGTACTAAATCGGCTAAAACAGACTATTCGCTAATAACCTTACCTACCTACCCATTCCGACACTGGACTGTAAGAATATATAAATGTAAAAGTCAATTACGTGTCTACCAAAAGAGTCAGTAAATATCAGCAGCATATATTCTGAACACATTGAAACATGATATACAGCACAGCGGCTGATACAAGAAGAGTTACTACATGTATAAACACCCGGCCGCATACCTAAACGGTGCTACATTTAAGATTCCGTCTATCGCAGTACAACACTGCAACACAGCATAGTGTGTAGCACAGCTGTCTACACGTATGCAACTGTTCTAAGACATGGCGTCATTTATTCTAATCGACAGCAGTTTTCTTGGCAAAGGTTGTCAGATCTGACGACCCGGCTGACGTGTGCACTGTTGCGAACTCTATATGTTCGCCTTCGTCGTCGTCGTCCCCTGGAACACATAACACTGACGACATCAGTCGGAGTCCACCTCACCACAAAAAACATAATTAAAATGAACGATATTAGTTGTTCGGAGACGTAAACGCTCTGTGTAACCTGCTACAGCAAAAAGAGTATCAAGCAAAATTATTTAATCTTATATCTTTTTGGAGTGCTGGTATCACGAGTTAATGTGATATCTCACTTGTTGAAATACGTCTAGTGGTTCTTGAACTTAAAGTATTATTAAAATTGATTCAAACTTAAAAAAGCAACACACTGTACTCATTTTACTAATATGTATTATATGTCATTGCAAAGGCATCTACTTCAGTCAACTCTCGTTGTGTGAGGACATTAATTAGACAGCACACTGAAAATGCGTCGCTGTCTAAATGTTAACAATATCAAGAACAATTTTTGTTGGCCCATGTACAAAATAAATCCTTGTGACTTAACACCTGGTTCACAGATTAGGAACTACTTAAGGTTCACAGTAACGACGTCGCACGGGATTATCACAATCACGCGATGTAACAAAGATATTGCACCGATCGATTTTTTTAGAACATGAATCGTTTGTCTGCCATTAAAACCATTTGTTTAAACAAACTCGGACACATGGGAACAGAGCATTGTTCACGTGAACAGGAAGCGGACACGACTTGTAACAATCTCACGGCAAGAATGTGATAAACGTCTCTGTTGCATCCATTTTATATTGTCTTGTTGACGTGATTCGGTGAACTTACAAACTGAGCTACGTGGTAGGTAAAAAAGAAAGCATAATAGAAACGTGAAGGTCTTGTGGCAAAAGAAGTAGGCGGTGTCTGTCTGTCTGTCTGTCTGTCTGTCTGTCTGTCTGTCTGTCTGTCTGTCTGTCTGTCTGTCTGTCTGTCTGTCTGTTTGCCTCCTGACTAAGTACGTCTATCCTGATCCTGAGCGAAGACACCAGTGATCGAGTGGAACAGAGGTTCATGATCACTCGATATTGTGGACATCAGTTCAGTTTGCGATCTCTTTTACTTGTCGCCTGTGAGGTACTTCCTTCCCCTGTGCCAATCGGCGATCGTACCCAATTTTGGCTAAACGGCCGGTTTGACGCGGGGGCCCGCGGTTCGATTCGAGTACTTGTCGGTGAAGGGGCGCGCAGAACCACTAAGTCTAAGACACCGCGCCATTTCAATCTACATACAATCATATGTCCAGTCCACTTAATTAGTGCAGTTTCTGCTTGACTGGGCGCAAGCGTAGAGCAGGGTCCGATTCCCCATAAGGGTTCCGTCTCGGAATGCAGTGCAACTTAATTAACTGGCACACTTCTGCAACCCGCCTCACTTTTGATCTCCAATTTCCTGTTTGCTCGGTGTTTACACGCTGGTGCACTGGGTGTCGCCGCGGGTCTACCTGCGTGTCGGCGGCGCGGGGCCGGTGTGAGCTGGTGCACAGCGACGGCCAACCTCCTCAATAATGCATTATTCAAAGCGACTCGCGTGTACCCGATCAATTCACCTTGAGTTTGCGAGACGACGCCAGTCGGTGCATTAATTAGCGGCAACAAAATTGCAGACACCCATCGAATAAAAACAGGAATGATTAGACAGATTTGCGCGGGGTCCCGGCCGGGAACATTGCGGCAGCGCCAACTCGTGCATATTGTTTTCGGCTCAAGGTGAACATAATCCCAGTGCAGCCGGGTCCGTACATAATGCATAGGTAAACACAACGTCTCAACCCTCGCTAGGTGCACCATCAACGGGCGAAGGTAACCACTTCGTCGCACGCACGTGCACTTTATCAAGCAAACCCGAAGGCATCGGCGATATCAGAATTCGATAGCATCGATGTTTTCTTCTACGGATAGTCTTGCTCTTACAATGATATTGTATTACAGTTATGTTACTATTGCGACTGATTAGAACTATTGAGATTGTATTATGACAGTTTCACGGGATAGCGAAACTGAGCTGAGCTCTTGGAAGCAGTTGATTCAAAAATGTGCTTCTGTGAACGACGCTGCATTGCATTTATTGACGAGTGTTGATGTCTGGTGTACCCGTCGATAAATAAGTAAGCTAGTATTAATGTTAGGGACGACCCCACACAATTTTGAAACATTCCCTGTCCAATCGGACTTTTCGAGCATGCTTTGACTTTATGCACGGGGAATAGAAATAGCAATGCTTACGTTTAATCGTCATTCTCCCATGATCCGCTTGGTTATAATCTCAGCATGCTACATACACTACAGATGAGAAAATAGTGTCCAGTGGCTGGACACGCCCCAACCTTGACCGGTTGACACAACAGAAGTGTTGGCCGCCAGCAGACCATGACACGGCAAGAAAACAACGCCCGTAGGCCTGTTGTTTTTGCCAGCCGCCACAGCAATCGAGTGTCATGTGATCCTACTGCGTCGTCCGTCGACTATTTCAGTGCACCGGTACTAGCAAGACTGTTAACACACTATGTTTTTGGGCTTAACGCTCCAGCGGGAACGACGATACAAAGAATCTTAATTTGACCCGTGCATTTTAGCAGTGCCTACTAAGATTTACCACTTGCCACATTTACATACTTATTACTTACAGCTAGTGTCACCAAGAAACAGAAGAAAGGTGCTTCAAATCATTTAGAACATTCATCGGAAATACGGTCAGAAATCAACGAAGGAAAGAACAAATGAACGGACAAACAGACGACGACAAAATATGCAAGGAGTTCTGCTATAAAAAATAATTCTTCATTCCTCAGTATTTATTATCATCATCTAGTAACTTAGGTAATTATATATATATATATATATATATATATATATATATATATATATATATTACATATATATATATTACATATAATATATATAATATATATATATATATATATATATATATATATATATATATATATATATATATATATTACAGACATGAATCCAAACGTATCAAAATCCGTAATGTAATACGTGAGTTTTTACTTTTTTATACAGAACTTCCGACAAAGATATAGTTAGCCGAAGTTGAGCAGATAACTTTGCGTGTCACGAGTCGAAATGTAAATGCGGCGGTGGTGGTAATAATTACAAAATTGCCTCCCGAGAGTGAACTCCAGGTAGCAAGTGGAGAAGGAAGCCCTCGGATTATTGAGAGTTCAGCCCACATTATCTATGTATGAAGCCTTAGGCAATCAGCTCAAAAATGTCTTCACACATGAAGGAAATTCCAAATTCCTGGGTGTGAGGACTGGCAAAAGTGTTATCCTTATAAAGGCCTGGGTGTGAGGACTGGCAGAAGTGTTATCCTTATAAAGGTCTGGGTGTGAGGACTGACAAAAGTGTTATCCTACATAAAGGCCTGGGTGTGAGGACTGGCAAAAGTGTTATCTTTCATAAAGGCCTGGGTGTGAGGACTGGCAAAAGTGTTATCTTTCATAAAGGCCTGGGTGTGAGGACTGGCAAAAGTGTTATCTTTCATAAAGGCCTGGGTGTGAGGACTGGCAAAAGTGTTATCCTTCATAAAGGCCTGGGTGTGAGGACTGGCAAAAGTGTTATCCTTCATAAAGGCCTGGGTGTGAGGACTGGCAAAAGTGTTATCTTTCATAAAGGCCTGGGTGTGAGGACTGGCAAAAGTGTTATCCTTCATAAAGGCCTGGGTGTAAGGACTGGCAAAAGTGTTATCTTTCATAAAGGCCTGGGTGTGAGGACTGGCAAAAGTGTTATCCTTCATAAAGGCCTGGGTGTGAGGACTGGTAAGTGTTATCCTACTTAAAGGCCTGGGTGTGAGGACTGGCAAAAATGTTATCCTTCATAAAGGCCTGGGTGTGAGGACTGGCAAGTATTATCCTTCATAAAGGCCTGGGTGTGAGGACTGGCAAGTGTTATCCTTCATAAAGGCCTGGGTGTGAGGACTGGCAAGTGTTATCCTTCATAAAGGCCTGGGTGTGAGGACTGGCAAAAGTGTTATCCTTCATAAAGGCCTGGGTGTGAGGACTGGCAAGTGTTATCCTTCATAAAGGCCTGGGTGTGAGGACTGGCAAGTGTTATCCTACATAAAGGCCTGGGTGTGAGGACTGGGAAGTGTTATCCTTCATAAAGGCCTGGGTGTGAGGACTGGCAAGTGTTATCCTTCATAAAGGCCTGGGTGTGAGGACTGGCAAAAGTGTTATCCTTCATAAAGGCCTGGGTGTGAGGACTGGCAAGTGTTATCCTTCATAAAGGCCTGGGTGTGAGGACTGGCAAGTGTTATCCTTCATAAAGGCCTGGGTGTGAGGACTGGCAAAAGTGTTATCCTTCATAAAGGCCTGGGTGTGAGGACTGGCAAAAGTGTTATCCTTCATAAAGGCCTGGGTGTGAGGACTGGGAAGTGTTATCCTTCATAAAGGCCTGGGTGTGAGGACTGGCAAGTGTTATCCTTCATAAAGGCCTGGGTGTGAGGACTGGGAAGTGTTATCCTTCATAAAGGCCTGGGTGTGAGGACTGGCAAGTGTTATCCTTCATAAAGGCCTGGGTGTGAGGACTGGCAAAAGTGTTATCCTTCATAAAGGCCTGGGTGTGAGGACTGGCAAGTGTTATCCTTCATAAAGGCCTGGGTGTGAGGACTGGCAAGTGTTATCCTTCATAAAGGCCTGGGTGTGAGGACTGGCAAGTGTTATCCTTCATAAAGGCCTGGGTGTGAGGACTGGCAAGTGTTATCCTTCATAAAGGCCTGGGTGTGAGGACTGGGAAGTGTTATCCTACATAAAGGCCTGGGTGTGAGGACTGGGAAGTGTTATCCTACATAAAGGCCTGGGTGTGAGGACTGGCAAGTGTTATCCTTCATAAAGGCCTGGGTGTGAGGACTGGGAAGTGTTATCCTACATAAAGGCCTGGGTGTGAGGACTGGCAGAAGTGTTATCCTTATAAAGGTCTGGGTGTGAGGACTGGCAAAAGTGTTATCCTTCATAAAGGCCTGGGTGTGAGGACTGGCAAGTGTTATCCTTCATAAAGGCCTGGGTGTGAGGACTGGGAAGTGTTATCCTACATAAAGGCCTGGGTGTGAGGACTGGCAGAAGTGTTATCCTTATAAAGGCCTGGGTGTGAGGACTGGCAAAAGTGTTATCCTTCATAAAGGCCTGGGTGTGAGGACTGGCAAGTGTTATCCTACATAAAGGCCTGGGTGTGAGGACTGGGAAGTGTTATCCTTCATAAAGGCCTGGGTGTGAGGACTGGGAAGTGTTATCATTCATAAAGGCCTGGGTGTGAGGACTGGGAAGTGTTATCCTACATAAAGGCCTGGGTGTGAGGACTGGGAAGTGTTATCCTACATAAAGGCCTGGGTGTGAGGACTGGCAAGTGTTATCCTTCATAAAGGCCTGGGTGTGAGGACTGGGAAGTGTTATCCTTCATAAAGGCCTGCCTGGGTGTGAGGACTGGGAAGTGTTATCCTACATAAAGGCCTGGGTGTGAGGACTGGCAGAAGTGTTATCCTTATAAAGGTCTGGGTGTGAGGACCGGCAAAAGTGTTATCCTTCATAAAGGCCTGGGTGTGAGGACTGGGAAGTGTTATCCTACATAAAGGCCTGGGTGTGAGGACTGGGAAGTGTTATCCTACATAAAGGCCTGGGTGTGAGGACTGGGAAGTGTTATCCTACATAAAGGCCTGGGTGTGAGGACTGGCAAGTGTTATCCTTCATAAAGGCCTGGGTGTGAGGACTGGCAAAAGTGTTATCCTTCATAAAGGCCTGGGTGTGAGGACTGGCAAAAGTGTTATCCTTCATAAAGGCCTGGGTGTGAGGACTGGCAAGTGTTATTCCGCACAAAGGCCTGGGTTTGTGGGGTTGGAAGTCTGGGTCACTGGTATAATGTGAAGCATGCTGAGATGGAATCGATGAATGATAATTAATGCTTAGGAAATAATTGTACCATTATTTTGTTTGACATGATAACATAACTGCACAATGAAACAGTAAACTTGTCACATACAATGCTTTTCTAACTAATAAAGTTATCGCCTAATAATGAACAAAGAAGAAAGTATGCATGGGTTGTGTGTGCGTGTTTGCGTGTGTGTGTGCAATAGTACATATGTGCATGCATCACTACGTGTGTGCATGACTGTAGAAAAGTAGCAATTACATTAGCCTAAATAACGTTTTTAGGACTCTGCTTCATTATTATTCTATTTCACTGGCTAAATAGAGATTAATAACGAGAAATGTAAACTGCAGTACCAAGTATGCTTCTAATATAACACAAATTATGTCTGGATTACTGGTCGAAATGCAACAAGTACCCAATATTAATTTCATCTGTGCACTTGAATACTTGTGTTATTAATCTGTCTAGCTTGAACGCTAATTAACTGCCAGTACAACTGACATTACTAAGTAGACTATTAATGAGATGCACTGCCAAATAGTGGTGTCAACCAGGACAGAAAATTGCCTCTATTTCTGTGGCCATGTCTTGAAAACAATGGTAACTTAATCAAATGTGTGCATATATAGTGCAATATTAGTTTGTGTTAACTGATTGTGCATGTGATTGGAGACTGTGCAAGTGGCTGAATAATAATGTTGTCACGCAACAGACATAATATTGTCACATTCGATAGGTCGAGATTGGTCTGCTTTGCAGCCAAATTCTACATCAATCAGTGGTATCCCTCTTTACATTCCTCGGATGAAAACGAAAGTTGGAACCCGAGATTTCTCTGTTTCCGCATTAACTCTGTGGAATTCACTTCCTGCCAGTGTTAAATTATAAGGAAATATAGTTCCGTTCTGCCGGCATCTAAACACCTATCTCTTTAAAACTCCTATCATCCTTAGATTCCTAGCACCTTCATCCTGTCAACGACTTGTGCACTTTTATATGATTACGAGATTGCTTAATCCATTTGTTTTGTTGTGCCACTGAGCTCGACCTTTGAGGATATTGCCGCATAAGAAATCATAATTATTATTATATTCACATTTTGATCAAATATTTACGATTATCATTTGATCATAGCAAGGTATGAGAGTCAAACATTGCTAAGAGCTAGTACTGTTGAAAGAGGCACACACATGTATTATATGCAATCTACACTTCAGATGACAAATGTCGGCGGGCTGGCAGGCCATGCATGTTCACTGTATGGCCATCTCAACAGACATGACTGGCAAGTGATCTATGTATCCAGGAAATGTATCCAGCAAAAAGCTACTAAACTTTGTACTAGTGTGATATTAGTTCAAATTAAATTATAGTTATGGAGATTGCTGTCACAGTGTCAGATGCTGCTAAAAGGGGTATACACTTATTAGGGCATGTGTGTTTAACAGAACGGATATAGTTTTTTAATTTATTTATTTATTTTACCAAGTAATATATTACATTGTCCAATGAAGTTGTTTAGCTGAATATAGATAACAGCTTTTTATGACTATTTTAAATATTATTTTACATACATGTGTATTTAATTTATTTATAAATAAATATATGTCAAAAGTAATTTTTATTAAGCATTTACACCTGTACTCTTTATTTTGCAAAACTAGTTCACTACACAAAGTAATATAAAATTATTATTTATTAGAATATATTTTTAAAATGCAACCATATCAGTTCAATTCTCTGAGGGATGTTCCACTAAAAAAAAATCATTTTATAAACAAGAACCTATGAGATGACGACAGAAATAACTGTTGCCATGCTTTTACAGCCCAAGACCTACATCTCAGATGTGCTGGGCTTAATTGTAAGTGTTTGGGTGGACGTCTGTTAATTTCGCATTAGGCATAAGTAGTTGTGGATGAACATACAAATTGCATACACAACAAATGTGTGCACATCAAAGTTGGATAACATGTAGTAGCTTGATCGAGAGAATGTAGTAGATGACGTGAACGTGTGACTTCAGACGGCAGCTACAGGTGGCAGTGCTACTGTTTATTTATGTAATGTCAGAGAAGCACCATGTTGATCATTTGAATGATGCTAAACAGGCGGCCCGGTCACCCAGAAGACCTCACTGGACAAACCCTGCAGGCTATCCTACCTGTGGTTCTATGCTGAATCAGCAGCAAACATTAAACACTGTTTGATTTGCCAATGATCTAACAACCAATGGCGTAAAATTAACTCTGCATTGCTACAAGTTTTCTGCGATTACGACAAACAAAGGTTTCTGCAAATACGCCTGACTAGTGTATAAAAATGAAAGTGGTTGCAAGAGAGAAGCCTGAAGTTGCTTATGACTAACATAAATAGTTGTTATCTAGAGTGTCCACAAGGTGGCGTCACAGGCAACACTCACACCGGAAAATTTGTGTGCATATAGTTTCACCTGAGTGACAAGGGGTGCAGGTTTATCAGGAAATATACAAGTATACAGGAGACTACGGTGTCCATCATATGATCTACATGAGATGTCATGCCACAACAGTAATTCACATAACTGTAATTAACATTGTTGGCAAAGACAAAGCTGATGGAGGTCATGTGCACACATTTGATTGTGTTGTGTAGGCAAACAATGACACAGAGAAACCATCAGTTGATTACAGGCTCATGTCAAAGAATGTTGTAGCATTCATCAGTAATACTGTGATGGTTCATGTAAAAAATTATTTCAATACTCTTTTATAATAAGTACGTTTTATACATTTCAGTATTTGCCAGCAGTGTTTGAACAGCAGGCAACCATCACTAGATGGCGACACGAGTGTATGCCATCTAGCCACAGTCAGTCTGGTTAAGAGCTGCAGATAATCTCACCATAATGGAACAGACCTGACCACGACAAATTTGAATTTTTTATCAAGACCAAATCTCTTTGCAGAACCACATTTTAATGACAGAGTGTGATTGCACATATGTGTTTGTGGTGTAATGGGAACCTACCAGTTATTACAGCCTTTGTCTTGTGTGATGGAGCATAGAGAATAAGCAGACAGCAGACATACACATTCCACATGCCATAGACACCTGCAAGACACACATAAGTTGTTAACACACAACGTTCCAGAATCATTGTTGTAGGCCTGCGGAGAACACATCTGTAGATTCTAAACAGTGTGGATTTTTATGTCTGCAGAGTTCAGATTAAAAAAATTCCATGTGAGTAAGTCAATACAATAAGTTTCATGTAGCATGTCCAGCCATTAGAAACATACATTTAATTTTTAACAAATGTGACATACTACATACGTAAAGGTAGTATTACATCACCATTCTTTTTTATAGGCTATTTAATTCAGACTGCGAATAAAAACATTCATTTCAATTAGTCTCTAAAATGATACTTCATAACATTTTGGCAAAATACTTTCATATGTGTTTTGGCTTTGTTAAAAAGTGTAAGCAAATGAGAAATAAGGTCATTTTATTCATAGGATATTTTTATTTTTTATTTTATGGGTTTGCAAGTCATTAGATTTAGTAGTTGTGGACTGCACGTCAATGGAAACTGGACATTGAAAGATGAGACTGTGAGGAATGAATTTATGCCAAAAACACAACCTCTATGGACATGACCAAGAGACTGAAGAGAGCTACTTTGGGCTCATTCTAGAATCGCCTTGTATAACTTAACACTCAGTTCATTGAGGCAGCTCACATATTTGATACACAAATAATTTGCACAATGTCTGTATTTTTGGATATGCCCACTCAACTCAAATCTTAGGAATGACTTGAGTTGGCCGAGAAATGAATTGAGTCCCTAAATGGAGAAGGCTTCGAGTTAAGGACTACGAAGTACTTGCCGGTGAGGAAGGCACTGTTGTATTCGAGACTGTTCTCATTCCACTTCCACTGGCCTTCACTGACTTGACCAATGATGAAGAAGATGACAGTGATAGCAGCACACACAACTGTCATCAGCATCAGGAAGTTGAACCGATATATGAGACCCTGAAACATGTCACATGACACTAATGCTCAATCCACTGGTTTTGGTTGCCACCAAGTTCAGATTCTGATGAGACTTATTATTACTAGAGAAATCAGCAAATATACAAATGTACAAAAGTAGTAATATTGAATGACACATGAAGTGTAATTGGTGTATGAGACCCTGAAACATGTCACTAGAGACAGCAGCAGAAAATAAAAATGTAGGGCCACAGGTATTCTGAACAACACAAAATGTATTTAAAGTCATAAACCCTTATAAATGACTGATGTTGCAGTACTAGACATCTGGACAGAACTGGTAATTCTGAAGCAGATGCATAGATCTAGAGATATCCAATTTTTTATACATTACTGGAACCTACTGGAGAATGTTCAGGAGCAATAAAATGACAAGACACAATGTTCTTTGTTTACTAAAGAACTGATGCTTTGAATGCTGACACGACAGCTGATTACTGGCCACTTCTTTCCTTTAGTGGTCTCGTAAACAATGGTCCAATGAGTACATTACAGAGTTTCACTACAACTGATAAATAGAATTTTATGAACAGTGACAAGCAATATGAAGTGACGCAAGTTGAGTGGTTAGTGTTGGATTGTCATTCAAAAGCACGAGGCTTTGAATCCTGGCGGTTCAGCATTGGTTTGGCCACTGTGTCGAAACTGAGGCAATTGTTTGTCCCACGTTGCCCATGTCTTTTGTCTCATTCTCAATAAAAAACTCTTTAACAGAATAATCAACAAATGACAGAGGAGGAGAAAAAAGAAGTACGTTATTATATTTTATTTGCTTTGGTCTTGAATGTGATTTTGAAGTAGAGCGACAAGACAAGAGCCGTGACTGAGCTCTGTACACACCTTGTAGTACTTCCGCCTCGCCTTGCTCATTGTTGCGAGCAAAGAGCGCTTGGAGTATATGTTAATGAGCGCTCGACCCACCATGACACAGAGGAAGACAAAGTATACACACGCAGCGACACTCGCCAGGATCACAAACGCATACTAGCACATAGGTGAAGGACACAACGCCAAAACATTACATACAGTCATTCATCAGTTTCCTCTAACAAGGTGGTAACATGCCAATCTGTCATGATGCCAAAGTACCTAAAACTAGTCGCATCTAAAATACAAGTCAACAAACTATACATGTGTTACCATCTATTGGATAATTGCAAGTATTTTGTTTGGCTTTATATTGAATGTTTCATAAATTTGTATATAAATGCATTCCTAGTTTTTTCAATCACTATTTTTGCAAAATGCTGCAGACATGACAAAGTCTTCCAATTATTATTCCACAAAATCATACGTGGAGTGCTGGGATATGTATCAGATACCACCTATCACGTTTATTTAGAAAATGCCAACCTGCCTTTTGGATAAAATATCCACACACCATCTCTATTGTGTTTATTTTTATACACCAACAGATGCTTAATAAGACTTTACAGACACTGACATGGTCACACTCTGTTACATGGTACTTAGTCCACCAACACCTCCAACTTCAATGAGATTTGTATACCACATTTTGAGATTAGTAGTTGTATTTTGTTTTAAATGGGTGGGTAGCTCTCACATCACAGGGATATGTACCAGCCTCACAGATATATCTTCTATTGATATTGTAGTTACATGTATCTCTACTTTTGTATCTGTGTTGTCAAATGAAGACATTCTAGTTGCAATGTGTAGACCCTACAGCCAGAGAGAACAAGGATACCCCCAGCTTGGAGCCAGCAGTGGTTGCCCAGATGCTGTAGAATGGGTTTGTCAGCTGCACACCACTGCAAGTAAAACATTGCACTGATTATGCATTCCTGCAGCAAACACTAGGATATTAATCTAACCATAACACCTCGTTATATAATTGTCACTGTACAGTCACCAAAAATAACACGTTAGATAAAACTGGGCCAAGTGGCCCTGAAGGCTTGGACTATATACTGAGTTCGCAATTATGAAAGAAATGTGTTTTGGTCAACCATAGTCATTGTCTAGTCTCTTCACCATAAACACTACTTGGCATTTTCTCTGATTATTCACCATTTCCACATTCTACACAGCAGAGTCCTAGTTACAGATTACTACATCATTACTTGTGGGTAGGGACCAGACACCATGTCTGTTACACAGACCATACGTATGATCACTTGTTAAATAGAAACAGTTTCAATAACATTGACCACAGTTGGGTGGTGGAGAGGGCTTACCGTTCACACAGTTCAAAGACAAACAGACAGATGCAGCCAAACGCCACTGCTCCAAGATGTTTCCAGTAAAGCACCAGTCGGTTTCTTTGGACCTGATCCTGCAAAAACATGAACAATTAAAATAAATGTAAATTAGTATGCAACTAAAAACAGTACATGTTGCAACCCCTGTAAACTAACAATGCACTTTTCATAAAGGTAACTGAGAAATAATAAAAAATATCAAAAGTAATTAATTAAAAAGTAAAGATGATTCATATTAAAAAACTATGCGATTGAAAAAGAACCTCAATTACACTCATGCCCTGTAGTGCCACCCTACCACTATTAATTTTCCATAATCTTTCTGGAAATTTACCTCACATTATGGTGTAATGAAAACTACTCTACTGGACTGTATTAATGAAAATAAAAATATCACACTAGAAAATTATAGACATCAAAGAACCGTTAATCTTACAAATAATGTCCAGACATGTTCACAGCTGGAGTCCACTGGTCATGCCTAAGAATATGTCATTTATCAGTAAATGAAGCTGCTGTAGCCAGTTGCTCACTGGCACTGGATTCAGTTACATCCCCCAGCCTGTGGATGGGTTAGGGTTAGGGTTAGGGTCACTGTGACTACAAACACTTGATTGACTACTGTAGGGTGGGGTGGACCACACATGACAACCGGACTAGTTATTAGGCAGCTTTACTAGTGCCTAGTCTGTCCTTATCTTTACTAGTGGACTAGGGACAAGGCCTAGGGGACTAGTGGACTAGGGACAAGGCCTAGGGGACTAGTGGACTAGGGACAAGGCCTAGGGGACTAGTGGACTAGGGACAAGGCCTAGGGGACTAGGGACAAGGCCTAGGGGACTAGTGGACTAGGGGCAAGGCCTAGGGGACTAGGGACAAGGCCTAGGGGACTAGGGACAAGGCCTAGGGGACTAGTGGGTAGTTCTACCCCTGGCATATGTGTTGCATTCAGACTCAGAAATATATATATATAAATATATTATATATATATATATATATATATATATATGCATAAATATATACATACACACACACACATATTTATATATATATATATATATATATTATTAAATAATTCAGTCTTTAAAATATTGATTTTAAAATGACATTTTAGACATATTTATTTATTTATTTATTTATATATTTATTAGCTTAACATAATAATTTAAAAAATTATAATAGATAATTTATAATTTTAAGTATCATTTTAGATATATGTATTTATTTATTAGCTTAAAATAATTATTTTTACATAGACAATGTATCATTTTAAAGGACATCTGAGGTACAGTGTATATTATTTATTTGATAAACAAAACAATTATTATAATTTTAAAGAATATTATATATATATATATATATATATATATATATATATATATATATATATATATATATATATATATATAAAATATTGCATTTATTTGTCATATTTCATTTTATTGTATACAGGCACTACATGAAGACTTTCCTATTTTACATGAAATGTACTTGCATGTTGAAATGGCAAATAAAGCTTTATTATTATTATATATATATATATATATATTCCAAAACTATGGGTCTGCTAGTTCGATGTATTGCATATCTTCATTAACATCCTAACTATTAGTCCACACTGCATAGCCAGAACTACAATAATTATATTAACATGCATCATAATATATATTTTGGTGAGTTTGAGACCTGTTTTTCAGAAATTGTATATCCCATTGCTTGTAACTGAATTATCTGCCACATGTGGCATCATCAACATACTGAGCATAACTAGTCTAGAAAGGCACCATCTAAGAATAATATGTACAGCAGTGATGCCAAACTTACCATCATGTGTTCACCTGTGAATATGATCCAGAAAGACAGCAGAACTGTGTGAAAGATACCTTGGCGTATGTCGCTGAACAGCAGCATGTAAGGCATGTAGATCCACAGGGTAAACCATTCGACTGGCACTGCAAAGTACACAAGATAGTAGGCTAGCTAGAAGACAGGAGTAACATGTAGGGCATGTAGATCCACAGGGTAAACCATTCGACTGGCACTGCAAAGTACACAAGATAGTAGACTAGCTAGAAGACAGGAGTAACATGTAGGGCATGTAGATCCACAGGGTAAACCATTCGACTGGCACTGCAAAGTACACAAGATAGTAGGCTAGCTAGAAGACAGGAGTAACATGTAGGGCATGTAGATCCACAGGGTAAACCATTCGACTGGCACTGCAAAGTACACAAGATAGTAGACTAGCTAGAAGACAGGAGTAACATGTAGGGCATGTAGATCCACAGGGTAAACCATTCGACTGGCACTGCAAAGTACACAAGATAGTAGGCTAGCTAGAAGACAGGAGTAACATGTAGGGCATGTAGATCCACAGGGTAAACCATTCGACTGGCACTGCAAAGTACACAAGATAGTAGGCTAGCTAGAAGACAGGAGTAACATGTAGGGCATGTAGATCCACAGGGTAAACCATTCGACTGGCACTGCAAAGTACACAAGATAGTAGACTAGCTAGAAGACAGGAGTAACATGTAGGGCATGTAGATCCATAGGGTGAACCATTCGACTGGCACTGCAAAGTACACAAGATAGTAGACTAGCTAGAAGACAGGAGTAACATGTAGGGCGTGTAGACCCACAGTGTGAACCACTCATCTCACACTGCAAAGTACACAAGATAGTAGACTAGCTAGAAGACAGGAGTAACATGTAGGGCATGTAGACCCACAGTGTGAACCACTCATCTCACACTGCAAAGTACACAAGATAGTAGACTAGCTAGAAGACAGGAGTAACATGTAGGGCGTGTAGACCCACAGTGTGAACCACTCATCTCACACTACAAAGTACACAAGATAGTAGACTAGCTAGAAGACAGGAGTAACATGTAGGGCGTGTAGACCCACAGTGTGAACCATTCAACTGGCACTGCAAAGTACACAAGATAGTAGACTAGCTAGAAGACAGGAGTAACATGTAGGGCGTGTAGACCCACAGTGTGAACCATTCAACTGGCACTGCAAAGTACACAAGATAGTAGACTAGCTAGAAGACAGGAGTAACATGTAGGGCGTGTAGACCCACAGTGTGAACCACTCAACTGGCACTGCAAAGTACACAAGATAGTAGACTAGCTAGAAGACAGGAGTAACATGTAGGGCGTGTAGACCCACAGTGTGAACCACTCAACTGGCACTGCAAAGTACACAAGATAGTAGACTAGCTAGAAGACAGGAGTAACATGTAGGGCGTGTAGACCCACAGTGTGAACCACTCAACTGGCACTGCAAAGTACACAAGATAGTAGACTAGCTAGAAGACAGGAGTAACATGTAGGGCGTGTAGACCCACAGTGTGAACCATTCAACTGGCACTGCAAAGTACACAAGATAGTAGACTAGCTAGAAGACAGGAGTAACATGTAGGGCGTGTAGACCCACAGTGTGAACCACTCATCTCATACTGCAAAGTACACAAGATAGTAGACTAGCTAGAAGACAGGAGTAACATGTAGGGCGTGTAGACCCACAGTGTGAACCACTCATCTCACACTGCAAAGTACACAAGATAGTAGGCTAGCTAGAAGACAGGAGTAACATGTAGGGCGTGTAGACCCACAGTGTGAATCACTCATCTCACACTACAAAGTACACAAGATTAAAGACTAGGTGGAAGACAAGAGTAACATGTAGGGCATATAGAAACGCAGTGTGAATCGTTCAACTGATACTATAAAGTACACAAGATACTAGACTGGATGTAAGACAAGTAATACATAGGACATGTAGATCCAGTGTGAACCATTCGACTGGCACTACAAAGTACACAAGATGCTAGGCTAGGTGGAAGACAGGAGTAACACAAAGAGTGTGTAGATCCACACTGGGAACCATTGGACTGGCAGTGGCAGTGACAAAGTAGCTCAGTATCCAGTCCTCAGGACCGCTCAAAGCGCTTTACACTTTACTTCCCTGACAGCCTGTTCTCTCAGACACCATCTCGGCTTCTCTGGGAAGCATCCAGCCATATGCTACAATTAATGCGTGAAGGGTGCTCATACACATTTCCACCATTGTCTATAGTCCGGTACTCATTTATAGAGCTGCGTGAACTGGAGCCATGTAGAGTGAAAAAAACTTGCCCAAGGTTTTAACACCGCAGCACAGGATTCAAACCCAGGTCCTCTTAGTCGAGAGTCCGAAGCTCTACCCCTGAGCCATTGCGCTCTACAAAGGGGACGTTCTCCAAAACTGCAGATTTTAACAATTTTAGGTGGATGGTGGGTGCATTGCTAGTTCCCTGTTGCATCTTGTCAACAAATCACAGACCATACCAGAAATTTTAAATTGATTCTACCAGGTTTATGAATATCGAATGTAAAATGGCCATTGTTCATAATTTATATAATCACAGACCGTGCAGGTGCTGAATGCAATTCAGAAACCAGCTGCACCAAAACGTTTTAACAAATAACAGTGCTCAACTAGTTCACAAGAAGAATTCAAAACACCTCAAATAAAATATAATTATGATTATCAAAAATTATAAACATGGTAAGGTCATACAAATGCTTAAAAATAATAACAAGTTTTATGCTATGTTAGAATATACATATAAAATAAAAATACGTACAGTTCAGAAATGCCATCGTCACTCCAAGGGCAAGAAGCATTCTGTGACAGAAACCATGACAACAATGTCAACATATGCAACAAAGCATTCTGTGACAGAAACCATGACAACAATGTCAACATATGCAACAATGACAGAAATCATGACAACAATGTCAACATATGCAACAATGACAGAAATCATGACAACAATGTCAACATATGCAACAATGACAGAAATCATGACAACAATGTCAACATATGCAACAATGACAGAAATCATGACAACAATGTCAACATATGCAACAATGACAGAAATCATGACAACAATGTCAACATATGCAACAAAGCATTCTGTGACAGAAACCATGACAACAATGTCAACATATGCAACAATGACAGAAATCATGACAACAATGTCAACATATGCAACAAAGCATTCTGTGACAGAAACCATGACAACAATGTCAACATATGCAACAAAGCATTCTGTGACAGAAATCATGACAACAATGTCAACATATGCAACAAAGCATTCTGTGACAGAAATCATGACAACAATGTCAACATATGCAACAAAGCATTCTGTGACAGAAACCATGACAACAATGTCAACATATGCAACAAAGCATTCTGTGACAGAAATCATGACAACAATGTCAACATATGCAACAAAGCATTCTGTGACAGAAATCATGACAACAATGTCAACATATGCAACAAAGCATTCTGTGACAGAAATCATGACAACAATGTCAACATATGCAACAAAGCATTCTGTGACAGAAACCATGACAACAATGTCAACATATGCAACAAAGCATTCTGTGACAGAAACCATGACAACAATGTCAACATATGCAACAAAGCATTCTGTGACAGAAACCATGACAACAATGTCAACATATGCAACAAAGCATTCTGTGACAGAAATCATGACAACAATGTCAACATATGCAACAAAGCATTCTGTGACAGAAATCATGACAACAATGTCAACATATGCAACAAAGCAAAGTTGTAACACATATCAAGTTAACGAATTGAACTTAAATGTTTGGTTGTGTGACTTGTATTGCAGACTGTCAGTCTGGAAATATTTTATTCCTGACTCATAGATAACTTCATATTAGTTTCTTTGACAATACATCGTCATCACATTATACATGTATATTTGATAATTTCTTTTCTTATTTTCCATATGTAATTTTACTTTTACCAACAACTGTGATTTTACTTCCTGCAACTACACAGTCTACCAATAAACATGATTTCTCTTCCATCTATTTATCCAACTAAAGTTTTCTGTCGTCAGTCACCATTGGCTACACACTATAAACTTGAGGTTTTAAGCACAACTTGAGCAGATACCTTTCAAGCAGGTTTGATGGCCTTGGCAGCTGCACCACTCTGTGCCAGAACCAGATGAGTACAGCCAGCATGGTGGGGAAGAGACAAGTCTTCAGTGACAACCACACCTTGCTGAAGCCGCCATTTGGATGTATTGCCTTAAAACACGACAAACTGCTGTTAGCTGAGTAGACACAGGCAATGGCGAACATGAGAACACTACACCACAACTCACACCAGCTAGTTGCTTCAATAATAGGTACTTTGCTAAAAAAGGGAAGTTCTTGTATTGTACAGTAACTAGTCCTTAGCACTGCTCAAGGAACAGCACTTGTAGTGGCGCAGTGAGGCTAGCTTCTCACTGGCAACTCAAGGAATTCACGTTCAAACCCTGTGCTGTCATCTCAAACCCTGGCGTAGTTTTTAAATTAAACATTGCTCTTGTTCATCAAACTGTATGAATGAATGAGAACTTGGTTTATAAACCGTGGCATCTATATGTGACTCGGGCTAGTGATGTAATTGCACTCTTGACGTGTATGCACACTTTTTATTTCTTTTTTGAGTTCATCTTTGAAATCTTTTAGGCTCCAACTATTACTAATGGAAGGCATATCTATAAGGTGTGTTAACAAATGCTGAATACAATGAATTAATGTGGCATTATGATGTAATAATAAGTTCACTTGAACAATACCTATATTATCGAACTCTTAACAATATATTTCATAATTAAATAAAAATCCTCTATAACTGTATAAAAAACAATATGGAAATAATCTACCATCATAATAGAGATAATAGCAGTGTGCCAGTGTAGCAAAAATAATTGTGGCCACAATACATGCTATATATTAAAATCACTGTGTAAACTTTTATGGGAAATAGTCAGTTGCACTGCAATTACTACACAATAAATATTCTCACACACCTACCCTCTACTGTTTATAACCAGGTTCATTTATACAACTACTGCACAGAGATGGAGTGATTATAATACAAATGTAATCGATTATGAGTACGTTTACTATGAAGATGTAGGATTACAATTACTTGGCTTTATAGATTAATGTAATTGAGTACGAGTACGAGATTACTTTGGGATTACATAATTACATAGTACGATAATTCCATCTCTACTACTTAATCAGTCTGGAGCAATGTGGATGAAACAAAATTACCAGAAGCTTCGAGATGACTGCATAATGACTTGGACCCAGAAGCTGATGATTATTGTAATTTAATATAGTCACAATTACTCACAATCATATATATGTTGTTGAGTACACCAATTCCTGTATTCATCTTTCTTTTCTCATCCACAGGCAATCGGATGTTGATGAGATAAAAGTCATGATGGCAGCTTCCCAATTCAAAAAATGGAAGAAGATCGCACTCGATCGGCTGACCTAACTCCCTCTGAAACAATAACTCACTACGTGACACTGCTTACCGGACAATGGCACACAATAGACAAGATCAGATGTTTGACACACCTTTAAAAGAAATACGTAAATTTGACCATAATATACCCCTGCAGAATAGACTAAATATTGAACACATGGCTGGGTATTCAAAACAGAATAAAATGGATGTGAAATGGATTTTTTTATTCCTAATTTGAATTAAGTATACTCTAATATTAGTATCTTGATATTCAAATCAATATTTTAACCCTCTCCACCACCCTGTTCATAGCCACTTTTGTTTTGTTCAAGCTCTTTTTTGTGCTTTTCTGTACATTTTCTGCACAGTTTTTTGCAACACCTCTTTTGAAAGTTTACAGATAGCGTTCAATCCCGGTCAATTTAAATATACTGTATATGTTGCAGAATAGGAAATAATTTTTAAAACATTGACTGAGTTTTATTTATATTGGCTAACCTTTGCTAAATTACACTTCAAATCACGTATTTCTGTTGATCTGGCAATCTCAGTCCAATCAGAATGATTGTCATGTTTGTTTTTGTAGCCGAGCCGTGCATCCATTGTGATAACTGGATTGTCATCTGTAATAAAAATGCAAAATTATCATAAATTATTAAAGAAGCAAATGAAATTAAATGAAACAGGAATTACAGAACACCTTGATCACATACAATCATGTTCTTTACGAGACAAACACATTTCACTTCCCCCCATAATCAACTGTTTCTGATGGGACAGTTTCTTCAAAGTAAACATTGCTGAGGGTGACATAGGTGTAAACAAACTGAAACAACAACAAAATGTAATAACATATGTAACTATGTTTGGATGGTCTTTTGCTAGACTTGTTCAATGATGCAGATATTGTGGATATGACAGTGCTAACAAAAATTATTGTTTAAAAAGGTTTATATCATGAATAGATTATGCAACATTATGAACGTAGTATTATGACTTACCAAACTCGACATCAGGATTATACTCAACATCGAGCTGAAGCACACTGATAATGTTCTGAAACCACCGCGACATGTCCAGTTCATGTCCACCTCTTGGGGTAGGGAACTGGAATACGAACACTATCTCATTGGTCGAGATATGATCCATCATGATTCGTGGATCATTAAACTCATCCACAAATTCACATCTTCCCTCTCCACGGGAGTAGTGCCACTTGGTCCACGCCCGACCTCCGCCAGTGTCCAGACATTTAGTTCCCAGTATATTCTGCACATTTGTTGGCGCAGGGGCTACAAAAATACACACATACTGCATGACGATGAATGTGGCCTGAATTATGTAATTAAATAAGTAGCTATAACGGGACAATTTTGCTTGCCAAGTAGCTATAACTGAAAAAGGTAGCTGTTAACGGGAAGTAGTTATAACAGGAAGTAGCTATATCGGATCTAGATAGTCATGTGGTCTAACACAAAATCACTAGCTTACCCTTCATCTATACGAAAAAGATGATTTAAACAAACGTTCCGCAAAACATCCAAACAAATCCACGTTAGTCGCTAGGGGCGCTGATACACAACTAGGGTCTAGTTGCGTATCAGAGCCTCTCGCGACTAACGTGGATTTGTGGAACCCCATTAGGATATCCACATAATTACATACATGTCACAAAACTATTGTTAGAGCATCTACTTGACAAGTAACAATCCAAGTTAGCATTATGTGTTGAGCAGCTCGCCAAATCAGAAAAACTCTTTATTTCTCATCAGAACGAATAAACATAGACAGGAAATGACACAACAGCGTAAATTTATACTATGAAGAATTAGTATGTCCACATACATATGCCATCACAATATTTCTAAGTGCACATGCATGCTCATTAAAATCTGCTCAACAAATAATTAACCCCAGACCTGCTCGATACATAACGAACCAATTCGGCATTATTTCTCGAGCAGCTCGTGAAAAAAAGGTCTGAGTACCCTTTATTTCTCGAGCTGCTCGCTGATTCCTTCTTATTTACCGAGCAGCTCGCGAAATGGCCCGAGCCCTAAATATTCTGACTCTGTCAACATCTCTTCTTTAGTCTATTTGACTATTATAGATTAGATGTCTATAGTCTGATTATTTTCTGTCGTGCGACTTTACCAAGGCAGTTGGTCTGCGGGAATCATCTCAGTCAAATAGGTGCTGCCCGTTATTCCAATCGTACATTCAATACACTCTGGCTGGCACTATTCACAATGATTACATCGATGTCGATGAGATAACTTACCTATCAATCCTCCGATCAGGTAGAAAGTAATTTGGAGCAGCAGTAAACTCACTGTCAAGTACACCAGCTTCCGATTACTCAACGTTTCCAGAACGACGCCTTCCGCCATTAGATCGGCTTCAATTGCACCCAACGCTGACTCGGAAAGACATGCATGCAGCAAAATAAAATTCGAAAGTTACAGAAACTTTTACAACTTCGACCCAACAGCAACAAAGACAGGTGCGACCACTGCGCCTCTATCGGAAATTCTACGAAACGCGATAACTTCTATGTTCTGAAGAACTAAGGGATTGTTACTTTTGTATTATATAACAATATAAAGTGTGCATGCCACTTATGATTCAATGTATATAAGTTACACATGATAGATACGGGAAAGGCTAAAAGCCCGAGTTTTCGAGACCATGACGTCACCAATTTAGCATTTTTTGTTACATCCGAAATCGGAATAATTGTCAATCCGATACTGGTATAGTCCAATACTGGTATTGCACGTCCGCGATCTTTACCAGAATAGGAATTCCGACAGTGGACGTTCCAAATCGTAGCCTCGGTTACCCAGGCTCCGTGAGGGGGCAGCGCTTTTAAGCCCCTCAACTCTGCCGGGTGAAAGTAACGCTCTGCATTTGTTACCCGCCAGGGCGATCTTACCCCAGATTAGGGTAGAGACGCTGATTGGCTCTCAGGCCAACTTTGAAATAAAAATTCAAATAACGATATACTTTTACAACATTATTTAATAATGATATCCTATGAAAAGTATTCAACATTGAATTTTATCAACACAAAAATAACTAACAATTCAAATTTACAGATGTTTATAAAATAAGAATTACGGCAGAATTAACCAGTATCCGTGAGGTGGCAGCATTCTTTAGCCCCACACAGATAACATACAAATTAAAGGACAAAAAAAGGCTACGGCTTCGTGTCATACACCTAATAGAGTTTATACAAAGTAACAATTTCCACATATACTCAATTTTTTAACGTCAGCGGTTTACTCAGAATGTGACTTTAAAGTCTAAAATTATAACGAAATCCTCGATGGTCTAGACGCCGCCATAGGTGAAGGGTTAATTTGGCTTGGCCATTCAGCGCGCGACATTCTATATCTCGGTCAGCTTCCGGCGACGCTGTTAAGGGTCAACAACTTCGAGTCTTCGACAGTTCGTTCAGTTGGCGTGACATCTAGCAGCTGCTTATAGACGTACATCTAAATATGTGGTTAAATCTATGGTAAACTTGACTAATTATGCCTTCGTGTTCGGCATACGGTTGCAATGATAGTTGAAACAACCGGTAGTATTGAAGCAATGGATTCACGTTGGTGATTTGCGGGCGTACTGTTTGTCACTTTGCTCGGTCCATTTTGAGGAGAAATGCTTTGATGTAGACATGTATCATCAGTTGATGGGATGATTTCAGCGATAACAATAATAGACAAGTTTATATTTACCGTCATCAGCATGTTACGCGCGTTGCCGAGTTGCAGCCATTTCATGACAACAGCCAAACCCTATGCAAGGAATCTACATGGAAAGCGCCTCGATCACCGTCGTGACGTCATTCTTCGTCTAAGATGGGGTAGCGCATAGAATTTGGATGGCTGGGTGTTAACAAATATTTTTCTGGTAAACCGCTGGCGTTAAAAAATTGAGTATATGTGGAAATTGTTACTTTATATTAACTCTATTAGGTGTATGCCACGTAAAAGGTAACTTTGTTTGTCCTTTAAATAAGGATACCTTTTTTATCAAATAATGCTGTATTATAAAAACTATTACAAAATTAACTTATATTAACACAAAAATAAATAGAAATACAAATTTCCAGATGTTTATAAAAATGTATTACGTCAGGATTAACCAGTGTCCGTGAGGTGGCAGCATTGCATAGATCATGCGGATAAATATTCAAAAGCTGTCTTCTCGGCGTAGTTAAGCGAGACTACCCAAATCGTAACGGAATGTAACGGCTTATCGCCCACCTCATGGCGATAATGGACTATGTAGCAGCGTTTGTTTGACGTATGCTGGACATATGGATTAAAATTATTATATCTATATTTAGTATGTATCATATTGTGTGTGGGTGTGTGTGGGTGTGTGTGTGTGTGTGTCCGTCAAGAGGCGATCATGGCGAGAGCGGCGCGGCGGAAGGGTGGAAGGGCCATGTCCAATATGTAGGTCACATAGGTCACGTTCTCCAAAAATAGTCAAGAGGCGATTCTGGCGCGGAGCGGCGCGGCGCGTAAGTAGGGTGGAAGGGGCATGTCCAGTCTGAACACGTTTATTCATAGTGGTATCACTTCATGTCCAGTATGTAGGTCACATTAGTCAACTTCTCAACGTAAGGAACTTACATATGCCGTGCGTGCGCATGCGTGTCGTGCCCGCGTGTGTCCGCGTGTGTTCGCGTGTGTCCGCGTATGTCCGCGTGTGTCCGCGTGGGTTCGCGAGTGTCCGCGTGTGTCCACGTGTGCCTGCGTATGTCCACGTGTGGCCGCGTGTGCCCGCGTGTGTCCGCGTGAGACCGCGTACGATCGCGTGTGTGTGTCCGCGTGTGTCCGCGTGTGTCCGCGTATGACCGCGTGTGACCGCGTGTGACCGCGTGTATCCGCGTGTGGTCGCGTGTGTTTGCGTGTAACCGCGTGTGTCCGCGTGTGACCGCGTTATTTTCTGTTTCGACTTGATAACCTTGTCTTATTTTCGTATTTTACTAAGTCGGTATGGTAATTAGGTAATTAGTCGCCAGCGCCATCTAGCGGACAAAACAACTACTAACTAGAGTTAGACAAACCATTTATTTAGTTTAACTACGGTTTGACATAGAAAAAAGTTGGGGTTAACTGATCGAAAATTTGATACCAAACTCCGCTCCCGCGGATTCTCATTTTGTTTTGAAAATCCGTATTATCAAGTCGAAACAGAAAATAACGCGGACACACGCGGATACACGCGGACACACGCGGACACACGCGGACACACGCGGACACACAGGGACACACAGGGACACACACACACGGGACGGACGGACGGACGGACGGACGGACGGACGGACGGACGGACGGACGGACGGACGGACGGACGGACGGACGGACGGACGGACGGACGGACGGACGGACACACACGAGAACACTTACGGACACATACGAACACATGCGAACACATGAAAACACTTACGCACACACACGGACACACACGGACACACGAGGACATAGGACGACACACGCGAACACACGCGGTCACACGCGGACACACGCGGACATACATGCGGACACATGTGGATACATACGGACACACAATGACACACACGCGAACACACGCCGACACACGCGGACACACACGGTCACACGCGGACACACGCGGTCACACGCGGACACGAGAACACACGCGGACATCGTGCATTAGTGTCGCCCCTTTACGGACAATTCACGAACTAAAACTGTCCAAATTCGTGTCTTATTTTTGAAAAGGGCTAAAATGGCGTTAGGGGTCATGTAGCGTCCCCTCGCGGATAGATAACGAATTACAAACTAGGTGAAACAACAAGTGGAGTCATGTGACGGATATGTATTCAGCTATTACCCCATAAATACGTGTGACTTATTTTTTAAGCTGCTTTTTAAAATAGTCAAGAGGTCAAGAGGCTAACCTGGCGAGCGTTTTCATTGGCTGTTGCACACGAAGAAGAGTTTTCATTGGCTGTTGCGGAGAAGGTAGGAAATGGGTTTTTGGGGCAGTTTTGTAGGAGCAATACCTTTGAACCAAATTGGGTTTTAACATTGTTTTAATGAAACGGCTTTATGAAAAAACCGAATACGTCTTTGTCTCATGACATGGAGTGGAGAAAGGTAAACGGTTATAAATTGCTGTATTAAACTATACCAAAACATACTTTAACACAGCACCCTATGGTAGACCTGTCGCCGGTTCAACTATAGGCTTTTGTGTCATTTCACTACTTTTCAGCGTTTCACAGCCATGACTTTGTCAATTTCACGTATTTTTAGTGTTTACATGCGATAACTTTGTCACATAGAAAAAAGTTGGGGTTAACTAAGCAAACATTGCTGTTTTTGTGTGACCTGGGTCACAAAAACAGTAAATATGAAAAAAAACTTGACAAAGTCATGGCATGTAAACACTAAAAACACGTAAAATTGACAAAGTAATGGCGGTGAAACGATGAAAAAAGTTGGTACACCGAGTTAGTAAAATATAAAAAAACATAACAAAGTTATGGCGTAGAATAGAAGAATATACTATTTTACTACAAGTTACAAGAATAACTTAGCAGAATTTGTGAAACACCACCTGTGTAACGCAATGAAACGGTGAAACGTTACGAAATGGAACAAGGCGAGTACACTGGCTCAGTGAAATGAGAAAAGTTGGCAGGGTTATTGCGTGGAAACTTTAAATGGCACTAGTTTTTAACGTTATCACTATGATTGAATGTGTAATTTTGCAAGAAATTGTGCTATGGTCCTGATGTGACCCGACATTTTGACGGAAGTTGTGTTTTGCACATGACAGGAAGCGTCATTTTAACGGAAGTTATGGTTTGCGCATGACATAAAACTCTCCTACCGTCGTGTTTATTGGTTGCACAACGACAAATGTAAGTTGCCTACGTGCAGAACGTGATCGGTGTGTGCTCCATACTGAACATGGTTGCGACGCGTGAGCTACAATTTTGCATTGTTGGAAGAAATGCTATGTGACCTGCATACTGGACAATACGCGTGCGCATTGCACGACATATGTATGTTGCCTACGTGCAGGACGTGACCGGTTTGTCCTACATACTGGACATAGTAGCGACGCGTGAGTTACAATTTTATATTGGAAGAAATGCTATGCGACCTTTACACTGGACGACACGCATGCGCATTGCCTACGTGCAGAACGTGACCTGTGTGTGTGCTACATACTGGACATATAGTGAGACCCGCCATATGAATAAACGTGTTCAGACCTGTGAACGTACCGGCACTACGTGACAGATAAAATGTATTACATTGTTTTTATTTACTGCCGGTTGCCTAACAACCTATAGTTGAACCGGCGACAGGTCTACCATAGGGTGCTGTGTTAAGGTATGTTTTGGTATAGTTTAATACAGCAATTTATAACCGTTTACCTTTCTCCGCTCCATGTCATGAGACAAAGACGTATTCGGTTTTTTCATAAAGCCGTTTCAACAATGTCAAAACCCAATTTGGTTAAAAGGTATTGCTCCTACAAAACTGCCCCAAAACCCATTTCCTACCTTCTCCGCAACAGCCAATGAAAACTCTTCTTCGTGTGCAACAGCCAATGAAAACGCTCGCCAGGTTAGCCTCTTGACCTCTTGACTATTTTTAAAAGCAGTTAAAAAATAAGACACACGTATTTATGGGGTAATAGCTGAATACATATCCGTCACATGACTCCACTTGTTGTTTCACCTAGTTTGTAATTCGTCATCTATCCGCGAGGGGACGCTACATGACCCCTAACGCCATTTTGACCCTTTTCAAAAATAAGACACACAAATTTGGACAGTATTAGTTCGTGAATTGTCCGTAAGGGGGCGACACCAATGCACGACCTATCCGCCAGGAGGCGCCACTTAAAAAAATAAGACGCACGAATTTACGTAGTACTAGTTCGTGACTTGTCCGTAAGAGGGCGCCACTAGTGCATGTCATATCCGCCAGGAGACGCCACTTGACCTTTGACCTTGATACGTGACCTTGACCTTCCACCGGAGCGGGTGGAATTGGCGCCATTCCACCAAATTTGCCCCAGAAATTGTGTTCATCATTTTTCACCGGAGCAACAATTTTGACCTTTGACCTTTTTTCCTATCTTTTAACATGGTGACTTCAACCTTCCTCCGGTGGAATTCCACCGCTCCGCGCACAGCATATCACGATAGGACCCTACATTACTACTGAGGTGTCGTCGTCTTGTGAGTATCTAGGCAGAAAGAACTGGTCCGAACCGTGTAAAACTTGACTGGCACTGTTCACAAATGTGACGGCCATGCCGAGCAACATATGTGAGAAAAACAACGTGTCTATAGCGTGTATAGCTGCGCAATAATAGGGGTGGTGCTTGCGGCTGTTCACGCAGTTGCAGAAACGACAAGCGGATATCTGCCAAGGCGCGGAAGCGGGTCGAGCCATCACTCGTGATGTTAATGATCATTGTAGATGACACGTGAAGCCCCATGCCAGGACATCGACACACGGATGCAAGCCGACCAGTCCAACCCAACGTCCCACGAGCCACAACTGCAACAAGGAAATATACCAAAGCAGTTGCCGCACATATGAGAAAACGCGACTGGCGCGAAGGGCAAAGTAGCTGCAGGGGCAGGGGCAAAAAAGGTGCAGGAGTACGCCAGAGCAAAGGCAATGAAACAAACAAAAACACACCCTCAGTGGGACTCGCCCATCGAGGGAAACAAAACATAGTGAATATGATACACAATGGCAGAAAATGAAGCACTAAGACAGGTGGCCAAACCAGGAAACAGTCGGAGGCATGATTGTGGCGCACCAACGTGCCTGAAACAAAGTACAATGTAGAAATGCATGGCATGTTGGCGGCCGGCTGCAAAGCAAGCTCGCAATAACTGTATTGGTTAGAATGCAGGCGAAACATGCCGCCTGGCTTGTAGCTAAAACGGATGTGGATGAACGCGTCATCACATAGGGCCGACCGTAATGCAAGCCTAGTAAGAAATGCGTGGTCAAAAACAAGGGCAGTTAGGCTCGTAGCATATATGAGTATGGAGTGCATCGTTATCACCATGGAGCAACTGCAAGGCAAGCCTAAAAATAAAAGTGTGAGCAACAACAGCCAGTCCAGGCAGACCGACTTTAACGCATACATTGGTTGGGAACATATCAACACCATCCTGGACCGACCACTTGTGCAAGCCCAACAATAAATGTAGGGTCTTCAACAGCCCGTGCATGCATACCGGCTCGAAAACGTAAAAGGGTGTGGAATACAGCGTCATCACCCTGGGCCGACCACAATGCACGCCCAATAATAAATGTGTGATCTGCAACAGCCAGTTCATGCAGACAGGCAAGAACGCATAAAAGAAATGGTATGAAACACATCACCACCCCAGGCAGTCACATAGCCAGGCTGGAAGCAAAAATCGGTGTGAATCACGTCGCTATCATCATGGACACGAACACCAATCTAGACATGGCCCGCAACATGACCTGTGCAAGACGGAATAATGTGGCAACGGAATATTATCCACATCCTGGAAGACAACCTACAGACCCCCAAAAAATAAAACGCATGCAGATTTAGCGCATGTAAGAATGCAGGGCCTTGCACCAACTACTATATACACCTAGTAGTTAGGCATGTCGGCCTCACGGCACAGCCTGTCGGGAAAAACAGATGAAGCAGAATATCATACTCGAACGATGGTCACATAGATACGAACAGTAAGGCACATCACAGACAAATAAACCAAAATTGCACATCTGAAAGCAGAAAGGCAAAGAACATACATATAAGAAATAAATAAAAGTGTTAGCCAACATGGCAACCTGGTCCTGAAAGAATGACATGGTAAGTATAACCAATAACAAAGGGGAACTCCTGCAAGTAGTAATGTAGCATGTGCATTTGGTAGGCATCCTATAGATCAACATAAGGCATCATATATGAAGAAAGAGTAAGCAGGAGTACACAAGTGAAAGGAAACATTAAGGTATGACCCGGCAAACACAGCTGTTGACCTGCTGACTCCCTCTCGATGGAGTAAGTGTGCAAACAAAGTTGGGAGAAGAACATTTAATAGCAGCACGACGCAGAAATAAGTAAGATTAGGCCAAACCAAGATCACGCAAATGCACGCCGTCTGCAAAATAAACATTTGCATACTGGGGGCCGGCGGCATCACTGCTCTCTAGCATCACGTAATGACTGATACAACACGGTCAGCAAAAGCGACTGG
This sequence comes from Oasisia sp. SBJ-2009, assembly GCA_964017155.1. Classification (NCBI taxonomy): domain Eukaryota; kingdom Metazoa; phylum Annelida; class Polychaeta; order Sabellida; family Siboglinidae; genus Oasisia; species Oasisia sp. SBJ-2009. The sequence continues at coordinate 24,414,263 of OZ024863.1, forward strand.
GCAATAAAACCCGCCAGTCGACAAGCCGACACTGTAGGCATCACTGAAACGAGATAGGTAAATTAGTCAAAAACGATGTGTGCAGACCTGGAAGCCAGGCAAGGTAAACACAAGGACGGATCATGTACCCCGGGTACCTATACCCAACAACAAGATAGCAGGAATGCTGCCAGGACAGCCGGCCGCCCTGAGCAGTGGCGAGGAGATTCCTGAAAAATTAATAAAACAAACTACAACAAAACGGCAATCATTACACAAATATGCAAGCAGGAGGCGCCGTGTGATATAGCCGCCATGCCCCACACCCCACAATGGGGTAGAGATGCATAGTTAGCAAACAGTAGCAATAAAGTGGGCAAACATTGCGAGAACACTGGAAAAACTGGCTAGCTAGACAACATTTAACAAGATTTAACAAGATTGCCACCTAGAGAATCAACTCTAGATGGCAGGTGGACAAGGAAGCCCTTTGGCTTATCGAGAGTCCAACCTATCGATCTAAATGTACCCAGCCCTTCTTAGGTACATGTCAATTTTATTTTTAAACATATTAACACTACTAGCACCTACACAATCAGCCGATAATATGTTCCATTCCTTTACTGTTCTTTGTGAAAATGAAAATGTTCTAATATCTAGTCTACACTGCTTCTTTGCTAATGTAATTCCATGTCCTCTAGTCCTTCTCTCTTCCTTAACCGAGAAAAAAATATTTCTGTCAATATTTTCATACCCATTCAATATTTTAAAAACTTCTATCTGATCTCCTCTGAATCTCTTGGTTTCTAGTGTTGTTAATCTACATTCTTTTAGACGCATTTCATAACTAATATTCCTGAGTTTTTGTACCATTTTAGTTGCTCTTCTTTGTACTCTTTCTAGTATATCAGTATCCTTCTTGCGATATGGCCTCCATGCCTGTATGCAATATTCTAAATGAGGCCTAACTATTGTTTTGTACAGCGGTATTATTAGTTCTTTTTCCTTGTACACTATATTTCGCCTAATTAATCCAAGAATTTGGTTTCCCTTTGCTGCTGCAAGTGCACACTGTTCTGATACCTTCATATCAGCACTAATTGTTAACCCTAAGTCCTTTTCCTTTACAGTGGTATTTAGTACAGTATCACCCATTGTATATTGTGCATCTTCATTTCCATGTCCTGTGTGGAGGGACAAATCAAGCCAGCCACTGCAAAGTATGACCGAGAAGTACAGCACCAGCTGGGGATACAGCACCTCCTGAAGCGAACGAAGGACATGCAACAATAAAACAACCAGTCTGCACAACAGGTAGCCACAGCAAACTAGTGGAAACACATCAACATACCACTCCAACCAAACATGGCCCAACAATAAAACGTGCCAACAACAAGATAAAGCCACTCAAACCGCCAGGTACCACGTACACGAGGGTGCAGAAACACCACATCACACCCTGGTCAACCACAGCATGGGCCTAACGCTAACAATGTAGGCCCAACAATATACACGTGGTCGACACCATGGCGAGGGCAAACACTAGCCAGGTAACACAAAGGGTGCGGAAACACCACATCACACCTAGTCGACCACAGCGTGGGCCTAACGCTAACACTATATGCCCAACACTATACAAGTGGACGACACCATTGCGAGGGCAAACAGCATGTTGAACAACATCAGGGCGTGGTAACAAACACCACAACCCTTGGCAGCGCAACGCACGCTTTGGGCAAACGCAGTGGCTAACACAACAAAAACATCGGTCAAACACCATCCAACGGTCAAACAAGTACAACCAATCAAACAGCCACACGACAGACGGGGGAAAACACTGTCCCACTGCAAGCAACGCAACAGCAAATCGACCACAGAACCTGGATAAGGAAAAAACGACTTCATAAAAGCATATCAACAAGGTATGGCCCGCTGCACTTCCAGGCGCGCCAAAACCTGCCCACAAACGACACACACGGCCCGGCAGGGTGGGCCGTCACCAGCAGCTGTGTACGTAGCCAGAAGCCCCAGGAGGGCAAACACACAAGTATAAATGGTACAAAGAACACACCAGTGATGCGTTGGATGCCATGACTTAACAAGAAAACAAAAACGAAACAAAAGGTCAGATGCAACAAAACAAAACCGAGTGCCAGGCATGTTGTCAGTCCTCCACCTAACAAGAAAATAAAAACAACATGACAGCCAACAAAACAGCAAACGCAATAAAAAATACGTGGCACACACAAAGAGCACAGCACGCATAAATGAGCTATAACTTATACTATAAGTATAACTGACCAACGCACAGGAAGCAAACAGACAGCCGAAGCCTGCAAAAAACAAATATCAGAAGCCAGACAGTGGGAACTGAAAAGCAAAGACACAACAACAGAACACCGATCATATACCACAGTGTAAAAGGAAGCCACGTCCAACAGGAAAAGACAACAACACAGAGCCAAACGCAAGCTGGGCCCCCTCGTATAAGCAAGCAAATGCCAAGGGACCACACCAGAAGGCGTAACGTGGCTACGTACACTCCGGAAACCCGCCAGACGGCGATACCGTCCGTAGGGCAAACCAGCGACAGCGATGGGGTGGGCAAGTAGCGTGTGGCTTTAGTGAAACAGTTAACAACTATATCAAATGATAAGCCCGGGCGCTAAGGAAAGTGATTAAGGGGCACCCAAAAACACGCCCCGAATTACAACAAACAACGACATGGCACAAACAACCGGCGGAGAATCCGACTGGCAACGCACGAGACTGTTAGATAAACGATCCCAGTGAGTCGCCAGCGATGACGTAACGCCCACAGCGGGAGCAACGCGTAACACAGCGCGGTACTTGGAGACGACCGCAAATGCGGTGACGCGCGTAGAAACAAACCACTAACAAAACACGTCATTACCCGACACAAACTAGATGCAAATAAGCAACGATTAACTCACCAAAGTATACGCAAATGCAGATCGCACGAAAGAGCAGCACCCGATGGCCAGCGTCGCCCACGTACTGCGCACTAACAACGTATCGCCGACGAGAAACGGGGCCGAATAGCGCCAGCATATCGCAAAAGATTACGTCAACCAGACGCAACAAGGCAGCGCTGAATGTTCTGACTGTATGCAAACTTCTACCAAAACTAACCAAACGCCACCCAGCTTCACTCTGGCCTCAACTAAGGTGACATTGTCCAGATGTAGACTGGACAATGTTTACAATTTAGTGGCTGCTATGAGCAAAACGTATTTAATCCCTGCTGGAATAAATCCATATATCCATATCTGTACTGAGTTAGTTAAGTTGTATATATATATATATATATATATATATATATATATATATATATATATATATATATATATACTTATATAAAATACGTTACTAAAATTCTTATAAGAAAATAGAAAAATTATGAGTACACTAGCTTCCATCGTAGGTGCAGAACAATGTACTAGGCCCTGAAGACAGTTGAATAGAAAAAGTTGCTAAAGGTCCGACAAACAATTCATCTGGAAAATTGACCAAATTATAGGTAATAGTGGATATAAAATGTTATTTCAAAGTCATACCCATCTCAATGTCACACTACATTGAGGTCAAAAAATTGGTTTTACAAATATATTTGACATCATAAACATGGTAATTTTTAAATAGTTTTTGCAGGTCCCTATAATTGTCAGTTGACACCTCTATGTATAGGCATCCAGTCACTGTCTGCCAAATGTCATTAGTTGACAGTTATGATGTCACGCCGTACAAAAGCATAATTTCTACTCGCCCAATGCTATGTTCAGTGCAACTAGAAATTCACTCAAATTGCGCAATGCCGATTCTACATTATGTGGTACATCCCCAACAACAATAACCTACTACAGGTGCGACCAGTGTGCCCCTATCGGACTTTCTACGAAACAGTAACTTCTGCGTTTGGACTGTTTCTTTGTGTTTTATATTTAACATATAAAAAATATATGTGCCACACGTGACTCAGTGAATATAAATTATGCATGATAGTGATATGGTGACAGTTTTGTGTGTAAACGAAACTAAAAGAAATCGGTACTGGCTAACTAGTGGCGACACCAAGAGCAAAGTGAGACAATTACGTTGTGTTGGGCGTTCTGCCTCTGGCTCTGATGTCAGTGCGTTTAGATATTTAATTTATTTTAGTTATTGTTCTAACTGCAGACTGATATAATAAAGCACTTTTAGCAAATGCGGTAAGAATCTGATTGTGTGTAGTAGATCAGCCTATTATAACAAATTATGTCAAAAAGACACGTTTGTCTAAATATGTAATGTGTGTAAAAACCTCGACTTCCAAATCCAGTCCAAGACGAGCAGACGACCACATTGTCATTGATCATAATTAAGACAACACAAAGTGACAAACAAGTCAACAACTCGAGTTAGAGACACAATCACGGTGACATTGTTCTCAAAGTCTCACGTTACGATTTAGTGCAAAGAGAAGTTCAGTCCTTTGGCAAACCCAAGAATTTTAGTGGTTAAATTTGCTTTGGAAATTCGTGTAATTAATAATTGTGTGTTAAATTTTCGCAATATAAAATTTTGTTGTACATATAGAGTTCTGCATTGTCTATTAATGTCATCGTCATCTGAAATATAGTTTCCAAGATATTTATATGCATGTAGCTACAACATGCAGAGTAACCACTTTTAGCTAAAATTCAGGGATAAAACATCCTTTTAAGGTCGCAGATCTAAATATCATAACTGCAGTCTTCTTAGCATTGTATTTCACATCATGGCTCAGTCCAAATTTCTCACATTCATGTAGTACCTGGCATAGTCCTACCGATGAAGGTGAAATCAAGACAAAATCATCAGCATACATTATGTGATTAATAAGATGACCATTCATGCTACAGCCAACATTACACATTTTAAGTTATTCGCTCAATTCATCTACATATACATTACATAAGTAAGGGGATAATATCCCCCTAGTCTAACACCATTGGTCACTTTAAATTTGGTAGTCACCACACCTTATGCAAGTGGTCTGGTTGTGACACCAATAAATTAATATTCGTAGTATATACACCGGCACACCCCTTTTACTGAGATTCTTAAACAACATTCTGTGATTTACTCTGTCAAATGCTTTACTAGCATCAAGAAAACATACAAATACACTGCCATTCAGAGTTCGATATAAATCAATAATTTCCTGTAACACATATATACACTGGTCTGTACCATGCTTCTTCTTGAAACCAAACTGATTCGGATTAGTATCCAAACATATTTCAATTTTCTCTAGTGTATAATTTCTTCAATAATATTGCTAAACATACTAGCTAAGGCAATTGGACAGTAATTGTCTTTAGAAGATTTTTTATCAGCTGTATCCTTAATCACTAGCACAAGTACATCTGACAACATTGACTCTGAATGAATATCATGCAAACATCTTTCAGTAAGCATACAATATTTACTTATGTCATTATCAGTCATGTTATTCCATCTTATTTTTGCTCTACCATTATTAATACTGCTCGTTAAATTTGGCATATTGTCACTATTTATGTACACTTTGAATGGTATATGATCTTCATCGCTGACATCATACATAATATTGATCTTACTTATACTACTATGAAATTCATTACTTGCTATCACATGATCTAGCCAGGAGGTTGTATTCCACCTTTCACTGACATATGTATATGATCTTTCTGGTAAGTGTGCACAAGATGAAATTGTAAATATTAAATCACAGACGAGTTAGGAGGGTTGTATTGTGTATTGTAAGTTTGTAACTAACTTCCCTTATGTCCACTTCTTAATGTTAATTAGTTTTATACACCAACTATATACACTAGAGTGTATAGAAAGATATACACTAGAGTGTATAGAAAGATATACACTAGAGTGTATAGAAAGTCCAGATGGAGTTTTTTTTAAACATATACTATATAGTCTAGACTCTTAGTCCTTTTCATGGCATGGGAGCATAGGCATAGCCAGTCGTACAGTTTCTGCTCTCTACCATTTTCTCACGTAAGTTATGTCACAACTAGTTTGTCAGATTTATCGTTCATGCACTGAGCATAGAAAGACAGGTAAATTGTGTTGTAACATTCTGTCTGTTAAAAATGCTAGACACATAACATGTCTGCAGGTATTTTATAAATGCTGAGGTGAATTGAGACACTTGATGGATTGAAACTTTTGTAATAATAATTTCTTTCAGTTTTAAAGTGAAATAACTTAGTTAACTTGTCAGATTGTTGATTTCTCATCTAGAATTTCTTGTCTAGAATATAAAAGTGACAACTTATTAAATTAGTTTGAAAAGCTGTTTGTAGAAACGTATTTAACCAAAATAAATTATGTTCTGGCTAATACAGAAACATGTCTACCCAGAATGGATACAAGGAGTCTTCATCATTGGATGACACAGATACAGTGAGTGAACATGCAGCCACTGCAGAGCCTGGAGAAGCCAGGTAAACTGACATTGAGTCATGACACATGATGAACTTCCATGATCAGTTGATGCTTTCTTCACAAGGTTATGCATCAATTGTACAAATCAAGTTTAATTATATACTTGATTACTAAACCAGATATATTGATCACTAGGATATGCATGTGTGGAAAAATAGAAATAATATTTGTAATACTGGTACGTATGTTTATGCACTGTGTGTAGCCAGATACTCATATACTGAAGTGACAGAAGTAATGCAATACTAAAGTTTAGAAATGACTGGAAAGCAACATGCTTCCATTTATACTTGGTTGAGTCTGACATTCTAATCACTGTCTGTGCTTCATATAAAACATATTTTGGTGTAGAGTGTGTTTTAATATAATCAAGGGCAAATTCTTATAAGCATTTAGTCTTTATGTGAAATTACCATGCAGTCAACCAACTCGAATTTACTTAGAGGTTTTAAAACATAATTATTTAAAATTGATACATAGCTTCATGAATGCAACAAAACACCACGTGGTTTATGAAATGTGGCCAAAACTGTACTTTGAAAAGGTTGCCACCTTAGGCTTGATGGGAATGTGTATGGTTATATTACATAAATTTAGGAAATGTAAAGTTCAAGTCAATCATCCAAATTAACATTCAACTTACAGTGTATCTTGTGAATATCAGTATGTGAAATGTTATGTTTCAATTTCATCTCAAGAAATGTTTCTTCTTTTTGTTATTATACACACACACACACACACACACACACACACACACACACACACACACACACACACACACACACACACACATCATATGCTAACGTTAATATATATATATATATGTATAATATATTTATATATATATACATATATATCACACACCACAGTTAATATAAATATATATATGTATATATCTATATATATTAACTGTTTTGTGTGGTTATATATATATATATTATATATATATACTGTGGTGTGTGGTAGCTCAGTGATTGGAGCATGGAGTTCTACATCTATAGAGCCCGTGTATGGATCATGTATGTTGTACATGTATGTTGTATGGATCATGTGTTGGATCATGTATGTTGTACATGTATGTTGTATGGATCATGTGTTGGATCATGTATGTTGTACATGTATGTTGTATGGATCATGTGTTGGATCATGTATGTTGTACATGTATGTTGTATGGATCATGTGTTGGATCATGTATGTTGTACATGTATGTTGTATGGATCATGTGTTGGATCATGTATGTTGTACATGTATGTTGTATGGATCATGTGTTGTTCCTTGGACCTGGGTCAAGTGTGTTCACTTTATGTTGCTTCAGTTCACTTATCTGTGGCTATGGACAGTGGTGGGTATTTGATGACATAGTTTTTGTGCATTAATTGCAACATTGAACAGGTCTGCCAGGGAATAAAGTGGTTTGCGCTACATAAGAATTTACATTTTGTATTTATAAATAAAATATTTTTTGTTTACCAAGTCATAAAATGTTTTTTGTAATAAGCACTTTTATACCATTATTTCTTGTTTGCCCAGTGGTCCTATGGCTGGACGTAGCCTGACAGAGTCAGTGAATGTCACTTCTATTGACACCCGTGGTCTCACCTTAGTCACTCAGGCCTCACTCAGTGAGAGTATGCAGCAACTTATAGATGACATCAATGCCAAGAGAAAAGAAGACACCCACTTGATGGAAAATTACAAGAAAGCATCTGAAATGCATGTGAGTCTTATTGGTAATGATAATTGGCTTAACTGTGATAAAGGTAGATGTAATGCGCCACAAACACCTTGATTTTATAGGTTGTGCACAAGTACAATACCGTTACATTAATTAAGCATCTCGAAATAAATGTGAAGTCTCGTCTCCCTCATTTATGTAATGCCTTGATGGTTTAATACCTTTGTAATACCTTAGGATACCTTAGGACGGTTCTGATCGCAGGATTCTGTGTTCCTCTATGATCAGCTCTTCGTTTTCATTATCTATTAATATTAAATCGCGTGTTCCGGTTCTATTGTTAGTAATTCTTAACGGTGCTTAGAAGTCATATAAAATATCCTGGTTATACCAAAATTTGTCTAGTCGTGTTTTAAATGAATTTAGAGATTTTGCTGTTACCACTGTGTCAGGGAGACTATTCCATGGTTCGGTAATTCGAATTGGAAATACATTTTTTCTTAAGTTTAGTTTGGCTCTTTGTGTGAATAGTTTTAGAGAATGTCCTCTGTTTCCTGTTCTTTGTGATATCTCATTGTTTTTCAACAGATGTGGTACAGATTCGTGGTCATAAATGTTGTGTATTATTTTATAGACTTCTATCATGTCTCCTCTTAATCTTCGATATGCTAATGTAGGTAGTTTAAGCAATTTGAGTCTTTCTATATATGATAGGTCCCTCATACCTGGTAATTCTTTAGTGGCTCTTCTCTGAATATTTTCTAAGGCAATTTTGTGTTTTATTTTATATGGGTGCCATACTGCCATAGCATAGTCTAGGTGTGATCTAACCATTGTTTTGTAGAGTGGCAAAAAAGTATGTTTATCTAGAAATTGGAAGGTTCTTCTAATTATTTTGGTCATTTTAGTTGCATTGTTCAAATGTGAGTTTTGAGTCAAAGGTTACCCCTAGGTCTTTTTGTTTATCATGTGTGTCTATTGTTTTTGTGACATTGTTCATTGTTGTATAGTATTGATTTTCACCTACATTATTTTTTCCAATTTCCATATGTGTACATTTATCGGGGTGTAGTGTGAGCATCCAATCATGACTCCATTTTTCTATGGTGGTTATGTCCTGTTGTAGTATATCTTGGTCATTGGTATTTATTATGGATCTAACTATTTTAATATCATCAGCAAATAGAAATGTGTCAGATTGAGTAAGGTCTGGTAAGTCGTTTATGTATAATACAAAGAGTAGAGGTCCTAGGACTGTTCCCTGCGGTATTCCAGATGTTACATCATGCCAATTTGACTCTTTTCCATTTACTGCCACCTTTTGTCTTCTGTTTGAGATTAAAGCCTCTATCCAGTTTACTATTTCTTTATTAATATTTAGACTGTTTAATTTACTTAATGTATTGATTCTTACGATGAGAGGTAGTTTCTTTAGAATCTCACCTTCTGTCTGAAGATCCTGCTTCCTCTGGCAACCACAATTTCTTCCCAGTTTTATATGAGATGCACTGACCAGGCAATATGTATGATAAGATTGCTGCTGCTGTCACTATGATGACGTCTCCAGCAGCATTTACGCATGGTTATAAAGGGCAACCACAAAAATACGATGTGAATAATCAAAAGGCATTATGTTATTTAATTTCTGGAAGTTACAGTTCAAGAGAAGAGATTGACAAGAAGTTAATTAAAGGAACAGGGATGGATTTGAGGTAAAACTAGCTAGACTTTTCAATCATTTAAAGTGGCACAACAAAGTATCAGTAGTCTTCATACTGATCAAACAGGTATCTAAACTGGACTGATGAGCTTATGATCTGCCTAGGCATTGTGTTGGTGGAGGAAATATAATAGTACAGATCCCCAAGGTAGCAAGGATACCGATTTAAAACTGGAGAGTTGTATCGTGGCAACTGAAAACAAGATTGCAGTAATTACATTCTTGAAGATATGTGGAATATCTTGCCAAATGAACATGCTAAGGATAATTCATGAAGGAAAGAGGATCATTCAAACATCTGCCTTATCCTAGTGTAACAGGAATTCCTGCATATTCGATTATTGTTTAAATGTTGCAAAGTGGGCCAGCTTAAGGCAGGTGGAACTGAGGTGGGAATGTATATTCAGACGAATTGCCAAATTTCAACAATTCCTGACTAATCATATGAAATTCTAGTTAGCATTATATCTTTTATTTACCATAAGTCTTGGTACAGTAATGAATTGTAGACACATGATTTGATGAATGGCTTGTACATCAGGAACAACATTTTTATAAGCATGCTGTTTAATCTTAATCAATGTATTTTAAGCACACTATTGTGTAATCCAACTTCTACAATCATTTCCAACCTAGCTAGATATGAAAATACTATTTAGAATTTTATATCAACAGAAAACCAGTCAGTAAGAACACATATAAACTTACAACATCTACGTTTCATAAATATATAAATAAAGATACCAGAAATTTGAAGTAAAACTTACATTTATGAAGTTAATAAAATTTCACTATTAACAAGGTGATGTCAATGTACAATGCTGCTGTTTCTGGGTTGAATGTAGGTTCATAAAGCAAGCGAGGTGTTGGAGCAAGTGATGTTTGATAATTATGAGAAACAAGGCAAGGTGATCCAGGCGAAACTGCATGAACTTGTTTCTGCACTCAACCGCACGGCACAGTTGGAAAGTGAACTGCACCAGTTCAAGCAGATGCTTGGCCTGCTCTACCAAGATATCCATAAAGAAAAGTGAACGTTTGTCCTTGGTAATATAATACAAACAACATAAGCAGTTGAAGTGTACTTAGTACTTGTGACTGTTATTTAAGTTGTTTTTATCATAAATGTATATTGATAGTATGGTGACATGCTAAAGGAGATTTCAAATACGCAGTGTATGCCAACATCCATTTTGTTGTGATATAATTTAATACAAATAGATATATAACATATTTTGCAGACTTTAATTCATGTAAACACAATGATTTCTCATAAATAATTCCTTGCTGTTTTCAGTCCTAACAGCAAATATTCTGTAGACGTTCTAGATAAACTGTCTTTTTGCTTCTTTTACACTGGACTCTTACACAGAGCTGTGATGTTGCTCCATATAACCTGCATTAGGTTAATACCTATAAACATCTTGAACCAGTGTAACAGTGGTTAATTGGAAAAAACATTAATTGTGTTTGCAGTTCTTGTAAACTGTTTAATTAATTATTAAGTTGCAACTCTAAAACATACAACATATTCTGCTTTTAAAAGTACATGTTTTAATGCATATAAATTATAGGATAATTGAGTAACAGCTTCTAGCATTAATGAGTAACAAACAACATAGATGATGCTGTGTCATTGGTGGTTTTACTCTTTATTTCATATCCACAATTATAATATACTGTACTGGATATATTTGGTCTAAGCTCTAGCCCAAACTACAGATTTGTGGTTGAATATTATAGTTGCGGTGTAATAAGTTACCATTTCGGATGTTTTCGAAACATGCATAGATACATTTGTTACAAACAATAGTTGTCTTGTTTTTTTTTTTTACAGAAATTTAACCAATAGTTATATAGTTTCCACAACTGCTTCCAGTTGAGCAGTTCATGTGTATATTTATGAATATACAGTGTACTACGGTATAAGACTAACTTCTAAGATTCTTGTGAAAATTTTCTCTAATATATCTGAAAGGTTTCTGTTGCAAAATATTTATTCTCTGCATTGTAATGTACAAGTATAGCCTTTGTTGTGAGTGTAAAAAACTGCAAACACTTGGAAATGCTAAAAGGCTTTTAGATGTCTTTGACACGTGTTGGTTGTTTTACTTATGTGACTGTTATTACTACATCTGTTACTTCCACAACGACTACCACTATTGCATTATTTGTGCATAAATTAAATACTCAGAAATACAATAAACGACGGCTGTTCGAATTAGAAAAGCAACGCATGAAGAAAAATATCCACCAGTATGACTGCATATGTTCACGTGTGCATTCATACATGCACGCATGCGTGCATGCACCCATGTGCGTACTGGTGGCTGGTGAACTTAAGGAGCAGTTTTACAGGCTGTAGGCACTTGGACAGTTGCATAGTCGTCAATAGGCTTCCACTGCGGGGTCTGTAGCATACTCAGTCTGATCTTTGCGTCAGAGGACGTCATCTGGTTGGCGGGCAGACAGTGCACTCCCATGAGTTGTGACTCCACTGCAGAGTGTACACAGCCTGCCGGGCAGGCCGCTACTGGGTCTACCGTCACGCAAACCATGCCGGCGTTGGTGCCTTCTACTAATTGGTGCTTCGCTGCTGGCATCACGGCACAGTCGCCAGCCATCATCGCTGCTGGTGCTCCTGAAAATACACGAATAAGTGTCACTACATGTATTACTACCACAAACTCAGCTACTTGCTGGGGTGACATGTCTTAGAAATATTACTTAGAAAACTTACCCAAAATTATGTAATTGAAAAATTAGTAACCGGGGCCCGTTTCTTAAAGAAGAGTTAACCCATTAGCACGCAGCCGATTTTAACGTGAACCTTTGGCTCCTCAAATATTTGACCTAGATGTTTAAAAATATTGCTTGCGCCATTGTCTTTGCTCTAGTGCCTTTATTATTCAATTCTTGCAATAGCATGTTGTCTGCATGTTGTAGATAATAAAAGTACCTACACAGTGGTGTCAAAACTGTTGTTATAACTTAAACATATGTTGACCATTTCTTGGTTAACATTCTGACATTTTGAAATGTTTTGTAAAATAACTACTTTGTTGCAGTGAAACGTGTTTATGCTTGGTTTTTCTACTGCTACAAGTTGGGATAATTTAAAAATTAAATTATCTACACACTGGTATAAATGTTTGTATAATATATTACACATTTTAGCTGTACACATGGCCAACTCCTGGCTGTAGGACATTTTTAAATGTCCAAAAACAAAAACTATTGCTGTTAAATTTCGAAAACGCGGTAAATATTTTTGAGAACGGAAGTATCCAAAATAGTCACAATTTAATGTAATAAGTCTAGATAGGTGTCGCATTTATTGCATCTCTTAGTCACTAGATGCAAACACGTAAACCGAATTCAAACGCTGTGATGTATTCGCAGGCCGGCTATGTCTGACCTGAGGAGATTCGGAGTGACCGTCAATGCCCGACTTGAGTGCTAATCGGTTAAGCAATTACTTACCGTCACAAATTTATAAATACCTACATTCACAAGACAATCATCTTGGCAATAAGAATATTATTAGCCACTTATAAAACTGACCCCAGATCGTCTAAGTACAGATAGATTAGATCATTTTATTATTGCAATTGTGATAGCTGCAAATTATTGCAACACAATCAATGATAGTTATGAGTTGTTAACATGGGTATTGCCAATACAGTGGGACTTCACTACAGTGTATTAAGGTCGCTCTCAGACCAAAGTGATCTGAATAGCAAAGTGACCTGAATAGTAAGGTGGCTGATTAGCAGGACTAATTTTCTCTACTTCATTGTTACAGGTATCATTTGGGGCTGTTGGGTCGGACCTTAATTGCAAAGTGGCTGTATTATTGATGTGACCATAAAGCAAAGTTTGACAGTACACTATTGTCACATCAGCTATAGTGAAGATAGTTCGATGTTACAGTGATTGTATTAACATGTATTACATAGAGAGTTTAATGACCAACCTGCAGGAGCGGCAGCAGCAATGGCCGCTGGCTCGCACTCAGCGGACGGTATGACGTACTGCGCAACAAACGCAGCTGCCGACGCAGCGATGTTCATCGTAGGACCAGCCATCTCACCCGCACGCTCGCCGTCAAAGTTTCCACACAGGCCACAGATCTGACCACGCATCATCGCTGAAACCTGAAGTGCCAACAGAAACGTCATAGAAACATGTCAACGCTAGCACCAGTGAACATTCCAGTATGTTAACACATGACCACTGAATGTTTTCAGTGAGAATTGCCTAGGTTAAACATGAATATAATGAAACTACTAACAAAATGAATTTGCTGAAGATATTAAGAATGCTCATCATGTAGATGGTGTTGTAAGAACCCTTGGCAACAGGCAACAAAGAATTTGATATAAAATTATGTAGATTGAATGATACAGGACATATTGATTGAATTGATAACTTAATTTATAAAATCGGCAATGGAGAAAGGTATAACAAAGTTAGAGAAGAATTTCACATACTCTCGGTACATGTTCACAGTAACTAAGCACCTGGCTCACTCTCACGAAAACTACAATCAACAGTGGGTACAGTGAAATGGAACTAAACAGATTGAGGAAAATTTATATGTGTGGAGCTTACACATTTTAAAAACAAGAATTGGTTACAGAATTGCACAAGAAGAGTGGGTGTAGTATTGTTTGTTAAAAAAGATTGTTGTTTTCTTTGGCCATTTGTGACATACAGTCGCCACTATTGCTAAAATTACACAAATAATGTGGTTAAGAGAAGCCATGGTGCAAGAAGCAGAGCTGCCACAAAGTGTGATTATGTTCAATGGCGCTAAACATTATTGCATCCATACAAAACATGTGGTGTCTTGAAAAGTAGACAACTTCTGTGCTTCCCATAGCATTGAAAATTCCATATGGGCACTACTTTTTGGCAATTTTCTTGCAATATTTTGTGCGTAGCGAAGAGGTGACGTCCGTAAAATGTGTTATGTGGACAAATGTTGGACTTAGTTTTTGTGTACATTATGCTTTCAATTTAAATGAACACAGTATTTTCGGGTTCATTTCCCACATACCGGTACTCACTCACTACAGCTGTTTAGCAAGTTTCCGTTTAGAAGTTAAAAAAATTTGATGGCAAAAGCATTCAACCTATGCAAGATGTTATGCATGGACAACGGGATCAATTTGATTTAATGAGACTTAAGTTTTAGGGATTTTTGGCTTAAAGCTCATTAATTTTTTTGAAAATGAATAACATGTATTGGTACTGATATAGTAATATGTGAAAATATTATTGGTTTGTGAATTGAATTTGGAGCGAAGGTTCAGGATGCCTCTCGTATGTAACAAAGACGCCACGTGCCTGGTGTCTGAGTTGCGTGTGCAACAGAGGCACAGATGTTTTAACAGTTGCAATTTATAACTTACCATTCAGTAAAAAACAAGCATGTACACTGTATGTATTATTGTATTGTGCATAATATTAACGACAGATGACATTATTAAAACTTGTTTGTGAAAATAATCCCCATCATGCTAGCTGTGGGCAATTTCAGCATGTTATACACTAATATACTTTGATTGAAATTATCCTGATTACATAACATCTAGGCTAACTATTGGTTTTCTTTATATATATCTGAAGCCAGGAGATGTTAGCTTTCAGTCAGTACAAATATCGTTTAAAATGACACAATTTGAATTTTTACCCCTTGTCACATTTCTTCAGTTTTCATGAGAATGAGCCACCTCCAATTATAATTTTGCCTATTAGTAAATTTTTATTTATTCATTAAGAATGGTTAGATTCTATAATTGTGTGTGATAGCACACAAGACAACAGTTATCTGTGTCAATCTAAACTGAGAGTGGTTATAAAGTCTTACCCAGGGAAGATTCACTCACCTTAACGATGACCTGATCGCAGTCGGTGGCAACGGTGATACCCAGCATCTTGGCCGCAATGACCACCATTCCATTGCTACGGGCAATCATTACTGCACCAGCAGCTCTACAACCAAATTAGCCATTCACTGCATTGCTGCACAGCAGACAGAAACAAGACTTTCTAGAAATGCAAACAGATGCTGGTCTGTTGGCTACATGTGTAACCTTTTATACATAATGGTTCTCTTTATTGCAATCGTAACTATGTCAGATTATTATAGTATTGCAGAAAGGGTTCTGTTCTGTAGTGATCAACCTGAAATGAATGTAGGTGGCTGTGGAATAGAACATAAGAATGATTAACTGGGCGTGGAGTGGCCCAAGAAAAGGGATGTAACAAGGAAAATACTTAAAATATGATGGAGACAGTGTTAAAGGATCTAAGAAAAACAGGTGATGAGCTACGAGTGAAAATAACTAGCAGTAGATGACAACAGGGAATATGATGCATCTGGATGGGTGACCAGATCGAATGACATGACACGACCTCATCAAGGATCCAGAGAGAAGTGCCCAGATGTGAGTCTTGCACCTTGACTCACCCGGCAGCTATTGTGACTGGAGCTGCGGCAGGGACGACACGTGGGATACCATTGACAGCAACGACAGGTCCTGACGTGTCTAGCATCACCTCGATCACACATCCTGGAACGACAACCTTCACAGTCTTCATCATCATGCTGGCATCTGCGGCGGTTGTGGTGACGGCGAATGCAGCCTGGGCACTGCAGTCCTTCGCAACAACAGCTTCACATGTGGCAGCCGCTGCTGGCATCTCAACGACAACATGGTCGAAGGTGGTCACTTTGTTGGCAGCCATGGCACACATGCCTGCAACAGATGATTGGCAAAGTTGTATGTTGTCTATCAGAGCTAGACATAAATGAGCATATATGAAGCAGTACAAAATCTCAATACAAAATTATTCTTAACTTGGTATGTGGTGGTACTGCAGACTACTATTTGGAGTTAAAATTAATTTAGCAAAAAAGAAATCAACATTAAATTTGTTTATATGCAGAATGCAAGAGTAAATAGAAATATCCTGATCTGACGACATGTAACTCGGCAACATTACATAGATCAGATGAAGCATACCCACCGGCATAAGCATCAGTTATGGACCAGGCAGCAGCTGGCATGGGTGGCATTGCTACTGCTGCTGCTGCAGGTGCTGCTGCAGCTGCTGCTGGCATGGCTCCAGCAAGAGCCACGTCGTACAGCATTGGCATAGCAATTGGCACATTCATCACAAACGCGGCCCCAGCAGCTCCACGAACCATCACAACCATCTGTCGACACAACAGGTTATGTCATGATACAATGTGTCAGAGGCTTATCAAATCTATTGTGATTGCTTACTGCCATCTCACCCATTTATGCAACATAAGTTAAGTTCACAAAGTCAGTATCTACTAGTCGATGACTTGTACATTTTCATGTGTTTTACAACAATAAAAATAAGATGCTAGCTGAATTATAACATTAAAAGTATTAACATTATGTTGTTGTCTACATATAAAGTAAACTATTAACAATGGACATGTAGGAATTTGTTAAACAGTTCCATATGTTTGACTTACTTTAAACAGGGCTGACCAAACCACGGATTTCAAACATATTCCATTTAAGAGATTCCTTGCTTCCAGATTCCTTACAACCAGTAAACGCCATGCATTGCCACAATTCTATTTCACATATATAAATATCAGAATCAGTGGAAATTCACGCAAAACGTCTTCACTACATAATAGCAAGTTCATTTCCTAAAACAAAATAGACAATTGCATTTTCTATAAAATGCAGTTATTTCAGTAGTACACACTGTAATGCTGTCGACAATATGACATAAAAAACAAACCTTCTGCCAAGCTGGAATGACCTTAGCAATGACTGCAATGTGTCCGGCAGTGGCTGCGGGTACAGTGGCTGGGATGGGGATGGCAGCCAGTTGTAACATAGGCTGGAGCATGCTGGCTGCAGCCACAGCCATGGCAGCTGGCATCTCCAGCATTGACGCTGGCATCTGGAGGGACATTTACAAAGTGACAGACACATATCTTCAGGCATCTACCTACACACTTTGGCAACTTGTGCATTCTTATATTTTATTACTCGCTATTTCGTATGACTTATGCAACTGAAACCTAAGGCTTTACTAGCTGGACTGAAATCAATGTGTAACAGTATTCGTATTTGAAATGCAGTGTCTTAAAAATATAAAACATTTATTTAAATCATTTTAAAGGAGGTAATATGTTACTATATTATTTATATATTATAAATATAATGTTCTTAAGACTATAAAAGATATTTTGAAGATTTACTGCCCATGAAATTGTGGTTAGTAAACCAAACATTCTTCATAGTTTTATAGCTATATGATCCTGGACGATATGTAAAGCAAGGGTGCCAGCTCCTATTTTTTCCGTTTAATATTACATTCCTACAATATGCAGGTTTATTGCTTGCCAATTTAGTTACTCTATTAAGCTAGGAACAATTTGAAAGATGCCTGCAAAACGTTCAAACAAAACATACAGTTTAAAAAAAACGGATTGGCAATAATGACGAGGCAAGCAGAGTTAACTGCAATACCGTTTGATGTTTAGGTTTCCCACATTCTAGATAGCAGATTTCCCATTACAAATTACTGCTTGGCCAATTCTGAGCTGACACCCTTTCTCTAAGTAATAACCAAATTATCCACTTTCAAAATAAATCTCCTTGCCACACAAGGAGTATTTCAGAGTTAAAGTCTGCACCCTTTTATGTTGAAGAATTCCACAATTTGCTACGTACAACAATCCTTGATACAGATTGTCTCACTTTAATGTGACAAGGCTGACTATTGTGACATTGATGAGCTGCGTGATGTCTCACCTTAGACATGTCACACAGGATGGTGGCGCTGTAGGCAGGGGGAGAAGCAGCAGCTGCCGCAGCAGGGGCAGCTGGTATCGCTGCTGCCATCGCTGGCAGGATTGAAGCTGCCAGACTCGGCATGTCTGCAGCGATGCCCATGTCGCCTGAAGCCAGCTGTGGAATGCAAAGTTTGTAAATGCAAAGTTCATAAAACTACACTATTCCTATCCAACGTGTAACAAACCAAGGTCTGTAATTATCAGAAAAAAATAAAATTGTTAATTAATATAAGTGTCACATCCAATGCTGTTCACGGTATACACAAATGTTAAAGAATATTGCATTTGAATAAAAACAATGGTTATTATATTAAAGATAAAATCAACTAATAACATAATTAAGGTTGCATTGGTATTTTAATAAATAAATTGAGACTAATTAAAATCTAAACATCAATAAGTTAGGATAAAATGTATATCAAAATAAATAGTTTAAATAAACAAAAACACAATCAGCTATTGTAAATGATTGATGGTAATCATATAATTATGCGGTCCTCATGCAGTATTGCATGCAGTTAATAATAATTTCCCTATGGTTATTGCTTCCTGATAAATCGAACATAATGGCACTATAGTCTACATACATCAACAAGTGTGCTTTATTTCTCACAACTTATAGCGTATGGCTATTATACACATACAAGAAATACACATGAAAAATATTTTATCGGCAACATTTCTTATTTAACCCTCTTCACGCAAAGTAGAACATGAGACCGAAACTACATTTTTCAAATGCAGTGAGGTCTGGGGACCATTTTGCTAAAATCTTCATAAGCTGATATATTTGATCTTGCTCTCTAAAATCAACTTCATACAGGAAATGGTCACCACCAGAATGTCAACTGGGACACTTACATCGGTGTATCATGGAAATAGTGTCCTTATAAGACAGCAGCCACCCTAAGTTTTTGAAAAAGCACAAAGTGAACTATTTAATGTTAGAACTCATTACCCCCATGCCCTAATACCTATGCCTACATGGTTGCACATACCTTCATTGCAATCTCAGCAATGGGAGCCCCAGCCTGGATGACCGCGACCTTGGCTGATGCCATGATGTCAGCTGGGGCCATAGGGGTCATATCAGGGATGATAGCGGCCATCATATTGGGCACTATCGCCACAATGTCTGCTACAACCTGAAACACCGTTTGTAGCACTATTTCAGCTAGTATCAAAATCACACTTGCAGTGCTTCTTTTTAAGGCAAGCGATTCGCTATCGCAAATCACCCATCTAGGAAGCGCTAATTACGATAATCGCTCCTATCACCAGACCTAATGGAATGTGGCGCCAACTAACGGCAAACATGAAGATCAATTGCCTAGTGTACAACATGCCAGAGGCTCGTCTCATGAAGCAACTAAGAACGTTTTTAATGCTAATAAAATGACTGACATAGTAAATGATCTGTTTAGATGTACATACGCATAGAAGTTTACGCAAACAAAAGACGCTAAGTAACTGCATACTTAAAAATTCGCTTTGCAAAACCAGCCACATAACACAATTGGACAATGAGGACAGGTAAGATGTGTTCAGTTAATACAATGTTAGCTGTGGCACATGTCCTTGATCACAATTTAACAACTTATACCACAAGAGTGCAAGCTACAGAAAACATGCTGGCAAGGAAGCCTTTAGATTAATTACCAACGGTTCAACAACAATGTTCCACCTACATATAACCATGCAGACCTCATCTTCAATGCCTACCTTGGTCTCGGCCGCTAGTCCCATCGCTGGTAGACAGATCACCTGGGCATTGATCTGGTTTGCCATGAGGTCAGCACTAGATATCACCTTGACCTGAGCATGTGCAAGGGCCATGGCAGCAGCCCCAGCATGGCACTTCACCACTGCTTGGATGGCATGGGTTGTAGGTGCACCCTGGATAGCTGCTGCTTGTGCCACCGGCTCAAAGGCAGCAGCACCAATAGCTGCTGCATCAGCTTGGGCAGCAGTAGCAGCAGCATCAGCTACACCAGCCGAACTGAAAAATGTAGTTGCATACACTGTCCTGGAGGACATCAGCTTACCTGAATAATCATAATCATACAGCATTTGTCTGCACCATAAATCTGTTAATTCTAGCCATTCAGAGGCAATTTACACCCTAATGCTTGGCACATATTCTGTAAAGAAATAATGGCTAGTTACTGTCTGACTGTCGAACAATACGTCCTCGCACATGACCACCAGAATACAGAAAACCTAAGCAAGAAATTGTGCATCCATTAATTTGTTTGACCAACAAACAGACAATGAATAGCTCATGTAAATGAGCCATTATTGATCACAAATGTTGCCAGCAGTTGTGCCTAGAATATATCACAACCGTTCAAGTGAAACAATCGACTAGATCAAGTGTCATGTGGACAATGCAGTGTTGACAGCCCTTAAATATAAGGAAGTACCTAAACGTTGGAATTGTGAGCCAACTCATCCAGCCTCCAGACGCGGGGGGAGCAGCGGTTGCAGCAGCAGCGGGAGCAGCGCGTGCATTCGCTGCCATTGGTCCAACGTATTGCACCTGAATGTGAACGTGTATGTTACATCTTAATTGTTTGCCATCATCTTTTGTCAGTGTTGCACAATTCACCATCATTAAAAACCTACCTTTATGATGTTATTTTCAACCCCCTCTACCGTGTATATCCTTCATCTTCAACAGTGCTTATCGATTTTATGAATTGAGACTTGACTGATCATGTTGCCTTGATGTGGCTCTGAGCAGGGATAGGCACATCAGAAATTACCTATATAACGATGTAATTAATGGGGTGGCTGCCATGAGAGTGACCAAAATGGTCTTAGTGACAGTCTCCTCGACTCCTGGTTATTTACCTACAGTAACAATTCATAATCACTTATAATTACATTTCTGTTATTTCTTACGCAATTACTTGGCAGTTTGCTGCACAGCGATACTAATGTAATATTATTTTATAACTTGAGCTGTAGGTAATTTGTATGAACATTGCTTTAAGTATATTTTTATTGGGTCAATAAACACTTCCGATTCCGATCCGATATGTGATTATTATTATTACATCTGTCTGTGACCAAGTACATCATAGCCTCATATGTGGGCAGACCTGTACAAACCAAAATGAATGCAATGAGCCAGGATGGTAGAAATAATTTTGCCAATCCAATAGTCAATCGGTGTAATGCAAATTTATGGTATTTCATTTCATTAAAATATTTTGAATCACAGACGAAAATAGAAAGCCATCTATAAATACAATTTCTTGTGTTGACATTTGGCCAGAATACTTCTTTTTAAAATGTAGCAAGGTAAGAGGGGCCATATAGAAAAAAATCTATTTCAAAAATACAAGAACTACGTTAATACTACTAAGGTGGACACCTGTTTGTGACAAAAAAACAGTCTACAATGGACAAAGCCCCAAATGTCTAGCTATCATTTTCTGTACTGGTAACATGACCCTTCAAGGACATGATACATAGAGCACAGGAAGTGTCCACTACTCACTGCTTTTACTTTATGCACTAAATAAATATTGACCATAACCAAGAATATCATAATCAAGAGCATCCAGACTCTTCCACTTCATTCAGTCACAAGCTGTTCACTTCAAGTCATTCAGACTCTCCTGCTTCATTCAGTCACAAGCTGTTCACTTCAAGTCATTCAGACTCTCCTGCTTCATTCAGTCACAACCTGTTCACTTCACGTCATTCAGACTCTCCTGCTTCATTCAGTCACAACCTGTTCACTTCACGTCATTCAGACTCTCCTGCTTCATTCAGTCACAACCTGTTCACTTCAAGTCATTCAGACTCTCCTGTTTCATTCAGTCACAACCTGTTCACTACCAGCAGCTGCTAAACTTATCCTCACATATCTTACATATATAATATACCTAATTTTACATATATTGTTCTAACAAAGAAATTTCACAAAATAAACACACAGATCTCAACAGCAACTCAATATCTTCGGCAGCTCCGGGATTGCCATATAAACGCTATATCAGTTAGCTTTACACTAAATACCGTTATCATCACTAAGATCTTCAAGAAATTTTGAATTTTATTATAATATAATAATGTTTTTTTCATATAGTGCCAAATCCATAATTGTTTGTGGCGCTTCACAGCATACTGCTATTTAAAATATACAATAAGAAAAAACATGATTTATGGTACCACAGAGACGCTAAAAAAAGTTGCCATCAAGATCTGCACATTTATTTTGTGAATTTTCTTCATTAGAGAAATGCCAGTGATGTTTTGTAACATATTGTTTGCATATTTCAGATATGTGAGGAGAAGTTTGGCGCCTGCTGGTGGTCGTTTTCATGGTAAGGTCAATCCAACCTGGTCATCTGGCATCCACACTGTGTCTGTGACTGTCAATTCCAGTGAATCCACTGGAGCACTGTTTCAGTTCTGGTCGATTCAAAGGGTAACAAGAAAGACAGCTCACTAATATTGTATTTTCCTGTGCCGTTGCTACAACCGTAAGAGGAATACAGTGGGATATTGCTGTCGCAATTTCGTTGTAAACCAACGTAAGGCACTTTTAATGAACCGGTTGGCTCTCCTTTGTTATGACAGCTCAACCAGGAGAAGACTCTGTGACGTATTATGTTTCCAAAGCGCAGATAAAAGCTGGGTTTGGTACCATTCATTGTGTCGGTGGTTTTGCAAGACTTTTCCACTGTAAGACCGTGTTCTGAGTAACCCTGGTGTAACAAATTTATGCATAACACAGAACTGTTTTTTTGCCCTTTAATCGTATTACCTCAACTTCAATTGCTGGTGCAGCAGCAGCCGCCGCAGCCGCAGCAGCGGGTGCTAGCATGATCTGGAGGGTCTGCTTGCCACACAGAGGCATGACTGGAGCATACGCTGGGATACACACTCCAATCTGACCCTGGATCTGGACTTGTACTCCACATCCAGGAATGACAATCGGTGCCTAGATGCAACAGTCATGAGGTATATATTGGTAAATTACAGTCATAATGATGATGATAGAGATGGATAATCCATTGATCAAATGAGTGTTGGTGAAAGTAGATTTGTATTAAATTTTTGTTCATGGCAAACCAATTAATTGTGAATGCATGAGTCCGTGCGTGCATGTATATATGTGTGTGTGTGTTTGTGTGTGTGTGTGGGGGGTGCATGCGTGCATGTGTGCATGCATGCATATATGTATAAATGTGTGCACGTACACATATGCCTGTGTATGTCAGTGCAAGTGTATGGATACATATGTGCCTGTTGTATGTCAGCATGTTTGTGTATGTGTTAGCATGTGTGGTCTCATGTGGTTTCCTCCAAACAGCCCAAACTTGGGCTAACGCAGGAGTTGGGCTAACGCAGGTTAACGTGTGTGTCTGTGTTTGTGTATATGCATACACGTGAATGTTTATGGACAAGTCACATGACATCTAAAATAGTAAGAATAAGAAAAACTAACTGAACAATATTACAAACTCTTAATTAACCACAGCTTGCTTTCAGGGTTTCTTAGACACTGGTGTATTTTGGTGAACTTTAGGAAATTATGCAACATTTCTTTGGTTACCAAATCTGTTTCTTCGTTGCTGGGAATGTATTGAAATTCTGTATGTACTTAACATTATAATTTATGCTATCTCATCTGTCTTTGCTATGATTGTGTTTGTGTTGTTTCTTGGAATAAATTGATTACAACATTATTATTTGCACTATATTAATATTAATTTTAGTACTACATTAACATTAGTGATGGTATTAAGAAATGCTAATTTGTAAGTTTGCTTTACAAATTGACGATTTTCTGGTGTATTATAACTGCCTGTACAATTCAAAATGTTGGTTTACACCTATTCAGTTAAACTAACTGAAGCATTGCTGTAATACTAACTTGAATTTGTATACAATGTAGAAATCTTGAAATAAGACCAGTTTGATTAAAAGGGCTTCACCCTACCTTGATGGGAATGGCAGCAATAATGGCGGGATCGACGATCTCTGCGACTTCAGTTTCAAACATGGCAGCTTGCGGTGCAGCGTGTATCACGTCAACGTAGCAGATGGGCATCACTTCAATGGAAGCAATCTGCTGTGCCTGGACATACAAAACACTATATCAAGAAAAGTTTACTCAGCCAGCTGATTTTCTGCAAAATAGTTACTGTATGTGCGTAAAGGTTTACTCTGCCAGCTGATCTTCTGCTAGATAGCATATGTATGTGCAATTTCATTCAATGAATCAAACTGCTTAATAGATAGCCTAGCAATATGTTACAGGACCTTGCATAGTTCTAGTAGTTTCCTGCACTCAATAGAGTTCTATTAATTGACTAGTCTGTATATTGTGGTTACAGCATTATGAACTTAAGAGGTCTCACTGAATTACAGTCTTTTTCAGAACATTTATGCCAAACTGATCTTCCTATGCTGGTGCTGAGAGTGATCATTGCCAGGGTTCTTGTTGTCGTCAGGTGTTCTTTTAAGTCCCAAACTGAGACAGGACTGACATTAACGTGATTCCACAATTCATGAATTATACACAACCCTCAATATGTTGAGAGCCAGCTTTCTACACCAAATACAACATGCCTGCCATGACCAGGTTTTGAATCTTGGCCCCAGACATACTTACTGCAGCTGGAAGCTTAACCTTGGCACTCATCTTCCATGTAGCCATATCGATGGCAATGTTTGCAGCAATTGGCATCTGGGCATGTACCAGGGCTTTGATGGCAGTGCCAGCTCGCAGGATGGTCGCATCCATAGCCATGTGAGCAGTCACCTCAATGACACAGCTGAAACAGAACACCAACTTTCACTTCATCATAATGCCTTAAAACTGCTTTTGTAATCCACGGTTTTGCTCACCTCTTTTTAGAATCATGATAAATCTGACCTATAATTTGATAGCATTTTTGTGAAAAAGTTCTTTAAGCTCTTATATAGATACTACTATATAGATACTAGATAAGATAGTGCAGTATCCATTTCTCAGAAGTACAGAAGTGATCAAAACCAGGGATTCCCTCAGCATGTGGGATGGCGGGAATCCCACATCCATAGATGAAAAGCCACACTCTTTCCTGCAGCCTGTGCCCGAATGCCGCATACCAAAATAACATGTTTATCTGAAAAAAATTATGCTCTATCTTGTTTGACCATAACTGTGTGATAAGTATATATATATATATATATATATATATATATATATATATATATTTATATATATATATATATATATATATATATATATAATTATAATATATGTATATATTATAATTATGTATATATATATATATATATAATTATAATATATGTATATATTATAATTATGTATATATATATATATATATATATATATATATATATATATATATATATATATATCAGAGCTGTAACAAGTACATTTATGTTGTACTTGAGTAAAAGTAAAAGTAACCCTAGAAAAAGCTACTCAAGTAAAGGTAAAAGTACTTCTAAAATAATGTACTTGAAGTACAAGTAAAAAGTAAAAATATGTACTTGAAGTAAACACAAAAGTACTTTTCTCCTGAAACTATTTCTCTCTGTTGTGAATAAAACAAAACATTCACAATTATAATTTAGTGTGTACACGCTATGCATAAAATATAGACCTACAAGCTGTATATACACCATGCTTTATTAATAATAGGCCCACAGCAACCATCGTATTCATAAGTTGAACTAGAAGTAATTCACGTTGTCATAGGGGTGTTACATCTTTCTTAAAACGTTCTTATCATCGTGGGTTATTCGATGGACGTATGATGAATGTTATCCTGTGTTACTTGAAGGAGACATTCGGTCTAGATGAATGCTTATTATAACGTGTCTTTTGAAATATGTCTTCATTTGTAATAATTACTAATTGTAACATTTATAAAATACTTTAGTTAAATTAAACAGTTACAAACACTAATCTATATTAAAAATAAATAGAAATTATAAAGATGTGGTTCCACAAGACCGGCAGGTTTGCGGTTGGCGATAATGGGGAGCCGTCGA
This sequence comes from Oasisia sp. SBJ-2009, assembly GCA_964017155.1. NCBI lineage: Eukaryota > Metazoa > Annelida > Polychaeta > Sabellida > Siboglinidae > Oasisia > Oasisia sp. SBJ-2009. Next base: position 24,441,011 of record OZ024863.1, read on the forward strand.
TATATATAGCATGTGCAGTCCACAGTGAACATCTAAAGCTAATAAACTGTGTCAACAATATGCAAGACACAAGGAGACAAATAAGGCAGCTGTTTTTCATGTCTACTCAATGTAAGGCTTTAAATAACCTCAGGGCCAATGCCATTTATGGGCATTGTTGTATTAGAGGCCCAGTCAGGAAGTCTTGTAAAACCCAGTTCAGGCTCAGGAGCACATGTGCTAGACCACATATTGCAATTATCTCACTGGCTTCATCAGGTGACAAAGCAAATTGTTTGTACAACTGATCTGGCCAGTCCAGGACACTTAACATATCTGTTTGTTTTAAGTTCCGGCTGATATTTGTAAATAAATCTATGCTAACTGCAGACATTACCTTGCTTCCGACAGGTGCATTTAGGACATTTGCAAATTTAACAAAGAAATTATGAGTACTTCACTACATTTAGATAAAGTACACATATTTTGTACTTCGTTACAAGTAAAAGTACTTCCAAAAAAATGTACTTCGTTACTCAAGAAAAGTAAACTTTTCTACTTAAGTAAAGTAACGAAGTAAATGTACTTCGTTACATTACGGCTCTGATATATATATACATACACACAAGTGTATATATACATATCATGTCATATATATATATATATATATTTTAGTATATATACATGTACAAAACAATAATTTTAATCACCGGGTTTGGGGCACATGACTTTTATTCCCTGGCAGACCTGTTTATTTGACTTCTCATGGAAGCATCCAGCCATGCTGCAATTAACGTGAAAAGTGAGTGAACTGAAGCAATGTAGGGTGAACGACCTAGCTCAAGGTTTGACAAGGCAGCACAGGATTGAAACTCGGGTTCTCTTAGTCAAGAGTCTTAGTCACTGAGACATTACACCACTACTACAGTTTATTAATATTTCACTTATTATGCTAGGTATAATAATGGCACTATTAAATTATTCCCCAGTGAGACATGGCAAAAGTGTTCAGGCTGTACACAAAACCCCGCAGGCAGCCCAACAGCTTTGTGTATTCCAATATTGCTTCTACATCCCAAGTGTTGCATGTGCCATGAGTAGCGTCTGGCTGAAGTAACCCAACCTCCTGGTGGTGATTGCTCAACTTAAATTCATAGTTTTGCAAAGCTGTAATGCAATGAGCAGCAGCTACCGCAAGCGCATGAGGGTGGTCAATGTCAAACTACCTTCAACTGCCCATACATGTAAATACCTGGGTGCCATATCAATTGCCACTGTGATGGGCGCCACGGGCACAGTGCCTGATGCCAACTCAGCCAGGGACGCAATGCCAGAGAGCTTAGCCGTGCCCTTCGCCTGGACGGCAGCGACTGCAGTCACCTTGAGGGCCAGGGCAGCACCGAGGGGCGTGGGAATGTTGATGGCTGAGTCGACCAGTGCCAGTGTCTTTAACATGTTCATCTCTGCGCCAGCTATCAGCACCTGTTCGAGCTCGGCTATGATTGCGTCACCTGTGTCAGTGAGAACAGTGTCAGTTTACAGCATTCAGACATGTACAATAAAGTAGTTTTAAAAATTGGTAGATAAAAACACACAGAATAACAAAATTGTTTTGTGGATTCCTGGATATTTGAAAACATAGTATCTGAATACTGTATAACTCCTGGGTTGTTAGTAGTGACATATTTAGTTAAGTTTAGATAACATATTTAGTTTTTTTTAGTTATACTTGTGTATTACTTGGCCATGTATATTACTTAGTCAGTGTATTACTTGGCCATGTGTATTACTTAGTCAGTGTATTACTTAGTCAGTGTATTACTTAGTCAGTGTATTACTTAGTCAGTGTATTACTTGGCCATATGTATTACTTAGTCAGTGTATTACTTAGTCAGTGTATTACTTGGCCATGTGTATTACTTAGTCAGTGTATTACTTGGCCATATGTATTACTTAGTCAGTGTATTACTTAGTCAGTGTATTACTTAGTCAGTGTATTACTTGGCCATGTGTATTACTTAGTGTATTACTTGGCCATGTGTATTACTTAGTCAGTGTATTACTTGGCCATGTATATTACTTAGTCAGTGTATTACTTGGCCATGTGTATTACTTAGTCAGTGTATTACTTAGTCAGTGTATTACTTGGCCATGTGTATTACTTAGTCAGTGTATTACTTGGCCATGTGTATTACTTACTCAGTGTATTACTTGGCCATGTGTATTACTTAGTCAGTGTATTACTTGGCCATGTGTATTACTTAGTCAGTGTATTACTTGGCCATGTGTATTACTTAGTCAGTGTATTACTTGGCCATGTATATTACTTAGTCAGTGTATTACTTGGCCATGTGTATTACTTAATCAGTGTATTACTTAGTCAGTGTATTACTTGGCCATGTGTATTACTTAGTCAGTGTATTACTTGGCCATGTGTATTACTTACTCAGTGTATTACTTGGCCATGTGTATTACTTAGTCAGTGTATTACTTGGCCATGTATATTACTTAGTCAGTGTATTACTTGGCCATGTGTATTACTTAGTCAGTGTATTACTTGGCCATGTGTATTACTTACTCAGTGTATTACTTGGCCATGTGTATTACTTAGTCAGTGTATTACTTGGCCATGTGTATTACTTAGTCAGTGTATTACTTACTCAGTGTATTACTTGGCCGTGTGTATTACTTACTCAGTGTATTACTTGGCCATGTGTATTACTTACTCAGTGTATTACTTGGCCATGTGTATTACTTAGTCAGTGTATTACTTGGCCATGTATATTACTTACTCAGTGTATTACTTGGCCATGTGTATTACTTAGTCAGTGTATTACTTGGCCATGTGTATTACTTAGTCAGTGTATTACTTGGTCATGTATATTACTTAGTCAGTGTATTACTTAGTCAGTGTATTACTTGGCCATGTGTATTACTTACTCAGTGTATTACTTGGCCATGTGTATTACTTAGTCAGTGTATTACTTAGTCAGTGTATTACTTAGTCAGTGTATTACTTGGCCGTGTGAATTACTTAGTCAGTGTATTACTTAGTCAGTGTATTACTTGGCCATGTGTATTACTTAGTCAGTGTATTACTTACTCAGTGTATTACTTGGCCGTGTGTATTACTTACTCAGTGTATTACTTGGCCATGTGTATTACTTACTCAGTGTATTACTTGGCCATGTGTATTACTTAGTCTGTGTATTACTTGGCCATGTGTATTGCTTACTCAGTGTATTACTTGGCCATGTGTATTACTTACTCAGTGTATTACTTGGCCATGTATATTACTTAGTCAGTGTATTACTTGGCCATGTATATTACTTAGTCAGTGTATTACTTGGCCATGTATATTACTTAGTCAGTGTATTACTTAGTCAGTGTATTACTTGGCCATGTATATTACTTAGTCAGTGTATTACTTAGTCAGTGTATTACTTGGCCATGTGTATTACTTAGTCAGTGTATTACTTGGCCATGTATATTACTTAGTCAGTGTATTACTTAGTCAGTGTATTACTTGGCCATGTATATTACTTAGTCAGTGTATTACTTAGTCAGTGTATTACTTGGCCATGTATATTACTTAGTCAGTGTATTACTTAGTCAGTGTATTACTTGGCCATGTATATTACTTAGTCAGTGTATTACTTAGTCAGTGTATTACTTAGTCAGTGTATTACTTGGCCATGTATATTACTTAGTCAGTGTATTACTTGGCCATGTATATTACTTAGTCAGTGTATTACTTAGTCAGTGTATTACTTAGTCAGTGTATTACTTAGTCAGTGTATTACTTAGTCAGTGTATTACTTGGCCATGTATATTACTTAGTCAGTGTATTACTTAGTCAGTGTATTACTTGGCCATGTGTATTACTTAGTCAGTGTATTACTTGGCCATGTATATTACTTAGTCAGTGTATTACTTAGTCAGTGTATTACTTGGCCATGTATATTACTTAGTCAGTGTATTACTTAGTCAGTGTATTACTTGGCCATGTATATTACTTAGTCAGTGTATTACTTAGTCAGTGTATTACTTGGCCATGTATATTACTTAGTCAGTGTATTACTTAGTCAGTGTATTACTTAGTCAGTGTATTACTTGGCCATGTATATTACTTAGTCAGTGTATTACTTGGCCATGTATATTACTTAGTCAGTGTATTACTTAGTCAGTGTATTACTTAGTCAGTGTATTACTTAGTCAGTGTATTACTTAGTCAGTGTATTACTTGGCCATGTATATTACTTAGTCAGTGTATTACTTAGTCAGTGTATTACTTAGTCAGTGTATTACTTAGTCAGTGTATTACTTGGCCATGTGTATTACTTAGTCAGTGTATTACTTGGCCATGTGTATTACTTAGTCAGTGTATTACTTGGCCATGTGTATTACTTAGTCAGTGTATTACTTGGCCATGTGTATTACTTAGTCAGTGTATTACTTAGTCAGTGTATTACTTGGCCATGTGTATTACTTAGTCAGTGTATTACTTAGTCAGTGTATTACTTACTCAGTGTATTACTTAGTCAGTGTATTACTTGGCCATGTGTATTACTTAGTCAGTGTATTACTTAGTCAGTGTATTACTTACTCAGTGTGTTACTTGGCCGTGTGTATTATTTACTCTGTGTATTACTTGGCCATGTGTATTACTTAGTCAGTGTATTACTTGGCCATGTGTATTACTTACTCAGTGTATTACTTGGCCATGTGTATTACTTAGTCAGTGTATTACTTGGCCATGTGTATTACTTACTCAGTGTATTACTTGGCCATGTGTATTATTTAGTCAGTGTATTACTTGGCCATGTGTATTACTTAGTCAGTGTATTACTTGGCCATGTGTATTACTTAGTCAGTGTATTACTTGGCCATGTGTATTACTTAGTCAGTGTATTACTTAGTCAGTGTATTACTTGGCCATGTGTATTACTTAGTCAGTGTATTACTTAGTCAATGTATTACTTACTCAGTGTATTACTTAGTCAGTGTATTACTTGGCCATGTGTATTACTTAGTCAGTGTATTACTTAGTCAGTGTATTACTTACTCAGTGTGTTACTTGGCCGTGTGTATTATTTACTCTGTGTATTACTTGGCCATGTGTATTACTTGGCCATGTGTATTACTTACTCAGTGTATTACTTGGCCATGTGTATTACTTAGTCAGTGTATTACTTGGCCATGTGTATTACTTACTCAGTGTATTACTTGGCCATGTGTATTACTTAGTCAGTGTATTACTTGGCCATGTGTATTACTTAGTCAGTGTATTACTTGGCCATGTATATTACTTAGTCAGTGTATTACTTAGTCAGTGTATTACTTGGCCATGTATATTACTTAGTCAGTGTATTACTTAGTCAGTGTATTACTTGGCCATGTATATTACTTAGTCAGTGTATTACTTAGTCAGTGTATTACTTGGCCATGTATATTACTTAGTCAGTGTATTACTTAGTCAGTGTATTACTTAGTCAGTGTATTACTTGGCCATGTATATTACTTAGTCAGTGTATTACTTGGCCATGTATATTACTTAGTCAGTGTATTACTTAGTCAGTGTATTACTTAGTCAGTGTATTACTTAGTCAGTGTATTACTTAGTCAGTGTATTACTTGGCCATGTATATTACTTAGTCAGTGTATTACTTAGTCAGTGTATTACTTAGTCAGTGTATTACTTAGTCAGTGTATTACTTGGCCATGTGTATTACTTAGTCAGTGTATTACTTGGCCATGTGTATTACTTAGTCAGTGTATTACTTGGCCATGTGTATTACTTAGTCAGTGTATTACTTGGCCATGTGTATTACTTAGTCAGTGTATTACTTAGTCAGTGTATTACTTGGCCATGTGTATTACTTAGTCAGTGTATTACTTAGTCAGTGTATTACTTACTCAGTGTATTACTTAGTCAGTGTATTACTTGGCCATGTGTATTACTTAGTCAGTGTATTACTTAGTCAGTGTATTACTTACTCAGTGTGTTACTTGGCCGTGTGTATTATTTACTCAGTGTATTACTTGGCCATGTGTATTACTTAGTCAGTGTATTACTTGGCCATGTGTATTACTTAGTCAGTGTATTACTTGGTCATGTATATTACTTAGTCAGTGTATTACTTAGTCAGTGTATTACTTGGCCATGTGTATTACTTACTCAGTGTATTACTTGGCCATGTGTATTACTTAGTCAGTGTATTACTTAGTCAGTGTATTACTTAGTCAGTGTATTACTTGGCCGTGTGAATTACTTAGTCAGTGTATTACTTAGTCAGTGTATTACTTGGCCATGTGTATTACTTAGTCAGTGTATTACTTACTCAGTGTATTACTTGGCCGTGTGTATTACTTACTCAGTGTATTACTTGGCCATGTGTATTACTTACTCAGTGTATTACTTGGCCATGTGTATTACTTAGTCTGTGTATTACTTGGCCATGTGTATTGCTTACTCAGTGTATTACTTGGCCATGTGTATTACTTACTCAGTGTATTACTTGGCCATGTATATTACTTAGTCAGTGTATTACTTGGCCATGTATATTACTTAGTCAGTGTATTACTTGGCCATGTATATTACTTAGTCAGTGTATTACTTAGTCAGTGTATTACTTGGCCATGTATATTACTTAGTCAGTGTATTACTTAGTCAGTGTATTACTTGGCCATGTGTATTACTTAGTCAGTGTATTACTTGGCCATGTATATTACTTAGTCAGTGTATTACTTAGTCAGTGTATTACTTGGCCATGTATATTACTTAGTCAGTGTATTACTTAGTCAGTGTATTACTTGGCCATGTATATTACTTAGTCAGTGTATTACTTAGTCAGTGTATTACTTGGCCATGTATATTACTTAGTCAGTGTATTACTTAGTCAGTGTATTACTTAGTCAGTGTATTACTTGGCCATGTATATTACTTAGTCAGTGTATTACTTGGCCATGTATATTACTTAGTCAGTGTATTACTTAGTCAGTGTATTACTTAGTCAGTGTATTACTTAGTCAGTGTATTACTTAGTCAGTGTATTACTTGGCCATGTATATTACTTAGTCAGTGTATTACTTAGTCAGTGTATTACTTGGCCATGTGTATTACTTAGTCAGTGTATTACTTGGCCATGTATATTACTTAGTCAGTGTATTACTTAGTCAGTGTATTACTTGGCCATGTATATTACTTAGTCAGTGTATTACTTAGTCAGTGTATTACTTGGCCATGTATATTACTTAGTCAGTGTATTACTTAGTCAGTGTATTACTTGGCCATGTATATTACTTAGTCAGTGTATTACTTAGTCAGTGTATTACTTAGTCAGTGTATTACTTGGCCATGTATATTACTTAGTCAGTGTATTACTTGGCCATGTATATTACTTAGTCAGTGTATTACTTAGTCAGTGTATTACTTAGTCAGTGTATTACTTAGTCAGTGTATTACTTAGTCAGTGTATTACTTGGCCATGTATATTACTTAGTCAGTGTATTACTTAGTCAGTGTATTACTTAGTCAGTGTATTACTTAGTCAGTGTATTACTTGGCCATGTGTATTACTTAGTCAGTGTATTACTTGGCCATGTGTATTACTTAGTCAGTGTATTACTTGGCCATGTGTATTACTTAGTCAGTGTATTACTTGGCCATGTGTATTACTTAGTCAGTGTATTACTTAGTCAGTGTATTACTTGGCCATGTGTATTACTTAGTCAGTGTATTACTTAGTCAGTGTATTACTTACTCAGTGTATTACTTAGTCAGTGTATTACTTGGCCATGTGTATTACTTAGTCAGTGTATTACTTAGTCAGTGTATTACTTACTCAGTGTGTTACTTGGCCGTGTGTATTATTTACTCTGTGTATTACTTGGCCATGTGTATTACTTAGTCAGTGTATTACTTGGCCATGTGTATTACTTACTCAGTGTATTACTTGGCCATGTGTATTACTTAGTCAGTGTATTACTTGGCCATGTGTATTACTTACTCAGTGTATTACTTGGCCATGTGTATTATTTAGTCAGTGTATTACTTGGCCATGTGTATTACTTAGTCAGTGTATTACTTGGCCATGTGTATTACTTAGTCAGTGTATTACTTGGCCATGTGTATTACTTAGTCAGTGTATTACTTAGTCAGTGTATTACTTGGCCATGTGTATTACTTAGTCAGTGTATTACTTAGTCAATGTATTACTTACTCAGTGTATTACTTAGTCAGTGTATTACTTGGCCATGTGTATTACTTAGTCAGTGTATTACTTAGTCAGTGTATTACTTACTCAGTGTGTTACTTGGCCGTGTGTATTATTTACTCTGTGTATTACTTGGCCATGTGTATTACTTGGCCATGTGTATTACTTACTCAGTGTATTACTTGGCCATGTGTATTACTTAGTCAGTGTATTACTTGGCCATGTGTATTACTTACTCAGTGTATTACTTGGCCATGTGTATTACTTAGTCAGTGTATTACTTGGCCATGTGTATTACTTAGTCAGTGTATTACTTGGCCATGTATATTACTTAGTCAGTGTATTACTTAGTCAGTGTATTACTTGGCCATGTATATTACTTAGTCAGTGTATTACTTAGTCAGTGTATTACTTGGCCATGTATATTACTTAGTCAGTGTATTACTTAGTCAGTGTATTACTTGGCCATGTATATTACTTAGTCAGTGTATTACTTAGTCAGTGTATTACTTAGTCAGTGTATTACTTGGCCATGTATATTACTTAGTCAGTGTATTACTTGGCCATGTATATTACTTAGTCAGTGTATTACTTAGTCAGTGTATTACTTAGTCAGTGTATTACTTAGTCAGTGTATTACTTAGTCAGTGTATTACTTGGCCATGTATATTACTTAGTCAGTGTATTACTTAGTCAGTGTATTACTTAGTCAGTGTATTACTTAGTCAGTGTATTACTTGGCCATGTGTATTACTTAGTCAGTGTATTACTTGGCCATGTGTATTACTTAGTCAGTGTATTACTTGGCCATGTGTATTACTTAGTCAGTGTATTACTTGGCCATGTGTATTACTTAGTCAGTGTATTACTTAGTCAGTGTATTACTTGGCCATGTGTATTACTTAGTCAGTGTATTACTTAGTCAGTGTATTACTTACTCAGTGTATTACTTAGTCAGTGTATTACTTGGCCATGTGTATTACTTAGTCAGTGTATTACTTAGTCAGTGTATTACTTACTCAGTGTGTTACTTGGCCGTGTGTATTATTTACTCTGTGTATTACTTGGCCATGTGTATTACTTAGTCAGTGTATTACTTGGCCATGTGTATTACTTACTCAGTGTATTACTTGGCCATGTGTATTACTTAGTCAGTGTATTACTTGGCCATGTGTATTACTTACTCAGTGTATTACTTGGCCATGTGTATTATTTAGTCAGTGTATTACTTGGCCATGTGTATTACTTAGTCAGTGTATTACTTGGCCATGTGTATTACTTAGTCAGTGTATTACTTGGCCATGTGTATTACTTAGTCAGTGTATTACTTAGTCAGTGTATTACTTGGCCATGTGTATTACTTAGTCAGTGTATTACTTAGTCAATGTATTACTTACTCAGTGTATTACTTAGTCAGTGTATTACTTGGCCATGTGTATTACTTAGTCAGTGTATTACTTAGTCAGTGTATTACTTACTCAGTGTGTTACTTGGCCGTGTGTATTATTTACTCTGTGTATTACTTGGCCATGTGTATTACTTGGCCATGTGTATTACTTACTCAGTGTATTACTTGGCCATGTGTATTACTTAGTCAGTGTATTACTTGGCCATGTGTATTACTTACTCAGTGTATTACTTGGCCATGTGTATTATTTAGTCAGTGTATTACTTGGCCATGTGTATTACTTACTCAGTGTATTACTTGGCCATGTGTATTACTTAGTCAGTGTATTACTTGGCCATGTGTATTACTTACTCAGTGTATTACTTAGTCAGTGTATTACTTGGCCATGTGTATTACTTAGTCAGTGTGTTACTTGGCCATGTGTATTACTTACTCAGTGTATTACTTGGCCATGTGTATCACTTAGTCAGTGTGTTACTTGGCCGTGTGTATTATTTACTCTGTGTATTACTTGGCCATGTGTATTACTTACTCAGTGTATTACTTGGCCATGTGTATTACTTACTCAGTGTATTACTTGGCCATGTGTATTACTTAGTCAGTGTATTACTTGGCCATGTGTATTACTTAGTCAGTGTATTACTTGGCCATGTGTATTACTTAGTCAGTGTATTACTTGGCCATGTGTATTACTTACTCAGTGTATTACTTGGCCATGTGTATTACTTAGTCAGTGTATTACTTGGCCATGTGTATTACTTAGTCAGTGTATTACTTGGCCATGTGTATTACTTACTCAGTGTATTACTTGGCCATGTGTATTACTTAGTCAGTGTATTACTTGGCCATGTGTATTACTTAGTCAGTGTATTACTTGGCCATGTGTATTACTTACTCAGTGTATTACTTGGCCGTGTGTTTTACTTAGTCAGTGTATTCTAGCAAAACACCACGACAAACAGATGCACAACCATCTCACTGACAGGACACCTACATATGCCAACTGTCAAACCAAATGTAATATTATCATATCACAACTCATCCTGAATAAAACATGGAACCAAGCTGCCAGAAAGTGCTTCAAAAACACTAAGTGCAGAATTGAAAGTGTTTATGCAGAAATAGCAACAACTGAAACATGAGAAGGCATGCAGACATAATTCTTTGCACCCAGTTTGAGCATTTCTTGTAGTTCACCTAATGTATTGGCACATATCAGTATCTCTACATATCCACCATAGAACAGCAGGAAGAGATCACTTCTGACTACATTTGAAAAAGAGGCTGTCAAATCATACTAAAAAACAATATAAGTGAAATGTGAAGTCAGTGATCTCAGGCCAAAGTGTAATCAACTCTTTGATTTCCAACAATACTTCAGAGAAACAGACTGCTTTTAGACATAAGTCAATAATACCTAAGTCCAAGTAACATATGAAGTCATTTCTTTGCATTCTCAGTCAAGTAATAAGTTCTGAAAATGGGCATGAATGCTATGAATGAACAAGTCTGCAAATGTGAAACCCCAATCAGCCCAGGCAAACATACACCATTACAAAGAAACACAACACTAATTCTAGGAATCAAAAATTGATTGAACTGAACTGTTATTATTATGTCATCTAAATTCAAACTAAGACAACCGTATTAAATTACAAATATTATAAAGAACATATGTGGCATCAATATTTTCACAAATTCTTAGCTCCTACCATATCTTGACTATTGCAACCACCCGCCACCAGTTTGCAACAAGTTACTGTGGCCTAATACAATTTATTTATAGAATTGTTAAAATAAATAAAATAAAAATATTTTTTATTTTTGGGTCATATCATGTCAGATCAAAGGTCAAGGTCAATGATTTTTGCAGCAAAATATTTTAAACTTCCCCTCAAGGCCATTAGAGGCCAAGCTACACTTGAACATGCATATTATGTCACAAGTACTGACTAGCGGTACATTTTATTTTATATCTGCAACATAGGTAATTCACTCATAACCATACCATTTTGCATTAGTATGTCAGTACTTCAGGTCTGAATGATAAACCATTCACCTAGTTAAACCACACTAATTTTTTTATTAATAATTTGTTAGGTTATTGTGGTGATGGAATCATCACATGAATTATACCAAACTAACAAATTGCTCATTTAAACATAAAACACCATAGATAGCAAGAGAACACAGAACTACCAGAAACAAACTACCTAAGATAAACAAATAGCCCCACAATAGAAGACAAACCAGTTTGGTGTAGCCTTTTCATGAAAATGCCACTCTACAACCATTGTGACGAAGGGATGATGTGACGAAGGGATGATGTGACGAAGGGATGATGTGACGAAGGGATGATGTGACGAAGGGATGATGTGACGAAGGGATGATGTGACGAAGGGATGATGTGACGAAGGGATGATGTGACGAAGGGATGATGTGACGAAGGGATGATGTGAAGAAGGGATGATGTGACGAAGGGATGATGTGACGAAGGGATGATGTGACGAAGGGATGATGTGACGAAGGGATGATGTGACGAAGGGATGATGTGACGAAGGGATGATGTGACGAAGGGATGATGTGAAGTGAAGATGACACCCTGACATATAGCCCAGTTTCCAGTCCTTAGAATCCCTGGCAGACCTGTTCAAATGAACACCATTTCGAATGAAGTGCAAATACCTCCCACTGTCTATAGCCAGATACTCATTCATACATCTGAGTAAACTGGAGCAATGTGAGGTAAACAAACTTGCCCAAAGTTTGGCTGGACAATGCAGGATTGGTATACATGTACTAGACAGAGTGTTTGAGCACCAAGTCACTGAACTGCCACACACCATTTGTGAATGCACAATTGTGACTACTATTTAAAGGCAAATGTTTGTAGAGTCAATCACCGCTATTCTTTGGTGTTCCTGTAGCAACTGATACAAGTCCTACCATTTCTGTGGGCATGTGTCAACACACATTATGTTTCCATGGTTTGGTGCTTTGGTGCTGGCTTATATTGGGGAACTTTGACAGCTGAACATCAAGACGGATGTTTATACCTGGATCTTGTGCAAACACTCTGCCAATGCATTTGGCATGCTGATTAACAACTGCATTTTATATAGACAGATATGGAAGCTTCCAAAACATACAAGTTTACAAAGACTCAACTTTGCATTAACCTTTTCACACATATATAACAGTTTACATGTCAGGGTGCATATAACTCATCTGCTTGTTAAATCAATTTTAGCATATCTGACAAGTGCATATCTATTTGTATTCTTTATTTATACTTTCACTTGATATGTTATCAACTGTGCATCAATTAATTCTATTCGGTATTGGAAATAAAATATTGATTGAATGATTGCTGAGATGTAAAGCATAATGTTCTACACTTAGAATGAATACTGGATAACATGTTATCAGTTTAAAAAATGTCTGACTTACCATCACCTAACAGGGCTTTCATGCTCTCTTCAGTAATACTGATGGCAGCGATTTCATTTCCAAACATCTTCATGTAGACAGCAGCCGCAAGAGCGTCATCTGGCCGATCCACAATGCCGAGCTATATCGCACAACATGCATGGTTCAAAATAGTTCCTTAAATGATACCTATTTCTGAGGTAAAATTTGCACAAACAAGAGTTATAAACAGATACATACATTTGTAATTTAGACTTAATTTAGGCTTAAAGCAATCTAGCTAGCATTCAAGATATTTATTGTAGTGTTCATAATATTATATGAGGAAGAGGTTTAACTTGATTCACATGCCACATTGACCTGTGCACCATTCATAGTTACCTTACATTTCTCGTGGGTTCAAAGTTTTAGTCCCTGTTCCACTGCGCTCTGTACCCCTCCCCCTAGTTCCCGCCATTCATTGCCCGCAGTCTCCTGTCTACACATTCATCCATACTCATCCGACTGAAATGACTTTCCCACAACAGTTCGTCCACACCTGGTGCTTTTGTGGCACAAACATCTCTATGTGACTGGTTCTGCCCTGCTTCATGTTGATGACACATCATACGCCTGTCCACTTGGGCTCTTGTCATAGCAGGCAGCTTTTGTACTTGAGTACTTTTCTACCAAAGCACTGTTGACTTTTACCAAGTATTTCTGTATGGGAAAACCTTTGCTCTAACTGAAATAGCTGTTTGAATTAGCTTACTTTTACTTAGTTACTTTCTGGCAATGATAAATAAAGATGCAATGGCAGACTGGCAGGGACACCTCAGGCAACTGAGCAATAAAGCATAACCCCTGTGACAAATACACTACAATCATACCTGTTTGATTGCTGCCATCACCCCCTCAGCCATGCTGCCCATGGCTGGCTTCACAATCGGCACCAGTACATCCATGATACTCTTCTTGCCACTCATGATACTTGTGAGGATGCCATACGGGCCGACGAGTTTACGCACAATGGCTTGGAGTCCCGCTGCCTCCACACCCATCTGTGTAATATACACATATATACACACACATATACACACATATATATATATACATATATATATACAGTGTATATATATGTATATGTGACGCGGCGTGCCAAAACCAGGCGCTTTTCACAGATCTGTGATCAGCGCTAGAGCTAAATTAGTCGGCATACCCTCAGAATGTTGAAAATGGGCTCTTGATGGAATCAATCACCAAAATCATCCATCTTTCCATATTTTCCAGTCATGCTAAGAAGGAACAGACAGTAACAGAATTACAAAATGAAAATGTGATTTATAAAGTTCAGCATACATATTACATACAAATACAACTCAGCTGGCAACAACAGTCTAAAAGGCATTTTAATTATATTGAGTCGTTACACAGTGTTCCTTCACTGGTGATCTCTTGTGGGATAGGGTAAGTTTACTCAGGTTTTTCTGCTCCCTACAATAGCTGATCCTCAGCCATTCTCTGCCATTCTTCGATGATCTACCCTACCAATGATCTACCCTACCAATGATCTACCCTACCAATGATCTACCCTACCAATGATCTACCCTACCAATGATCTACCTTACCAATGATCTACCCTACCAATGATCTACCCTACCAATGCCTGTCTTAACACTTTCATCTTTATCATTTGGCTATGTCTCTTTTTGACCATGCTTTTCTTTTTGCTTTTGTCTTCTTATGTGCCCAGCTCACTATGATCTGCTCCCAACCACTAAGTTCTTTGATTATTTCTTCATCCCAAGTGCTTATTTTAATTGCCCTGTTTTCCTTTGGTCTTCTCTGTCAGCGTTGCTGCATCATCCTGGATTCTGCAGCTAAATTAATTGAGTTGGGTTGTGATGTGTAGGCCTATGCCTAAGGCTTAAATAAGAGCTTCATCTTACTAGAGTGAAACAAACATGACATACCTCTGCCACGTTGATTGACTGTCCGAGGAGGAAAGCGTTCAACTTGCCCACAATCGCCTTAGGAATAGCACTGGCTGGGGCGTTGATGACAAACATGTCTATGGCAGCCCCCATCTGTAGGCTCTCTGTGTAAGTGTATAAGAACATATGACATCTCATGACAACAGACCCAACATCAATTACACTAAATACTAGTCTTAATGCAAGGCATCCATCTTGGGATAAATGTTAGCAGATGCAATGTAGAGAGTTTTAAAAGGTACTTCTTCTCTCTGATAGACAATCCAATAACAATGCACCATTCTTATGCTGTTTTTGTTTCACACATTATACTATTTATTAAAGTCAATCAATATCATGATATATTGACAGCAACAATGTATCCGTCCTAAAAATACAAACAGTTTTCTGTTTGACTTTGGTAGCACATTTGAACATTGGCTTGTGGTCACCTCACTCACACACGCACCTCACTCACACATGCACCTCATTCACACACACACCTTAGTCATACATACACGCATCTCGCAATTATGGTGACCAAGTCTTACAAATTATTTATGTAACATTAAAAGAAAGGAAATTAGTCTCATCAAGGTGACTTTTGATCAGTCATGAGGGTGACTGTGATAGTGGGGTTTTGCTGTCTACATTAAGCGTAGCCAAACAATCATTGATTAAATGTATAAAAAACAGTGTATCACATGTGGCACACAGAGGATGGGTGAGTGGAGACAGAACAACAGGTCACATAAAACAGAGGACCAATAAACCACACAAAATAGAGGACCAAGAGACCACACAAAATGGAGGACCTAGAAACCACACAAAATGGAGGACCAAGAGACCAAACAAAATAGAGGACCAAGAAACCACACAAAATGGAGGACCAAGAAACCACACAAAATGGAGGACCAAGAAACCACACAAAATAGAGGACCAATAAACCACACAAAATAGAGGACCAAGAAACCACACAAAATGGAGGACCAAGAAACCACACAAAATGGAGGACCAAGAGACCACACAAAATAGAGGACCAAGAGACCAGGCAAAACGGATGAACAAGAGACCACACAAAATAGAGGATTAAGAAACCACACAAAATGGAAGACCACACAAAATAGAGGACCAAGAAACCACACAAAATGGAGGACCAAGAGACCACACAAAGCAGAGGACCAAGAGACCACATAAAACAGGTAACCAAGAGACAACACAAAACAGAGGACCAAGAGACCACATAAAACATGTTACCAAGAGATCACACAAATCAGAGGACCAAGAGGACATTTTTTAAATGTGAAGATACAGCCCAACATTAAGACAATTAGTTAATAATGGGAGATATTAAGACAGCAGGGATGAACAGTGAAGAGGGACAGAATGGCCGGGGAGCAGCACAACAGAGACACCACCAGTCAGAAGGGTGGACACAACAGAGACACCACCAGTCAGAAGGGTGGACACAACAGAGACACCACCAGTCAGAAGGGTGGACACAACAGAGACACCACCAGTCAGAAGGGTGGACACAACAGAGACACCACCAGTCAGGAGGGTGGACACAACAGAGACACCACTAGGCAGAAGGGTGGACACAACAGAGACACCACTAGGCAGAAGGGTGGACACAACAGATACACCACTAGGCAGAAGGGTGGACACAAGAGATACACCACTAGTCAGGAGGGTGGACACAACAGAGACACCACTAGGCAGAAGGGTGAACACAACAGAGACACCACTAGGCAGAAGGGTGGACACAACAGAGACACCACTAGGCAGAAGGGTCGACACAACAGAGACACCACTAGGCAGAAGGGTCGACACAACAGAGACACCACTAGGCAGAAGGGTCGACACAACAGAGACACCACTAGGCAGAAGGGTCGACACAACAGAGACACCACCAGTCAGAAGGGTCGACACAACAGAGACACCACTAGGCAGAAGGGTCGACACAACAGAGACACCACTAGGCAGAAGGGTGGACACAACAGAGACACCACTAGGCAGAAGGGTCGACACAACAGAGACACCACTAGGCAGAAGGGTCGACACAACAGAGACACCACTAGGCAGAAGGGTGGACACAACAGAGACACCACTAGTCAGAAGGGTGGACACAACAGAGACACCACTAGTCAGAAGGGTGGACACAACAGAGACACCATCAGTCAGAAGGGTGGACACAACAGAGACACCATCAGTCAGAAGGGTGGACACAACAGAGACACCACTAGTCAGAAGGGTGGACACAACAGAGACACCATTAGTCAGAAGGGTGGACACAACAGAGACACCATCAGTCAGAAGGGTGGACACAACAGAGACACCACTAGTCAGAAGGGTGGACACAACAGAGACACCACCAGTCAGAAGGGTGGACACAACAGAGACACCACTAGGCAGAAGGGTGGACACAACAGAGACACCACCAGTCAGAAGGGTGGACACAACAGAGACACCACCAGTTAGAAGGGTGGACACAACAGAGACACCACCAGTCAGAAGGGTGGACACAACAGAGACACCACCAGTCAGAAGGGTGGACACAACAGAGACACCATCAGTCAGAAGGGTGGACACAACAGAGACACCACCAGTCAGAAGGGTGGACACAACAGAGACACCACCAGTCAGAAGGGTGGACACAACAGATATACCACCAGTCAGAAGGGTGGACACAACAGAGACACCACCAGTCAGAAGGGTGGACACAACAGAGACACCATCAGTCAGAAGGGTGGACACAACAGAGACACAACTAGGCAGAAGGGTCGACACAACAGAGACACCACCATTCAGTAGGGTGGACACAACAGAGACACCACCAGTCAGAAGGGTGGACACAACAGAGACACCACCAGTCAGAAGGGTGGACACAACAGAGACACCATCAGTCACAAGGGTGGACACAACAGAGACACCATCAGTCAGAAGGGTGGACACAACAGAGACACAACCAGTCAGAAGAGTGGATACAACAGAGACACCACTAGTCAGAAGGGTGGACACAACAGAGACACAACCAGTCAGAAGGGCGGACACAACAGAGACACCACCAGTCAGAAGGGTGGACACAACAGAGACACCACTAGTCTGAAAAGTGGATACAACAGAGACACCACCAGTCAGAAGGATGGACACAACAGAGACACCATCAGTCAGAAGGGTGGACACAACAGAGACACAACCAGTCAGAAGGGTGGACACAACAGAGACACAACCAGTCAGAAGGGTGGACACAACAGAGACACCACTAGTCAGAAAGGTGGACACAACAGAGACACAACCAGTCAGAAGGGTGGACACAACAGAGACACCACCAGTCAGAAGGATGGACACAACAGAGACACCACCAGTCAGAAGGGTGGACACAACAGACACACAACCAGTCAGAAGGGTGGACACAACAGAGACACAACCAGTCAGAAGGGTGGACACAACAGAGACACAACCAGTCAGAAGGGTGGCCACAACAGAGAAACAACCAGTCAGAAGGGTGGACACAACAGAGACACAACCAGTCAGAAGGGTGGCCACAACAGAGACACAACCAGTCGGAAGGGTGGACACAACAGAGACACCACTAGTAAGAAGGGTGGACACAACAGAGACACCACCAGTCAGAAGGATGGACACAACAGAGACACCATCAGTCAGAAGGGTGGACACAACAGAGACACAACCAGTCAGAAGGGTGGACACAACAGAGACACCACCAGTCAGAAGGGTGGACACAACAGAGACACCACCAGTCAGAAGGGTGGACACAACAGAGACACCATCAGTCAGAAGGGTGGACACAACAGAGACACCACCAGTCAGAAGGGTGGACACAACAGAGACACCATCAGTCAGAAGGGTGGACACAACAGAGACACCACCAGTCAGAAGGGTGGACACAACAGAGACACCACAAGTCAGAAGGGTGGACACAACAGAGACACAACCAGTCAGAAGGGTGGCCACAACAGAGACACAACCAGTCAGAAGGGTGGACACAACAGAGACACCACTAGTCAGAAGGGTGGACACAACAGAGACACAACCAGTCAGAAGGGTGGACACAACAGAGACACAACCAGTCAGAAGGATGGACAACCCTAATCCCCAACTCTGAAATGTACAAATGGCAGAAGAAGTTGCCAGCATCACATACTCATGAAAGCATCCATGTGGAGAGCCTTGGATGTGAAGACACTTGGGGCGATTGGTCCTACCACCATGAGGGCACGGCGGCAACGGGCTGCCCTACAAATACACCATTTGGATGATTTATTTATAATGATTTTATTTCGATATGAACAAGAATTTATAACACATGTAAAACTAAACTTAGAGATTCCAATGACTGTCATGCACTGAAAATTAGTGACAGTCTTTATGCAAAGGAATTTGAATAGAAAGTATTTTTAATGTGTTCCTAAATACAGAATGAATGCACAAATGTCTTTTTTTCCTGAAATACAACTACTCTAGTGATCTCTCTCTAGTCTGTATTACAGATGATCATGGCGACATGGTTACAAAGAAAAGACATTTGCTCACATCGCCTGCAAGGCTGGGTGTGTTGCCTTAGCCATCGTAGAGATGTAGGAATAGGCGAATGAGGCCACTTGAGCATTGGCCTCCACCTTGAGAGCATGCGCAATCACATGCATCACACTGCTGGGTGGCTGCATGTCCATGATGGCAACGAAGGCAGCGATCCGCACGTCCTGGGGCTCAGCCATGTTCATCAGCATCGGCAGCAGAACAGCCATCACCTGTAGTGGAGTCAACGGAGGTGTCACTAGAACAAGGATTGTACTGTCTGATTCAATGAGAACGATACAGTAACTGTTACGTTTTAGACGGAGTTATGCTCAGGAGTCACAATGGTGATCATGTGTTACGGCACCAGCTTGACAATTGAGGTGACAATAGCTCAATTCACCTACCCCCATTTTGAAAGTTAGGCAAGTTTGTTCACCTCACATTATCTGTGTCTCTCTTCTGTCTGTTGTATGTACAGGCGAAGCAAGAGGTCACACACAGGGTCAGTCCATTGCCGTGGACTCACATGGTGACCTCTGTCTAACTCACAGGATCTTGCTCCCAGTTATTTGAGTTGCTTCCCAAAACACATGTATATAGTATACAATGTATACAGTATACATGTGCATCACTGGACACTTCGGATCCTACGTAAATGTACAGAAATCACAAGACCATTTTCCCTGATGATTTCGCAACTTACTACCCACTTCATTGTGGCTGGTGACATAGATAGACAGTGAAGCACCGCCTACCTTGGAGGGGGCGATGGGTGCAATGCGTCTACAGGCAAAGATGGCCTGGGCACGGATTGCTGCAGGTTCGGCAGCGTCCATCGCCAACCTGGCGAGCTCAGGCAATAACTCGGGCACTCCAGCATTTCCACAAGCCTTCACAATAGCGATCTTCTCTGCTGGTGATGCTGCGGCCGCGTACATTGCCATAAGTTCCTGCAAACATAATGTAGGGACATATTGCCATTTAACACACTACATATTGATTTTAACAGTCAAGACATTTTCTGGTAAACAAAGAAATAAAACAACTTATTATAGAAATGAAAATGTAGTTGTCGGATGCTACCTTCCCCAAGCGTTTGTACCATGTGTGTGGACATGGTCAACTCACAACATCAGTGTAATTTATGATGTCGGACAATTGTTTTATGATGGCAAACAATTGTTCACAATGCCCTTTGTGTTTTCTAGTATTGTTCCAAATTATGTAATCTGTGTCTGCATTAGTTCTTTCAATTATGTAATCTGTGTGTGCATTAACAGTTAACGAACTGAAATCACGCCTCTGAAGAGATTGGAGAGGTCACCCAGACCTGTACAATTATACTTTTTCAAATTAACCAGCCTTGACAAACCAGATATAAATAAAAATATATGAAAATAAATACATGAAAAGAGACCTACAACTTCAGAACACAAATCTTGAGACGGCCTCAATGCTCAGTTTGGGCAACTACTGACCCGTCTTGAGGTAAGATTAGTTCTTTCATACATTGGAAAGTTTTTGTTCATCCAACCCCATCTGACTTAATCTTACACACACATTTTGTAGTGCATGTTGCCTACCTTGATGGCCTGCTGAATGACAGGCATCGTGGCCGCGTTGGGGGCACCCATCTTCATGTTGGCCATAGCCATCTTGCTGACAACAGTTCCTAGACCCAGAAGGACTGTGTGCTTCAGGACAGGGTTGGCAGCAATCGTCGGCTCCTTCACTGCAGCCTGTCAATGTATGACGGTCAATTTGTACTGACTGATTTTGTACAAAGAAAAGGCACATGCCCATGTAAAATAAAAAAATCAATATGTTGCCAGCATTGGTTCAAACAGACCAAACTCTGTTACTGTCGGGTGTGGCTGATCATGATTAAGTGGTGTCTAGATGTGTAGAGTTACTATAGCTTTAAATATTCGTAAAAAAGATCCGTTAGTAAATGAACTTTTAAAACTGCATTTACTATATGTATTTCTTATTACATGTAGGATGTGGGAGAAAATGCCCTGGAGTTCTTCCACCAACAATATTTTAGACTCGACTATGTTTATAAACATTACATCCATACAACAATGGAATGGCATGGCCAATGTGCACTTAGTGCTCGGCGATGACACAATATGAGCAAGCTTGCATTGCTTAGCCATTATGGCCAGGCTGACTAAACAAGAACACTCACTGATACTCCTACCATCTTACCCTAATCTGTTGTATCAGATGCTTACTCAGCCATGTGACGGACCCAAACTTTGGCTACATATGTTCAAATCAGTATGTAACTCAAATCTGAGTCCAGCACACTTGCTGACCATATATGATGTCGATCGTGGGCTGCACGTAATTCCTGAGAGGAAGGCGTTCTTAAACATTACATACAACAGTCTGCAGAACATAATTTGTCATTTCAAAATAATCACATTAAATATAATATATAAATCACTATTTTAATGTTTAGATGTAAATTATACACATCATTATTTATTATTTTATACCTAATGGAGAAAACTGTCGGTATGAAAAATACATTTTCATCAAAACAACAGAGTGCTGCCAAACTGCGGCCAGTTTCTTAAAGTGTACTTAAAGTTAAGCAATTACTTAGAGTGGCACGTGTTTGGAAAAAAATCATGTAATTTACTAAGACAATGATCTTCACATTAAGAACATTCTTAGTAGCCTCTTGAAACTATCCACTTAACTTTACACAGTTTAGTCAGAAGGTAAATGTTTAGTTACAATTACTTAACTTTACACAGAACCAACAGTTTAGTCAGATGCTAAATGTTTAGTCACAATTACTTAATTTTACCCAGAAAGTACGGTTTAGTCAGAAGCTAAACGTGTAGTCTCAATTACGTAACTTTACACAGAAAGTACAGTTTATTCAGAAGCTAGATGTTTAATGATTAGTCACAATTACTTTACTTTACACAGAAAGTACAGTTTAGTCAGAAGCTAAATGTTTAGTCACAATTATTTAACTTTAAACAAAAAGTACAGTTTAGTCAGAAGCTAGATGTTTAGTCACAATTACTGAACTTTATACAGAAAGTACAATTTAGTCAGAAGCTAGATGTTTAGTCACAATTATTTAACTTTATACAGAAAGTACAGTTTAGTCAGAAGCTAAATGTTTAGTCACAATTATTTAAATTTAAACAAAAAGTACAGTTTAGTCAGAAGCTAGATGTTTAGTCGCAATTACTGAACTTTATACAGAAAGTACAATTTAGTCAGAAGCTAGATGTTTAGTCACAATTATTTAACTTTATACAGAAAGTACAGTTTAGTCAGAAGCTAAATGTTTAAACACAATTATTTAACTTTATACAGAAAGTACAGTTTAGTCAGAAGCTAAATGTTTAGTCACAATTATTTAACTTTAAACTAAACAAAAAGTACAGTTTAGTCAGAAGCTAGATGTTTAGTCACAATTATTTAACGTTATACAGAAAGTACAATTTAGTCAGAAGCTAGATGTTTAGTCACAATTGTTTAACTTTATACAGAAAGTACAGTTTAGTCAGAAGCTAAATGTTTAGTCACAATTATTTAACTTTAAACAAAAAGTACAGTTTAGTCAGAAGTTAGATGTTTAGTCACAATTACTGAACTTTATACAGAAAGTACAATTTAGTCAGAAGCTAGATGTTTAGTCACAATTATTTAACTTTATACAGAAAGTACACTTTAGTCAGAAGTTAGATGTTTAGTACAAAGAACAGTTTATTCCGAAGCTAGATGTTTAATCACAATTACGAGTTCTCCACATACATATCTAAAGAGACGTCATTACCTAGTAAACCCACTCCATGATAATGATTAACCGACAACGCAACTTAATAAATACATGTCTGCGGCATGTGAGACAGTAGACAGACCAGACCTGTGAACCCACCATGAGAGCAGCGGCAGTAGCTGGCACAGGGGGCGCCGCCAGCACCATGGCATTGATCATGATGATGGCACGAGGCACCGACACAATGCCGGCATGCACTATGTCAAACACCACAGGAATGACAGCGGCGCTTGGCACAGCAGGAATGACATCAAGGAGCATCTCCCTAGAAATAGTAATAATGGAGTGACTCCTTCAGCATCAAAAACCTCAGAAATTGAAATTGACTCATACAACAAAACCAAAGGAATATGTGTTTTCAGTTTACTTCTCGCTCTCAAAAGTCGTCCACAAAATCTAAGGAGGATATGCATTACAAAAACAATATGTTTTAAGATGAATGCAAACTTAAACTACTACTAATTTAATGTTGGTAAGGCATTAGTTATACATAATTGGTGTGGTACAAGAAATGGCTTCACACTTTCATCTTCACAATATTCAGTGTGTTGAAGGTGGTTGTGTACAAAGAAGTACAAAATGCTACATCAACAATTGTAACAACTGATGGATCCTGTCTGCCACGGTTTACTGATCTTACAATCAAAATTATATGCGTGACCTCAAACATGGCCAAAGAAGCAGACAAAAGTAACATATGTGCAGGGTTTGTTAACGACTGGAACCCCGGGTAATTTACCCATTTATAATGACTCATATACCTGGCTATGCCATAAACAAAGGTGTTTTATTATTATCCCCGGCTTCGGCTAATGACAGCCAGCTTTTGTGTTAAAGATTACAGAGTGAAAGTCTCCGAGCTGGATTTCAATGATGACTATGCCACAGAACACTCCAGATGTCCCAGTTTGTATCAAATGCTTGGGCGAAGAGCAAAGATTGATAACCAGGCCACACCTGGAAGAGAGACTGGTAAACACCTGCACTTGGCGCATATATCAGCAAACTCCCTGCACCTCACAGGGACAGCAGTTGTCTGGTTAGGATTACCAGATAATACAGTTTGTAGGCACATATTATTGACAAAGACATAATTATTATAATTAATCTTTCAGAGTAATCATAATTTCATATGCTGAAACAGACAAAGTGTATATACTAGACTTGTGTCTCCTAAGTATGTGCATCATGAAATCCCACAACAGTATGCGATTGTCTTGGTTTTCTCTATATAATATAAAGATTACATGAAATTTATTTGAAAATGCTAATGATTAGATAAAAAATGCAATAGATCTCCAGAACTTGCACGTCTGTTCCCTCAATAAACATGAAAAACATTTAAATGTCATTATGTTATTGATCTTTACTTACAAATTATTACCTTTAAATTGTTTATTTTACTTGCCTATATGTCAATGATATAACATGTATTGTAATTAACATGGCACTAATAATGATTTTGACTTTGACTAGGCACAACAACTGGACCCTACTTTGCTGCAGCCATGCAACAAAAAACACTATGTGTGTGTGTGTGTGTGTGTGTGTGTGTGTGTGTGTGTGTGTGTGTATGTGTGTGCATGCGTGCATATGTGCGTGTGTGTTATATTATTAAAGCAACATAATATCCACTAGATCGGACATTCCCCATACTGTCCTTGCTGAAATTTGTGTTGTTTAAAATAAACCTGCATCAACAGCCAAAATGCAGATATTTCATTATGGTTGTTAAGCAATGATATTTTATAGCATGGTGTCTACTATAAATACAGATGCACAATCAACATACCGTTTCTTGACAGCACAGGCATCGGCGGCTGCCGCTGCTGCGAGGACGTATTTGGATGCAATGGTCTGAACCACCTCAGCTTCGGCCTCTCTCATCGAGTGGACGATTTTGATGACCACGGCAGGCGCAGCAGCTTTGATGACAGGAGTTGTGGCCTCACAAACCTCGGCTAAAATAGCCTCTATCTGCAACGGAGATGGCAGTGCAAATAAATTAATTCAATGGATTATTCAATAGGATGTTTTTGTATACAATGTTTTTGAAGTTTAAAATTCTGTAGAACTCTAAAAAAATGATTTTTTAGATCTATGCAGAATATACTAGAAACTGTAAAGAAATTGAAGTAATATTTATAAAAATATATTATAGAAAATGTTTCAGAAAATTCATCCAGCCTTGATGATTCAATAAATCACCTCCACCCTTTAAGAGAGATGAAGGAGGGTGAAAAAGGGGGCAGTGATGATGGAAGAAATGTCTTCACCTGTGCCACCTTGTCAGCTGCTGAAGCCTGTGGCCAGGAAGCAAGAGGCTCCAGAGGAATCTCCATCTTGAGCACAGAGGGCAGAGCAACAAGGTCACGACCAGGCAAAATGGCTGATCCAGCAATGTCCTTTGCGTCAACAGCAACCAAGACCTGGCTGTAAAATCACAGTATGCTGCACTTGCAAAATCACCACATCGAATGTGTGACCTACTAGATTTGTGACTTGATTCCTATGCAAGTGACATCATTTGGGGAGTATGAATATGATCATACTTGCATCAAGGCACTTCTTTCACAATTCAAAGAGACCTGTTTGGTCCCATGTGATGTATTACACATTATATGTATTACATGCATTAGACACATGAATTGTTACGTTTGCTGCAGAACTTAAAATTCCCTTTCCAACTGGCTTTAGCTTGTCACAAATTTAGTTCATTGGGTTCATGTGTGTGTGTTTTTTTTTTTGGCGTATGTGGTTGTATATGTGTTTGTGTTTGTGTGTGTGTTTGCGTTTGTATATGTGTGTGTGTGTGTGTGTGTGTGTGTGTGTGTGTGTGTGTGTGTGTGTGCATTTGTGTGCGTTTGTGTGCATGTGTGTGCATGCATGCATGAGAATAGAATGGTAGATTGCATTGAAGAGAAGCTGAAGTTCAATTAAGTTGCAGCAGTTTTCCAATCATGTCACCATTCTTAATCCGCAATTTGACCATGGAAAGTGAAGCACAAAAGGTTTGAGAAGAATTATTTAGAAATTGCATTGACGATGTTTCAAGCAAATGGACAAAGTGGTAAGTATTCTGTTTTCTGTGAGATGTGTGGTGTGGGTGTTTGCGCAAGCGGTAATGGTCAAAGTGGTAAGTATTCTGTTTTCTGTGAGGTGTGGTATGGGTGTTTGCGCAAGTTCACACAGTTACATCTGGGATAACCAATGGCATCAAAGTGTGTTCAGTTACTACCAGGCATCTCTAGATTGTGCATATGCACGACACTGCTACAATATTGTCAAACAGGACATGTGTAAATTGTGGTCATCCTACAGGAGGTGGCCATTAAATGAGACGTGGTCAACTTACATTATATCGGCCTCCATCCGTCCAGCCTCAGCAGCGAATGGTGCAACTGCGAACTTGCTGATCTGGATAGCTTTTTTGATGACAAAGTTACGGGCGTCACCTGCGATGACATAATCTGCCACAACAGAGGCAATTGCCAAGTCTTTCTGAAAACAACACATAGCAACCTCAGTACGTATATCCAAGTAATTGTAATATATATTTTTTTATCGTAATATTGTAAGTGACACTGGTTGGGATTAATAGAAGAATGACTATTTATGGCTATTTATGCACAATCTTTGGACCATTGGCATAAAAATACTTTCCAGATGATGGTCGTAATATTGCAATTCTTATCAAACCGAACATCAACACTTTATTATCTGACATTCCTTGGACGTTCTCTTAATTCACGAAGATAAAACTTTATGATACGACCACTACTGAAATAATGAAATGTCTAACTTTTCACTGACACTGAATATACACGTCTCCCTACCAATTCCTTGATTGGTGGTAATTACCAGTATCACCGACTACTGTGGTATGAACTATGAACTACCCTTACTTTTTGTGTCCAGTTTTGTATGACTCATAACCTATGATGCATTCTGCATACTATCATATTTAACTTACTATCTTAATTGTCTACTATTCTGCTAGTGCATAATATCTTTTTTCATATCTTACTGTCAAATAATTCATGAAATGTTTAAATTATCTTCTTTTAATGTAACTGTCAACAATATCAGAATACATAAAATGAGCTTTTGTATGCTCTTACTTTTTATCACTTTAGCTGAGGTTTTTAGTTGTTTTATTTTATTATTCTCCTCCTTGAACGCTTTAATCATGGTATAACTGCTAGCATTTTGGACACACTGTCAACATCATTAAACAGAGTTGTACTCTAAAAAAGGAAAGTCAAAATGAAGAGTATCATTGTAATGACTTAGACAACTGCTTCCGTGTACTTACCTGTATCCCACTTATTCCCTGGGCCAGCTTTAAGTTTGCCATTATGCCATGCTCAACAGTTGGAGGCTGGGCACAGTTCTTTAAGTTGAGGGACTTGATGACCCTCATCTCCGGGAGCCCATTCATGGCTGCAGCCACAGGTGCCGGTGCACACGCACAGGCAGCAGCAGTACACGCACAGCCAGCAGTCGCAAAACTGGCATCAGCAGCAGCAACAGCTGCTGGGGCATCCATTGATGCATACACAGCTTCGCACATGCCTGCAATTCCAGCCTAAAAGGGCCAGTTAGAAGTGTTAGCAAAATTAATGAACAAGGTGCTTCAGAAAGCGCTTCAAAATTAGCAAATCAAATGTACCAGAAAATTATAATGCTAAAATATTAGGTAAAAAGAACTAATGTATCAAATAATTAAAATGTTAAACATATTCAAAACAATTTAAAAAAAATTACTAATGCTGTAACTGTCACGATTAAAGAATTTTGAACTTAAAACTTGTTCCTGTGACCAATGAATTTCTGCTGTTGCTAATTACCGTGTTTCATGCAGCAGACAATTATTACTGCAACTCCAGTGGCGCCACCTTGGGAATGTGTGATAACTTAAAAGTAAAACCTCAAAATAACTCCCCTAATGTTTTTCAAATATGTTGCTAGTTAGTTGATCGTGTGCCAGTGGTTGCAGGAACCGAATGAATATAGTATGAGGAACGTGAACTTTGGCACCTGATGGACGTACAACATTAGTGTACCAGTGGGTTGGAACAGCACCACTTAGTGTGAAACTATTCCACCAAAGTAAGTCAGTTCCAGAGGTGTTTCAGGTAAGGTAGTCCCCTGTAGCACCCACCTCCATGGTCCTGAAGTACTTTGCCCCAGCAGCGGGCTTTGCTGTGTTTGCCATGAACATCTGCGCGACAGCTGGATCAGCGTCCTCAATCTGATTCACTGCATTCAGATTCACTTGCAGCATGGCAATAACGCCCTTCTTTATATTCACAGACCATACTGGTTCATCCGCTGGTGCCTCCACAGAGATGATCATCCCATTGCGATACCTGAGAGAAGACGAATACTTTTACTTCCGGTAAAAAGCATATTTATATCAATGTACATATCAGGGATTCCCTTAGCGTGAGCCAATGTTCAAAATGGCACATCATTTGCTGAAATGGCACTCATTTTACTGCAGCATGACATGTACAAAAACAGCATGTTTATCTGAGAAAAATAAAACCCTATCTTGCTTGACTTCAAACATATGGCAGGGCATTGTATTGCTGTGATTTTGTGATTTTGTAATTCTTGCAGGGATGTGGCATAATATATTATAGCAAATATACCCAATTTATGAAACACTGTAACTCCACCAATAATTCAGGTATCAATGTAATTATATCTACAGCCTTTTTATCACACCTAACGCTATGCAATGTCAAAGAAAGTATTTTAAAAATCTTTTATTTATTTTTTATTAATAGTTTAATTGTTTTGAAAAAACAAAACTCCAAAATGTTCATAACTGTTTCTAATGTGACACCACATCTGTATAACAACAACAACAATATATCTCTTTGACACTGCCTAGAGAAGATAACAGTAAACACAGCAATCAAACCTTCACTGATCTAGCGTCTTTGATACCAGAGATATGATGTTTCCAAATAAAAAACATTATCGGGAAAATGCTGTTAAAGATTGAATAACAGCACTGATTTACATGAAAGGGCCATATGTTATCCATGAAAAAAAAAATGTAAAGATAGATTATTGTTATTATTGGTATCTTTAGTGATAACACAGTACCTATTTCAGTACCTATAGTAAACATACCAAGGTACTGAAATATGGAATACAATATAAACTCATTTTTGATACTTTTGTCAAAACAGGGTATTCTAGCTCCCATATTGCCTCTTAACCAGGGACAATTTTAAAAGACCAATTATTTAAAAAGTATGCAGAACTGTTCCGTCGTCCTACAACATAGTTGTAGATGGCATCATTATATATTTACAATGATGTAGAAAAACATGAAGTTCTGTGGGGGTGAGGCCTATGACTAGAGGCCTGGTGGGGTAAAACATTGCCCCACCTTTGCTACTTTTACATTGTTTACCTAAGCTATCACCATCATTGCATAGTCAGTTAGCATCTATGCATGTGTTGTATTTGCTGCTAACCTATTACATTATCATGGCTTTATATTTTGTTAGTACAATTATTAAATGACCTTTATCGATAATTACTCTTTGTATATTCTGTAGCAAACTAGCTCAGGGTTCTGCCAGTATGTATTATATTCACATTGAATATCAGCAGGGGATAAACACATTAAAAAAAATATATGAGCCCCCAAGTTCTCCAACCCCAGGAGGCAAATGTTGGAAAAGGGAGTCTGCTAGATCACAAGCAAAATGTCAGCTTAATACATGCAAAACTAACAAAGATGTTCACAGAGAGCAGGGATCAGCATGCATGCTGCTAATTTGAATATCCATAATGAGTGTGTCATTCACTTTTCAAGGATTCTAGACATTTTATCAAATTATATAGCTGAATTTTTCCAGATAAACTGAGATGGTGTTTGACTGAACAGGTGTAAAGTGTAAAGCACTTTGAGCAGTCCTGAAGACTGGACATGGCGCGTAAACGAATTTAAGAGGGTAGTGACAACAAAGAAATAATAAACTCACTCGCATCTGATGGGTCGCATCACTGAGTCTTTAATAGCCTGTAGCTCCGGGGCGGTCACCGTCTCGACGGCCGACTCAGGGAGCAGCGCTTGGGCTGCCCCGGCTGGAATCGCTCCGACTACTTTTTGTACGGCAACATCCGAAAACTGTGATAAAGAAACACATCACAGATAACAGGCATGTGCTGTTTTAACAGTTAACACTATCTGAAATGACAAACAGTACATGCATCAAGAAACACAAATCTAACATATATATGATGACAAGCTAAAATGTATATCTCCTAGACATATCTAGATATACCTGTAGATGTATGCTGCCTTAGCATTCTATATACAGTTTTGTGCAATGATACGTAAACATGTTTGATAAAGCAAAGGTTGACAGAGCTCATGAGCACAATTTGATTTGTGACGTCAGATTCTGAGTTCTTTAGCTATAATGGTACTAAGTTCAGAATACTAAAATATGTTCTGAATTCTTATCTCTGATTGTCGTTGAAAAAAAATGACACATAAGCTTGACATAAGCAAACAAGAGAGCTGGAGACAAAGTACAGCTATTAGCAGTGAAACGTTACAAAGTATCCTTCTATCTGATCGCTCGGTCAATGGATGCTCTGGGGTTATCTGTCTGTTGATGCAAGCAAACTGTGATAAACAAGCAAATTAAGGTAAACATCTGCTTGAAGCAGCATCAATGATCCGTGCCAAAGTGCAACCAATGCATGTGTTTTAACAACACAGCAATCTCACTAAGAACATTCACAAAGTCTGCCTTTCTTCTAACTTTTGGCCAGTGACACACACATTACCAAATTGTAAATAAACTCAAAACATTTTGTATTGATTATTTAATTTGACAATTGAAGTTAACAAGCATATCCAATAAACATTAAACAAAT
This sequence comes from Oasisia sp. SBJ-2009, assembly GCA_964017155.1. Classification (NCBI taxonomy): domain Eukaryota; kingdom Metazoa; phylum Annelida; class Polychaeta; order Sabellida; family Siboglinidae; genus Oasisia; species Oasisia sp. SBJ-2009. Next base: position 24,472,265 of record OZ024863.1, read on the forward strand.
TAAGAGGAAATTGCTGTAGAAGACACAAACACTTTCAACCAAGTAATGCCTCAGTACTGTTGTATGTGTTGTCCAAAAAAGGTCTTAAGTAAAAAAATTAAATGACGACAGTTTGACAAAGAAAGCATGTCTACAAGAGAGGAGAAATACAGGAGAAGAGGATGACCAAAGTGGATTTATTATGTTCATTATTACCCTGTATAAATATGTTACACAGTACTGCAATGCTTTCTTTTTAAGGCAAGCGATTGCTCTCGCTTCCTATTGCTCATGAAAATCATTCATCTAGGGATCGATTTAGCACTCGCACTATTACGATAATCACTCCCGCCCCCAGACCACACGGACTGTGGCCCCAACTAGCCTAGCCTGCAACATGCCAGGTGCTGGACTCATAAAGTGACTAAGAAAATTCTTGATATTAATAAAATGACTGACATAGTAAATGGTGTGTTTAGATGTACATACGCAACCATAGATGTTTACGCAAACACAAGACGCTAAGTAAATGCATAATTAAAATATTGCTCTGCGAAACCAGCCACGACATGATCATACAATGGCATCACCACACAGATAACATAGAGCACCACCTGGTGGATAAAAATAAAAGTTACAATTGTTCACCTAAATTATTTCGCATATTTAGGCAAGTGATTTATCACTCGCTTGGGTTATTCAAACATGAAGCAATGGTACTTTATCTATTGTAACATTCCAACTGTCAAACTGGGTTTTAAGCTACCATTTTATGTTGTTTAAATTTATGAGTTTCAGGAAGAAAACAGTTTGTTACAATGGTCTGTGCTGCTTTTGAAGACATAGCCTCCAAAGTCATGATGACAGACCTTAGATGGTCTGTGTTTGTCTGATCACACACTTCTTTTGTAATTACATAAGGTCATAAAAATATACATAGGGGTCTGGGCAAAAACACAGCGTTTTTGTGAATACAGTACAGTTGAATTCAAAAGATGTTTCTGCATGAATAAAACATATCTGGTCGGTCAGTATGGACAGATTACACTACGACATGATTTAAAACAAAAGCAAACAGAAAACATCCCTTTGTGATGGAAAGGAGAGTAAATGTCAAGGGACATCTGAAAAGCGCAGATGAGAATTGTCAGGAATTGAAGACAATAGCAAATGATTGCAACACATTCATATACCTTGCTGATTGCAATGAACAAAATAGAAAAAAAATTGGGCACATGTAGAGAATACAAACCCACCTGATTGTTGCCATTATAATGGTATCTTTGTGAACATTAAGTGTAATACTTCAATGTGTTAGTTAATTCACTCAACATCACTGAAAGCATATATATTTTAGAAATGTTGTCTTAGACACATTTTGAGACACAAATTGTGTTCCGATTTGTGCCTTTTCATTCCCAAGAATCCGCAAACACACAATATTTGTAAAACATAACTACGTCTGGAATGATGATGAATGATTGTATTATTGCAGTAAAATTAGATGTATGCAAAGATACAGTTATAATGGCAAAATGTTGGTGGATTTGGATTCGACACAAGTGCCAAATGCTGCATTAAGACTATTCGATTGTGACTTACCGCAATGACTATCTTGCCTGCAGGCTTCACCTGTACCCGCACTGTAGCACTTCCCAGCATCCCTGCTGCCTGCTTACCCGAATTTGGAATTCCCGTCACAGCTTGGGCTACATAGTGGTAGACAAACTCCTTCCCCGGCCGAAAGACTGCACACATCAAGAGAATAGGGCCTTGAGCAGTTCTGTTGGTTCTTGCATTTGCAACCCTTCACTGACTGCCAACTCATCCATAAAGTTACCTTAGTACCTTTCTGTATTGTGCACAATTTGCTGTAGGCGCTGTATAATATCCAGTAAATGCATTATGTGGGAATGCTAAGGGTTGGATGTGAATATTTTTTTCAAATGTGGCACAAATACAAAATAGCTGACATTGCAGTTAGTAGTTTGACTTAAGGCTAGGACTGGTAATTACTGAACGATCCACATTGCCAACACCGATTTAAAGCTTGTAGTTATAATAACCTATTCACAAAGATGATAGTAGATAATGGCACTTTTTATACAACTGAGTCTTTAATGAACTGGGTAAACAAATACAGTATCCAGAATCCTTACTATTTTGCATTATGGCAAAAGAACTAAGATCTTGTTAGGTATATATCTAATTATTATACAGGTCTGTAAATTAATTAAATATTATGTCCATTAACTATTATAATTGTAATTTATACACCTGAACCAATAATAAAAAATATAATTATACCATAAACCAACTTTTGAGCAACTGTTAAAACATATGCAACATTTCAACCCATTTAATATCGATTTTGCTTCAATGTTTGCTCTGAAATAAGTTTATCGTTTATTGTCTAATGGAACCTTGGACTCAAGAACAATCACACTTTACTGTACTATAAATTTTACAGTTATTTACTATATTTACACAGGTTCTTGGAGCATCATGACACTTTATTGTATTCCATTAGTGATATTTCCCCATATTGAAGATCCTTATACTGTAAAAGAATTGTAAACTTACCAATCGGTGATGCTGCGATCTGTGATGCTAAAAAACAAAACCAATGTTAAAGCTGATTCGTTCACTTCAAGTTTATACATCATCATGTACTCTAATGTACGTACTAAGAACATCCAGTTCACCAGGCCATGCTACTGATCAGTTATTGCAAAGATAACAACTACCATAGAAAATTACTGAGAATACAGAAAAATTATTGGAAGATTACTTCCCTACTATATATATATATATATATATATATATATATATATATATATATATATATATATATATATATTGGTGTGATATGCGGTGGGCATGAAAGTCACATTTTTGTGCCTTGTACTAGTTGTTCTAGTTGTTCTAGTTGTTCTAGTTGTTTCCAGCACTCGGCAACGTTCTTTTAACTGACTAGTCTGTATATTGTGGTTACAACGTATGATCTTATGAGGTCTCATTTAACTAGTCAGCCTTTTTCAGAACATCACGCCAAGCCGACCTTTCTATGCTGGCACTGAGGATGGTCACTGCCAGGGTGCTTGTCGTCCTCAGTGGTTCTTTTACGTCCCAAATTGAGACGGGACCGACATTAACGTGATTCTCCGATTCACGAGGGATACACAGTCCCCAATGTTGAGAGCCAGATTTTTACATCACAACTGCCGGTACCGGGGATCGAACCCGTGCCGCCGGCGTCAGAGGCGGGTGTGGTAACCACTACACCACCCGCGCTCTCTTACTACTACATATTACTGTTGAAATGTTGTCCATACCTATTGTCTCACAACCTCAATTGGCCCACTATTGTTTGTAAATGTATTTATATATATATATATATATACATCATCATACATCAATATATATATATGTATGATGTATACATATATATATATATACGTATATATACGTATATATATATATACATATATATATAGATGTATATATATATAGATGTATATATATAGATGTATATATGTATATAGATGTATATATATATATATAGATGTATATATGTATATATATATACATATATATATAAATATATATATAGATGTATATATGTATATATATATACATATATATATATAAATATATATATAGATGTATATATGTATATATATATACATATATATATAAATATATATATAGATGTATATATGTATATATATATACATATATATATAAATATATATATGTATATATGTATATATATACATATATATATAAATATATATATAGATGTATATATGTATATATATATATACATATATATATATACATATATATAGATGTATATATATATACATATATATAGATGTATATATGTATATATATATACATATATATATAAATATATATATAGATGTATATATGTATATATATATACATATATATATAAATATATATATATATATGTATATATGTATATATATATACATATATATATAAATATATATATAGATGTATATATGTATATATATATACATATATATATAAATATATATATAGATGTATATATGTATATATATATACATATATATATACATATATATAGATGTATATATGTATATATATATACATATATATATATACATATATATAGATGTATATATATATACATATATATAGATGTATATATATATACATATATATATACATATATATATATAGATGTATATATGTGTATGTTTTATGTATACATCATCCAGGTTATCTATTATGAAAACATTCCATAAAGCAACGAAGGAATTCTAACCATCATCACTGTGATCAATTGTGACAGGTATCTGAGCCGTAGCTCAGTAACAATAATAATTTATTTACAAAAGGAGCTGGGTAATGTCTGACCAGTGTGGTTACCTGTGGTGTCTGGGGTAAAGCAATTTGCAAAAAATATGTATCCTGGTCATAATGACACAAACGAATAGTTTTAGCTGTTTGAAGTTTGCACATGGACAGTTTTACAGGTGGATGCATTTCTCCATCGCATGGTTAGTGCTAGCCTGGACGTTGCAGTCAAGACATGAACATTGCCACTGAGTTTTTTGGATAATAAAATAAGCGATAACTATTCCAATCCATATTTGGTGGTAACATTTGACTAACTTTGAATATATTTAGAAAAAAATCGCATTTTTATTGATTGTGGCAATATTGAGGATCTAATGACTAATCATGAAATGTTTTCACTAGCCCTTCTAACCATCCCTTCTTATGATTGATGTCACACAACTGAATAGTTAGTAGGCCTCCGTAGTTAATACAGCGACGGTCGTGTTTAGAAAGTCCAGTCAAAATGTACACGTTAGTCGATATCGCGAAATGTTGCGAATAGACAATAGTACTCCCGTTTTTGTTTACGTTATATCCGATAGTGCAGGGTTGCGAGGCAATCTTTAATGCGTTGAAGTTGAACGTGACCGCGACCAATCGTCAACAGCACCCCCTCCCCCTCCGTCACCCTATCACCTATCTCAGTATCTGACCGCCGAATCGCCAGGCCCAGAGCGGTCAACCGGCTGACAGCTCTCCTCACGACATTAATTTCGTTCCAACGCCACTGTGAATATGATAGTCTAAGTTTTGTAAGACACGGGTAAGCATAACAAAACCAATACTACCTCCTTTCTGTCTAGGCTTTGATATCTGACGTAACTCGGTAACTAACGAGTAAATCGGTGATCGGTGACCAGTCACAATTCATTTTCATTCGTTGTTCGAAACTTGTCGTTATCATGATTATCAAGTTAACCGTAAACACCATGTCCATGCTGCGTACACAACGACGAACTTCACATATGTACGATATACGAAACAGTTTCACCGCAACAGCGTTGCCGTGTGAGTATGCATTTCAAAGTACTCTTCCTTGCATTACTTCATGCGACTCTGCATAGAACATCAATAAAACGTTCTAGCTCGTCTTGGCGCAGACGTCATCTGCTAAACCCAACTTATCGTTAGACGGCGCCAAAGGCGTCCGATGTTTTACTGGTATGGCATAAAATAAACGCTCGTCCATAACCAACGCCCGCAATTTACATTGCAACTACATTATCACCAGAAAATAGGATTTCTGTATGTTGCTTTTCCTGACTAACAAACACTTCATAAGTTGGCAATGTTCGTTATCAAACCTTGCATATGTCTGTTTGAGAAAAGTGCTTGTAAAAGAATAATCCACGATATTTCTTCTGCTATCAACTTCACATCTGTGTAGCGAATCCTTCAAATATTTATTAACTATTTGATCTGTATCTTAGAATACTGTTTGCCTTTGAGTTGTTAGCAAGTCGACGATCGTGGTGTGTTGAGTATTTAACTGGACTGAATTAGTTATCAGCTAACTACGTGGCGCATGCATGAATATTAACTTAATGCAATTTGTCGGGATCAATGATTCCTTCAGCGTTTTTTTTGTGTGGCTTCATTTCAGCCACAAAGATAACAGTTAGCACTGGTTGGCTAACTTATGTGGGGTACAGCAGAGTATCATCGGCACTATTCCTACGCTATTTTGTTACTTCGCTTCACTTCACTTCATTTCACTTCACTTACCTAAAACGCAGGTCAAAACGATCGCTAAAGTAACCCGCATCTTGCCGGCAGCCTGTGTGCGTCAAAGAGAAACGTCAGTATGAGAGCCACCTAATGTTAACGTGTCTTTTATACTCGACTGCTGTGGGTGTGACATTCGTGACGTTTCCGATGGTCCTTTAAGTATTACATACGCCAATCATCTATCCGGGATGTCAGCTGTTTGCTGTCATATTTTTTTCTGATCTGTGTCGAACGCGTAGAAGGTTCATTTTAGGAGGCGTTGTCAACGTCGAGGGATTGTCTCCAAAAAATGTCCAGTGACCAATCCGTTTGGTAAGGCACGCGTCACATCAAAATCGGCTCGCCTGTATGCTTTATCTACGACCTATTTGTCATTTACATTACAATAAGCAACATTTAAACAAAACCGAAGCCGTTTATCTTTCTTATGCCGTGTTTAAACATTCACAGTTTAGCATAAGTAGTTCTAGATAATGTAATAATACTGACGATAATTTAGCTAACATTAATTTTGATAACCCATATCAGCTACGTTTTGTGTCGCTGGACCGACGTCCATACGGTTGTGTTGATAATGGTCATTGATATCGTTCAACGTTGAAAGCGAACGCATATATACAATATAACTCCAGCTGATAGCCCATTATATCCAGTTGTGCCATCGGTAGTGCTGGAGTTATCAATCATGTCATTTGAACAGACATGGTGTCTTTCAGTGAAATCCATACGATAGTAACAGGTCCTTGGGAATGGCACGTTTTACCGATCAAGCTGTTTGAATCTTAACATAAGCATTATTATCGTCAACTAAAAGGCGCATGTTAATGAATTAAATTTGTCGTACTTTGGTGCAGGCTCTGTATTACTATTAGAGATTGCCCCCTGCAAGGGTCACTTCAGTACGGTTTCACGAGGCACAGTATTTGGAGTGCAGTAGCCAAGTGATTGGAACATCGGACTCTCAATCTTGTGAACCCGGTTTGGGTCCTGTGCTGTTGTGTCGAACCCTGGGCAAGTTCGTTCACCCTATGACTGGCTATGTTGGTCGGATTGATGTTTCTCCGCTTTATTCAACTGTATGGATTTGTTTCTGTAGTTGGGCTGTATGCATCCCGGAGAAGAGAAGATGGAATGCAATTCAATAGGTCCGCCAGGGAATAAAGTGTTTTGAGCAATTGTAAGGACTGGATGTGGCGCTATAATACTATAGGAATTTATTCTTTTACCTATTATAGGTTTCACATTTTCAGCCTAATTTAGGAGGGGATCGAAAAACATCCTCTCTGGCAATACATGAGTAAACATGATAAACTGAGATCAAAACAGTGCATACATATACTATGGAAATATAACTGCAGTAGTTGTATACATGGTCCGGTTGTTTACGCAAAATGCAAACAATTAAAACCGTGTGGCCACGAAGGTGGGCCCCATATCCCCATGAAAACAACGACTACTAGATTCGTTAGGAGTGCCAATACAAGAAATGTATTTAAGAAACTGACTACTAAGTTATTCATAACCATCGTGGTTACAATGATAATGAATCGCGAACATGTTCTTATAGTCGGGGCGCACGGTGGTCGAAGTGGACACCTCGTGCTATTTTTGGTTGCCCTGTTGTTTTCTAAACTTCAAAGCTTCCTTAACAATAATCCAGAGGGCAACCCTCTGAAATCAGTGTACCTCACTCCGAAAATCGCACTTAAATTCAGACGTATAGGGTGTCGGAATGGCCGTTTAGTCACAATTGCAATTTGTTTTTCTCATAGTTTGTTTAGGGCTACAAAGCTAGTTTTTATGGCAAACTATTCGTATTGCAGAGGAGCATAAACACAATAAATATCTTATTGAAATGTACATTTTAAGGCAACAGATTCAGCAATATGTTGAAATAAACACTTCCGTTTCGTCATCGACATCATGTAACGTTTACCGTAGTTCTCTTAATATATATTCAAAATATATGGTTAACATATCAAAATGATCCCCATTCATTCCTCTGTTGTTATATACCACGACATTGTAAAATGTATCAGCACATCACATGTTTTTGAACTAACATATACGTCACCCTTCATTTGGGATTGACGTAATGTTTTGACACAAAATGGGAATAACTAGTAAAATGGGGAGCCTACAGGATCGATAGGGCGCGGTGATATGCAACTCAGGCATGTGATGTAATCGGGCTAATTACGTGCACGCGCTGTTTGTTTACTTTTTCAGTTTATCTTTGAATTCTTTAGGCTCCAACTGTTATTCCTGCATAGTCGGGGCGCACGGGGGTCGAAGTGGACACCTCGTGCTATTTTTGGTTGCCCTGTCGTTTTCTAAACTTCAAACCTTCCTTAATAATATTCCGGAGGCCAACCCTCTGAAATCAGTGTACCTCACTCCGAAAATTGCATTTACATTCAGGCTTATGTGGTCTCTTAATGGCCGCGCTGCATATATTTCTCTTTCCACATTTTCACAGTAAATGTGTGACAACAAACTTAAGTGTAGCATCAAATAATCAGGAATGACGAGAACTAATATGTATGGCAATATCGTATTGATATGTTTATTTATTAGGAAGCCAGGTACAAAACATTGGACAATATATCGAAAAATCAGTTCGGTTTCGCAGTTGACATCACACAACAGGAGTTATAATTACCTTACTATGTAATCAAGATATTTATGTAATATATCACAATGATGTACATTCATTTACCTACTGGATTATGCAAAGCAGTAGTAAAATAGTCCTATATTATACGCAATCACGAGCCGAACATGTACCCCACCCCCTAAGTGTTGCGCAATCGTGACTTGACGCAAATCGCAGTGGATTTCATTGGTTGTATCAATTTCGCGTTTCTTAGTGTAATAATACACTAGTAAAGACAGTCCTGGTGCATACCCTACTGCTGGTTATTAATGCAATGTTTGTTAAGGCAATATAAAATTATGATAACACGCATTATTCGAAATACAAAACACATCAAGGTGTTACTCAATCACATCTTATACATTGTTCTGAGTCATCTGTGTCACCAAAATATATCCGTAATGGTGAGAGGAATACAGACCAAAAATATATTATAAAAATGTATATATTTTAAGGCAACGAGAAACAAACAATTGAAGAATAAGTAGAAAAACATTTCCGTGTTGTCGTCGATTTCATATAAATGTACCGTAGTCACCTTACTACATATTCAAGCTATATAATGAGTGAACATATCAAAGGTATCCCCATTCATTTCGCGGTTGATTTATACCATACAATTGTAAAATACATTTGAACATCACTTGTTCTAGAATCAACATACAGTGTATACTTCTCATTTTGGTTTGACGTTAGATTTTAACATCATCTCTGGAATAACTTGAATATATAAATACGTTGCGTCTAATAAGTAAATTAAATATAACGTATTCTTGTTTTCAAATACATGAGGTATGCTATCATGTTTGAATTACATGTTTTGCAGCGTATCCGTCATTTTAACTTAGTTTGGTGTCTACGGTGTTTTACCGACAACAAATACGAAACTAACAAAATAAACACAACGGACACTTATGATTACCAATTATATGGTATGTGACATCACTATATTTGACAATGTCTAAAAAACGGACGGTAACTTCTCGTCTGCATAAGCTATTTTGAATGTTGAAGATAACAATTTGGTGACGGCAAGAACGAAGAATTTCGCACTGTTATCATCATAACGTATTGAATCTTTTTGTTGTCGAGGGCCATACCTTCTCAAATTGAACCACACTACATTTCTTTGTGCGAAAAGCTTAAAGCCAGATTACTTGTAAAGATGAGGACTGTATATTTGCAACCTATATGTGATCAATAGTTTCAGTTGATGATTGTGGCATGGCAATTTTGCCGTTCGTCATCCATAAAGAAAGTAGAGCTCGGAAGCAACCACTATCAATGTTGGAATGCTTTCTACACAACACTGGCGTCAACAGTGCCAGCCACATGCGTTATATATGGTTTAATGATTAACAGTGTTACGCACCTTAGAAATCATTAGAACTCTATGCAATTGTAAAAGAAAAAGATAAACTGATTGAAGTGATATTAACAGGAGCCTGCTTAAAAGAAATCCAAAATAATTATGCAATTTGGTCATAATTATTATTATTATGTGCAATGTATCTCTTTTCAAACGGGTATATTTCCAAGCATAATGAAAATAGCTAAAGTTATTCCCTAATATAAATCTGGAGATAAAACGTGTTTACAAATTACAGGCTAATATCTGTATTACCACATAACAAATTCTGGAGAGAACTGTATAATAACAGATTGAACTAGTTTCTTAATAGGTGTAACACACTCAGTCCAAGTCAGCACGAGTTTACGTCTAGTATGTCAACAACTGAGGCTCTTTTAGATTTGGTAGAAGAAATTACAACGTCATTAGAAAATAACAAGTATGCTGTAGGAGTATTTATTGACTAGAAGGCCTTTGATACTGCTAATCATGATATAATGTGCCAAAAGTGCATTTCTATGGTGTGGGTAATGCTAGACAGAAACGAATACACAGTTATTTAGAAAATTAAAAGCAGTTTGTCAGTTTTAACAACTATGAGTCAGAAATACTAAATGTATCGTGTGGTGCACATGGTTCCATTTTGGGACCAACATTATTTATCATGTATATTAATGTAAATATACATGACAAAGTCTGTAAAGTCTCACAAGTGTTTAAATATATTTTATTTGCCAATGATACAAACCTATTATGTTGTGATAGAGACTTAAATTAATTTTTTTCCGGATGATAACCGATGGATTAGAGAAACTACAGACGTGGTTTTCTGTTAATAGATTATCTCTTACTGTTTCAAAAATTAATATATGATTTTTGGAAATCGCACATTGACTGCTTATATTTGTGTTAAAATAAATAAATAAACAAATCAATAGAGCAAATTCCCAAACATTTTAGCTGTAGTGATTAATGACAAATTAAACTGGAAAAATCGCATTTTATCAGTAAGATTTAAACTGTCAAAGTGTTGTGCTATTATGTACAGAGCCAGTTTTTAAATTAGTAAACATGGTAAGCATATTTTGCATTACCTAGTCTCTTTTCATGCCTTATATTATGTATTGTGCTGACGTATGGGGTAACACATGTGCTACAAATGTTCGTTGTTTAGTTTTATTACAGAAAAGGGTTATAAGATTACTTAGAGGTGGTGAAAAACTTGATCATACAAATTTACTTTTTCACAATGTACATATTCTTAGTACCGTATTTAGTGAAGCTAAACACTGATATAAATATGTTTAAGACATATCGTTATATGTTACCAGTGAATGTACAACAGTTGTTAAAAATACCTGAGTCACTGTATTCATCCAGGCATAAATGTAAATTTAAGCAAACCTATGCACTAAAAGTATGAGTATTTCTGTTAAAGGAATTAAACTTTGGAACTCCCTCGATCATTCATTGATTAGTTATAGGAATGTTCATCAGTTCAAAAAAGTGTTCAACTACTGAACAGATAAACTATTGAGTCTTAGACTATTTTTGTCAAAAACGTTATATAACTAAGATAACCTTAAATAACCGTTCAGATTGTTTATTGTTATATAATTTCTTTCATTACTAAATGTTCCAGTATTTTCTTTCTATCAAATATGATATGGCTATACATGTAACTAGTGTTGTTGCATCTGTTCTTATTGCACTCTAAGTTCAGATGCATTATGAACTTAGTTTAATAACTTAAGGGTAAACATTATAAGTATTGCATTTTGTTTACCTTTTTTCAACAATTTTATTTGTATGCACTGCGTATACTGTAAAATGTGTTATTGTTGTTGAAATAAATAGCGCGGATGTGAACAGTCAGACACGACACACACAGACACACAGACACACAGACTCACAGACACACAGACACACAGACACACAGACACACATACACACATACACACATACACACATACACACATACACACACACACACACACACACACACACACACACACACACACACACACAAACAAACAAACAAACACACACAGTGTTTTACTTGTTTCCTTTTTCTCCGTACCGTACACAGACTGAACTGGTGAAAATAGGCAATTAGGCCTGTTTGGATGTATAAAAAAATCAATCTCTATATTATTCATATGAAATGTTGTTCTTATGTGTAATAAGGGTTAGTGTTAGGGCTAAGGTTAAGTTGAACGTACGTTTGACAAGATTGACACTATATGTGTTACACGCATTTCTACGTGAGTGGTTAGCAAGTAGACACCTCCCACTCTACGTCGTGCAATGCAACCGCGTCGTTCTCCTGCCTGCTAGGACCACCAAATGTGAAATGCATGTTTTCCCCATAACCCATGGCAACGTTCATTCTTTTTATAACAACCGTTATTGGTTTATTCCTCAATAGGTTGCATTGCGTTGACCTTTAATGGCCTGCTCTGTGTATACCTCATAACAAATTAAATAAGCTCTGCTTCATAACATATATATTAAAATGTTGCTTGCTGTAATCATTATTGCAAACACGTATGAATAAAAATAGAAACGATTTTGTAGTCGATATGAACTCTATGCATCAGTTATGGCATAGTCAATTATGAATCATAAATAAAACAATGAACGGATTTATACGAACAATTATATCTTAATTTCTTGTCAAGAACGTTTTTCGTGTTATGATTTATGTAAACTTATTATTAATTTTTATTATTGGTCGAAGTGTATTACTTCTACAGTTGCCCTCCCTGTGGTAGTGATAGCCACTAAGGCGATACGGTGACAGAAGCCATTATCATGGAGTATTTTGATAAACATGTTTCAGTTTCAGATCTCTTAATTGAGTTCGATTCCGTCTAAAACAATGTGTTATATGCTTACAAGATTCTTTGTTTTTAAGAAATGTGAACCCATCGATACATGATGATCAACGACCATGATATTCCCTACTGCGCCTCTCCAGCAGCATACGTACATATTTAGCTATTATGAAATATATTATCATTTCCTGTTGAATCTCCGGACATTCTTTCTATTGTCTCGGTGTTGTCATGCTGTTCGCTGAACATCTACTCCTCGATTTTCACAAATCTATTAAAGTCAAACGACACATATTTATCACACAGGGAGTTTATGTATTGTTGGTCCCGTTCGTCTCCATCTTCAGTGAAATTTCTTTCAATATCAAGACGTCTGCATCTGATTTCATTCCTTTAATCGGTCATACAATACATGCCGTTAATTATTCTTTATAAACCGCCGTTTTACCACTTATCTAGTTTAAGAGCTTACACATATGTACGCGTGTTCACTTAATTAATCTCATGACCATCATAAGGTCTTTTTGTACAATGTTTCCACGTTCTTCTTTATTTGTTCGTATGTCATGTTTGTTTTACAACCGTTGTAATCAAGTGCTCATTATTCATTATTATTATTATTATATGCTCCAATGACAACTTTTGCCTGTCCCCGAGTACGACTAGCCAAATGATTGTGTTTGTTGCGCTTCTGACCTTGAACCTTTTAAGGATATAGGTGCTATAGACGTTTTACAATTATTATTAATAACGTAATGAGTCTTTTTGCGCTCGACCATCACAAAACTGGTAATAATTTTCATCAACTTTCACAACCAGAATAATATTCTGATCATCTTGGAACAGTCCGTGTTGGCTAAGTACGTAGGCGCACGCACACGCGCACGCGCACCTACACGCGCACGCACGCACGCACGCACGCGCGCACACACACACACACACACACACACACACACACACACACACACACATTCACAAACTGTCACACACATTCATACACAAACAGTAACAAACACTTGTACACTGATATTGTATCATACAGCGGTATGTATAAGTTATAAGTGGTTTTCTATACTATAAGTAACGCCTAGATGCTGGGCGTCGGTAGCTATGCAAGCGCATTGCAAGAAGTGAAGCATATTTGAAGAAGCAGGGAACGTGAAGTGCTGAACTACTAATTGTCTTGGTTGGACTGCGAATAACATTCACCATCATCATAATACAACTGTAGCGTTCCGTTGTTGGACGAAAGCCTCAACATTCCGTGCCCATATCAACGGGCGTCGATCGGTGGGGGACGGGGGGACGCGTCCCCCCCCCCACTTTTTTAGGGGGGGGGAACGGCATAGGAATTGTCCCCCCACTTTTCAATTCAAAAAAATTGTGAGGCATATAGCCTGACTCAACACTCCTCACTCTTAAAAGCCGCTACATAGGACTAGCTAGACAATAAACTCGCGATATGAAGTTCCGACCACCCATTAGAAAATCGACTAGATAAATTGCTTGGCTGGCCACCACAGCGCGCAACTTGATCTTACTTTAGTAAACAATCATCATGCCGGGCTGCGGTGTAGCGCTTAAATATTTCCGGCGTTATAAACGTTCCGATTGACGTTTCTGCGCATGCGCGATAAATGTAAAATCATGTATGTTCAGCGAAACGACAAAATATTTATGGTATATTTACTACGTGCTGCTCCTTATCATGTGTATGACCTCTCAGCAAAGTTATTTATCGCAAATTAACACGAGGCAAACAAGTTTTGAGGCATGTTTTGCTGTTAGTGCGCCATAATCCGTGATAGTGATTTAAACAAACGTAATATTGTAATGTATTGAATGAAATTTTAGACAACTCTTCACAGTAGTAATCACTGGAGAGTTAACGAACAGTCCGTGGCATTTATACAAAAAATGCTTTGTTATTTCGCTGCACATTGATGATTTTAAATTTGTCGCGCATACGCAGAAAGAACAAACAGAAATGTTAAAACTATCGGAAAAATGTAAGCCGCTGCCGGGCTCTATCACTTTGCAACCTAGTGTTGATATTATTAACAGGCTCTAGCCATCAAGCACATTTTTAATGATGGAATTTGTGTTGCACTTTCACCCCCGCCTGCTTGATGCTGATCGCCTACAGCAGAAGCAGCGGATTCCTGCACTTTGTATAACTTATTCCCATCTGAGTGATGACAAATTTAGTTGCCAAAATGTTGGATTGGGAAATTCTACACAGGCTCAGACAGCATGGGCGCGGATCAGTGGGGGACAAGGGGGACGCGTCCCCCCACTTTTCGGCCTGAGGGATCAGCATAGGAAACGTCCTCATACCTTTTTAATTCATAAACAAATTTATAGGCATATATAGCGAGACTGATCACCCCCTCTCTTAAAACCCCTACATCGGTCTAGTAGTAAAATTAATAATAAGATATAAACTTCCGACTACCTAGTGGAAAATCACTAGATAAATTGCTTGGTTGGCCGCAGCCCGCAACTTGATCTTAGTCCAGTAAATGTTCATCATGCCGGGCTCTGTCATTTTGCATCCTTGGGTTGATATATTAATAGGCATTAGCCATCAAACACATTATAGATTATAAATCTATAACCAGCGGATTTCTGCACTTTGTGTAATTTGATATCATTTCATGATGTCATACTTTGCTTTGCTTTTGGTATTCCTGTACATTTCTGCTTACTCTATTCGTTTTTATGGCCGCCGTTTCCCATAATTTCTCGGCGATTCTACGTCAGGGCTTATATTGACGACGATATCCTCGATTTTACGTGGTTGTTTCTTTTTTTGACTAAGCTTGTCGCCCTTTGATCATATTTGTGATATCTTTGCTCATGATGTCGATGTCGTCTAGTTTTTATTGTGTCTCGAAACAATTTTGCAGTTCGAGTTGGAATTCGATCATCTCTTATCCTACTTGTGTGGTATCTATTCTTGATGGCCTCATGTTCTCATCAACCTTTTTAATTCCACATCTTACATCTATGTCCAGTTTGATGTTGCCCATTACCATTCTGTGGTAATTTCCAATGTTGACTCAAAATAACATCGACGTGATTTAGCACGTCTGGAGATGTGGGGCACTCTGTCTCTGACCGAGAGTGAGCTGTTTATCATGCATCAATAAAATAAATTACTTAAAAAAAAAAGACATGCAAGTCATGTAACGTCTAAGACGAGTCTTCTGTTATTTGGCATGAGTCATATTCCCGTGCGACCATTCAAGCGCAGGAACCGTCAGGTGCATAACTAAACATAAGGAGAGTGAGGCCAAAAATAGCCTGGCCAAACAGAAGTGGACTCTGAAGGTGATTTATGAACATCTCTAACGTAACGTTGACTGCAAAATGTCGTGGTAATTAGTTTGTTTCTATATCGTGTCATTATTCATCTGCTGCTATGTCATGTGGCACGCGTAGGTGTAAACACCAAATACCTACTAACACTGCTGATTACGTGTACGACAGAGTCGCTGCGATAGTTGTTTACTGTCAATTTGTATTTATGCTGTTTATCTGTGTTCGTATACCAGGCCTTCTGCGCTAGGGGCTTGGCGTAACCTTCTATGTTTTGTAGGATATCTCAATATTTCACAAGTGAGGACTTGTGAAATATTGTCATCTCTTATTTTCTCTTCCTTTTAAAATAATCGCCTTCGATCTTCTTAAAATAATTCTTATTAATAAATTGCTATCAAATTAATTATGCAGAACGCTTAAAATGTCACCCGCGAGACATCCACGTTTTGTAAGTGCCCGTGTTATCCTTCCAGTATTTCCTAGCTTGCCAGTCACTCCTCATAATTCTTCGACATACCATCTTTACAATATCGTTGCATGTAGTTCGCCAATGCCGCTGCCGCCGTTCATAGCGTACACCGTGTTAGATGTCGGTGGGGTTCAAAGTCGTGCTACTGTTGTCGTTTGAAGGCTTATCAAATATAGAAGAGTGAATTTATTTTATCAGTAGCTTGAGATGACTCTGTTAATTCAGTGCATTTGCCAGAAAAGTACTTTCGTGCGTACTGTACTCTTTCTCGATTACCGTAGCCATGTATAACTAAATATAATTATGCTTTTCTACAATTATTTCCACCTCTGTTTATCGTTCCCAGCGTCGCGTCGATGCTTGTTTTTTGCGATGTATGGGCGCGTTATTCTGGTTTACCATTAAAATATATCCTCACGATATACCAAATAATACTAAATTCACTCATGCCTGATACATATCAAGCAAGCGTTTAGCACCGATCTTTGATTTCTTATTTAAACAAGAACGCTAGTGAATAATTTGTTTACGTAAGCACGTTCTTATGGCCGCAAAGTAATTTTCCTAATCACCCTAATTTCCCTTATCATGATTTGAAACCTCAACATCATGTCTTACAAACAAAACGGCTATAAACAGTGATAAATATAATATAGCCACGCCAGACTGTATGTGCTGCCGTTAGCAAATGTTATTCGTGTAACCAAAGTGGAAGCGAACATTGCCGTCCGGGCGGCCAATATTTTTTTCCTAGGATACTTGGTACACAGTATACATATATCAATCAATCAGAGATGGGCGACAATATGACGTAATGTTTAGGGTTAGGGTTTGGGTTTAGGTTAGGGTTAGGGTTAGGGTCATATTGTCGCCCATCTCTTATTGGTTGATATATTTACACTGTGTATCCTAGGAAAAAAATTCGCGTCCGGGCGCACGCACCGTCCAACACTAAAAGCAGGAACGGGGCAAATTCTATCAAGTCTCAAGACGTTCGATTCACCAAGAGGCCAGGGTGTGGCGTGTCGTAACAACTGTTTGGCCGGAAGTATCCTATTCGCCTGCGATTACCATGCATTGCCATGCAAGATAAGACGGGGTGACACCACAATGCAAAGGGTGGCACTACGTATGGTGACTGCTGGTATAACAATTGACACGCTAATAACGAACTCCATACCCATACACATCAAAACAATAATCTCAACTTTGTATCTGCATTGGTTCCGCATATCAAATATTGGTAGGCCTTGTTACAACCGATAATGTAATAATCGCCTGTTAATGTAATATCTGCCTGATAATATAATAAAATCGCCTGATAATGTAATAAACTTGTTGCCTAATAATGTAATAAGTTTTGCCTGATAATGTAATAAACTCATCTTGCCTGATAATTTAATAACGTACACATTTCACGTAGGACTTAGTCGTTTTCGTGGTTTTGTTGGTTTCTTGCATTTAGTCTATTTTGTCTATTTCGCAATACTGAAAATAAAGTGCCAGCATTACCGTAAATGTGACTTTTTCTTTGTATCTCAGCCAATATAGCAAGTAAGTTGAAAGGGTTTTTTGAGAGCATCTACTTATGAAATCATGTTGTTTTTAGCGACCAAAGTTTAATATGGAGATCAATTCAAGATATGCTGTATAAAGAAATTCCAATAATAAGTTCATTTACCAACTCATTTAAAGGTAGACAGTTAGTCAGGATGATCTTTCTGAGCTCCCGCGCCTTAACCTCTCATGGGCTTCAATATAATAATTATTAGATCATCATTCAAAACTCGTCCATCCTCGTTTTCGTCATCCTCCTCTTCTTCCTCGTTACGATCACCAGTGTCCAGAAGATCAACCAGTCAGTTTGGTAACACATGTCCGCAAGGCCACACCGGTTCCAACACTCCATCCTCAGTCCTTACCCACAACCTCCATACAGGCCTAGTTTTATGAAAAGACCCTCGAGATGGTCGACATCACCACCGATCCAGACAGCCCAAAGGCGGGGACACATTGCGAGCTGAAGTAGGCCGAGGTCAAGAAGTGTGAGGAGTCAGTTCAGCGTGTCTCCCTGCTGTCAGGAACTTCACTAATCCTTTCACCGTCGCAGATAAGAACAGGCTCTACTCCCTGGCTTCTGTTGCTCCGTCCCCATGGAATTCGATATGGACGTGCTCCGAGCAGAAGCTTTGAACTGACTTCATCGGACACTTGCAGAGCGGAGAGCCAGGAAGCTTTTTCGACTCCATCAAGAAGATGAAACTCAAGTCTATGGAGACTTGCCACAAGAAGATAACCCTCACGTCACCCCAGGGAAAGGTAATCATGTGTTCCAATACCACCCTCACGTCACCCCAGGGAAAGGTAATCATGTGTTCCAATATCACCCTCACGTCACCCCAGGGAAAGGTAATCATGTGTTCCAATACCACCCTCACGTCACCCCAGGGAAAGGTAATCAGGTGTTCCAATACCACCATCACGTCATCCCAGGGAAAGGTAATCATGTGTTCCAATACCCCGGATCTATTTTATTTTAATTGTTGCATTTTTGTGCTTGCCATTATTATTATATTGTACAGTGATCCTGTTGTTTTCACGTGTCGCCCAAATAATAATAGTAAATTTACGTAGCGTCCTTATTTTGAGGAATCCGAGGTCAGAGATGTACAAAATGTACAAAATCATATTGCGTATTCGTAGACGGAGACAGACATGAGTCATCACTGGAGGATGGGACCTCCGTAATGTTACGGTTGGAATGCAATTTCAAAAAACAGATATTAGTTAATTCACTTAAATGGTTATTATATCAGATGATTTTGTAGTGATTGGAAGTTGATTCCAGATTTATAATTCCAGGTCATGCCATATATGGAGCAAAGCAACCTCGCCTTCCTGCTCCTCGTCAAGTCTCAGAGTCAAAATGCTCAAGTGTACTTGGAAGAACTAATGAAGTACTGTCTTGTGCCTGCGCCGTCAGCCTTAGAACACAAGAGGTTTTTCTTCAAGTTGAACAAAGCCGCCACCCTACACTACCATCTGGAAGATATAACCCCAGAAGATCTCCTATACCCCAAGGACGCCCTGGTCATCCAGGACTGCACGACGCTGCTCCATAACCTTACCCATTTCCCCCCGACTTGTGGTCAAATATGCCTACAAGTTCATGATCAGATGGTGGCTAAGAAGCACTTCTTATTCTCGACTGACAGTTACCATCCACAATCTATCAAAATCCTGAAGAGGTTGAGGCGCGGGGGTTAATTAAGATTTGTCTGGCTTGACCAGCGACAAGGAAACCATACGACTGTAAGATGTTCCGTACAAACACTCAACAGGCAGCTTCAAGTGCTCAACAGGCAGCTTCAAGTGCTCAACAGGCAGCTTCAATGCTGGAGAGAACCGAGATGGCTGTGCTAATCGTAGGAGAGAAAGCCCATCAACTCGTATCATTAAATGGCGAATTGGGTAGATAGTCTGTATTGTTATTATTATTATTACATAAATATCGCATTATTCTTATAGATAAGATCGACTTCACTCTTTCTATTTTTATCTCAGCTTTCAAATATCAGCGGCCCTTTGTGTTTCATGTCGAGGTGCATGAACTGCCCACAATCTACAGCAACCAAAAAGAGACTGATACGAGTATGGTGCTGTACCTCCATCGCGCCGCAGCCCTTACATGGATACAAGAACACAGTAGTTAGAACCCGTAACACATATATATTCGTGATTCTACTTTACCCCGCCCACGCCATCAAGAAAGCTGACTGTATACCATGATATCGGGTCAGGGAAACATCGATAATTAATCAACCTCTCTGATGTCGCAGTATCCCTTGGAGAAGACTACTGTGCGATGCTTCTTGGGATGTATGTATTCAGTTCAGTAGACTGCGCCAGTGTCTTCAAAGGGAAGGGGGAAGGTTGGGCCTGTGAAAACGCTGGAGAAGCAACCCATGTTTCATAAAGCCTCCAGGCAAATCGGTGAGGAATGGAACCTCAAGTATCATGTGCTGAAGCAGTTGGACGAGTTCACCTGCCTGGTGAACGGACAGAACCGCGAGTCTTCGATGGACGGCCTCCGTACCAAACAATGAACTTATTCAATTGCTAGCTTCCCGCGATAGAGGAGTTGTGCTGAAGCTCTGGATCAGCCCAATGTTAATTTGGTTCGGTACCAGCGTTACTAGTCGGTGCGCACGGGGGTCGAAGTGGACACCTCGTGCTATTTTTGGTTGCCCTGTCGTTTTCTAAACTTCAAACCTTCCTTTATAATATTCCGGAGGGCAACCCTCTCAAATCAGTGTACCTCACTCCGAAAATTACATTTACATTCAGGCATATGTGGTCTCTTAATGGCCGCGTTGGATATATTTCTCTTTCCACATTTTCACAGTAAATGTATAACAACAAACTTAAGTGTAGTATCATATAATCAGGAATGACGAGAACTACTATTTATGACAATATCGTATTGATACGTTTATTTTTTAGGAAGCCAGGTACAAAACATTGGACAATATATCGAAAAATCAGTTCGGTTTCGCAGTTGACATCACACAACAGGAGTTATAATTACCTTAATATGTAATCAATATATTTATGTAATATACCAAAATGATGTACATTCATTTACCTACTGAATGGTGCAAAGCAATAGTAAAACAGTGCTACGTTATACGCAACCACGAGCCAAACATGTACCCCACCCCCTAAGTGTTGCGCAATTGTGACGTGGCGCAAATCGGAGTCAATTTCATTGATTGTATTATTTTCGCGTTCCATAGGGTAATAATTCACTATTAAAGGCAGTCCTGATGCATAACCTACTGGTGGTTATTAATGCGATGTTTGTTAAGCAATATAAAATTATGATAACACGCATTATTCGAAATAACAACACATCAAGTAGTCTAGTCGGAAGGGCACCCTGCACCCCCCGGAAATATACTTTTAATTGGTATCACTAGATCGGAACAAATACGTAGAAAACGGTTTGCTATGTTAACAAGTCAGCAAAATGTCATTTGTATCCATTTGTATCCAAATTAGTGCCGCCATTATTAAAAAATCTATTTGTCACTACATCTCAGCCAATATTGCAGATAACTGACAAAATAAGGTGTACAGACCCATGTTATGAGGGTCAGCGACCATAATAAAACTATTGTTGACATGATCGTATGTGTCTATGACAGCTTAATATGCAAATTAGTGCTGCCATTATTGAGAAATCTATTTTTCACCATATCTTGGCCAATGTTGCACATAACAGCATAAATAAGGTGCCCATACCCATGTTTTCATGGTCAACGATCATCAATGGACCATTCTTGAATTAACTACTTGTGGCACTGGCATGCGATGCAGATTCTAAAGTGCTAGCATTACCGTAACTATGACTTTTTCGCTGTATCTCACCCAATATTGCAAGTAAGTTGAGAGTTTTTTTAGGGCATCTACTTACGAAATCCTGTTGTTTTTTGCGACCAAATGTTGATGTGGGGATCAATTCAAGCTATTGTGAATAAATAATATTTCCACTAAGTTCATTTACCAACTCATGTACTGATCCAGGTAAATAGCAAGCCAGAATGATATTTTCTTAGCTGCCGCGCCTCAACCTCTCATGGGCTTCATACGATACGTGTAGATCATCTTTCACCATCGCTTTCACTGAAATCGTCAAAGACAAACTCGTCCATCTTTGATTTCCTCCTCTTCTTCTTCCTCTTCGCGATCACCAGTGTCAAGAAGATCAACCGGTGAGTTTGGTAACGTAGCACCGCAGGACCACACCGGTTCCAACTCTCCATCCTCAGTCCTTATCCACCCTTGCCCATCATCGTAGGGTTTTTATTTTTTTAGGAAGGATTCGTCAGCATGCTTATATAAGGCTACGCGGTGGTTCAACCGCTGCAGGTGTGCCTTCAAAGCAGAGTGGCGGGGAGGAAGGCGAGCCAGGTCCATCTTAGATATATATTTAGAGTTATAAAGTTTGAATGACATGTTTTACAGCGTATCAGTCATTTTAACTTATTTTGGTGTCCACCATGTTTTACCGACAGTAAATACGAAAACAAAACGGACACTTATGATTATCAATTATATAGTATGTGACAGCACTATTGTTGACGTCTAAAAACGGTAACTTGTCGTGTCGTCTGCATAAGCTATTTTGATTGTTGAAGATAACAATTTGGTGACAGCAAGGACGAAGTCTTTTGCACTGTTATCATCATAACGTATTGAAACTTTGTTGTCGAGCGCCATTCGCACATTTATTTGTGCGAAAATCGTAAAGCCAGATCACTTGAAAAGATGACGACTGTAGATTTGCAACCTATGTGTGATCAATACTTCCAATTGCTGAATGTGGCATGGCAATTTTGCCGTTCGTTATCCATAAAAAAGTAGAGCTCGAAAGCAACCACTGTTAATGTTGGAATGCTTTCTTCACAACACGGGCGTCAACAGTGCCAGCCATATGCTTTATAGAATATGCAGCAAAGCTGGTCAATAAGTTTGGGGTGAAACACACAATAGTTATGCAATAGTTATGACTGATCAGGCTTTGCATGATACTTCGAATGGGCTACGGGAGCAAGCTTCCCATGATGATGACATTGGAATCTTATTGTCATGTTTGTGTAGTTTCATCTCACTGGAAATGTTATGGGCGCAGTTGGAAAAACTATGTGGAACAATAATGCTGAAGACATCCTTATATAAACTGGTTTGTGCAAGCAAGAAACGGCTAACAAAGGTTTTCCTTGAGCAGGGGATTACTACCAAAGTAATTTCGGGAACAAAATGGTTTAATCTAATAACATGCTCCCATGTGTTGTTGCTATTGGTCACCACAACTATATTTATTCGCTGCTGCTGTGCTTAAAGGAAATGAACAACCTGATGAACCCAGCACCACATGTATATCAGTACTTCACGAAAGGTCAACATGGTGTGCGAAAAAAGCTGGGTCGTTCAAAGGTGTCACATCTGATATGGCTCATGGGCAGACATACAACAACAGATGTGAAGGAAAGTGCGAGTGGGCTTACATAAATACCCCTGGATGCTAAAGCACGAACCAAGTAGCTTTACACAAAGCCTGTGTCATCTGAGGTATAATTCCATTTCAAAGAAGTGATGAACCATCCGCATGCGGGGAGTGTCAAACAAAACCACAAAGATGGAAACCAGGAAATCAAGCATGCATAAAAACATCACATGATCAATCCCGTCAGGGTAGACTCGAGCAACATGCTAAATATCGCCACGAAACAGGGAGCCACTGTAACCGTCATGAAAACTCTGGAAACTGCTGAATATATTTGCAAAACTGAGCGCCATAAATATTTGAATGACAACGCAAAGTTCATAAGGTACGTGACAGCATATTTGAAGAACGGCATCCTCAGTAACATCTTACTGCACCGTAGAAGCAGACATAGCAGCTGACCAATGAAGTTGTCATGCTCATATGCCTTCTTCATCAGAAAGCTGTTGGGAAAGATGTCAATCTTGAGGAAACCATCGGAGAATATGAATGTTCTAAGGTACCGCAACCTTTGTTTGAGTCAAATGGCTGTAAGGCATGATGGTTGACAGCTGTACTGAAAGAGACTCACTTGAAGATGGAGGAACAATTATTACGTATCGGTTGGAAGGTGGGTTCCACACATTTGGATCCAGTATCTTTGACAGTGCCGCCATTACCAGAACTTACACAATGGTATACAAGTTGCGTGTCGCCAGCAAATGCCCTTGTAATTGTTCAGGTGCTAAATTCCAAGTGCCGCGTTGTGCTGCTTGCAAGTGCAAAGGGAACGATACCAAATGTGGGCGAGTAATACTTGTTCGGACTCTTGTTGAAAACAATGGCTGTGACAAGAGTGACACAGATGACTCAGAACGATGTGATTGAATAACACCTTGATATGGCTTTTTTATTTTCGAATAATGCGTGTTATCGTAATTTTATATTATCTTAACAACATCGCATTAATAACCAGCAGTAGGTTATGCATCAGTACTCTGTCTTTCATAGTGTATATTACCCTAAGTAACGCGAAAATGTTACAATCATTGAAATCCACTCCGATTTGCGTCACGTCAGGATTGCGCAAAACTTAAATGAATGAATGAATGAATGAACAACAGCAACACAGGAATATACAACATAGTATGAAAAATAATACAATACATAATGGTAACGACAATACAATATAATATCGGTGCTGTTGTTAAAAGGACATAGCAGAAGTCATATGACTTGTAAGGCGCTATGCCCTTCTCAACTAAAATGCGTAATAGTTATAGTAAAAGTTATGAGATTTAATACAACCAACAATAATATTTTTTTTGCATTGTGTTAATTGTTCATAAATACGAAGAAAGTAACGTCGACTTTAAACTTTTTTTAAATTGTTGTAAACTTGGCAACTGTCTTATATTACTTTCAAGACCGTTCCATACGTGTATTCCTCTGACAGTAATTGACAGTAGTCTATGGGTGGTGTTCGCTTTTTTAACATAAAATAGTTTAGATTGTCTGGTATCATACTTGTGTACGGCTGCAGTTGGTTCAAAGAACGCCTGTACACGACCTTCTAAACAGTGGTTGTTTGCTTTATAAAGCATAACCATAGTCCTATGTGTAATTAAATCTTGAAGTTTAAGAATTATTGAACAGTGAAAAAATACAGATGTATGACCATGGTAATCAAGACTATATATTATTCGTATAGCTTTTTTCTGTAGCAGAGAGAGTTTTCTTACTCTAGACGGATACGTATTTCCCCATATTTCACAGCAATAAGACATATATGGTTCAACAAGTGATTGGTATAACGTGCGTAATGCTTGAATATCAAGAACATCCTTTGTTTTATACAAAACACCTATGCTTTTTGATACCTTCGTTTCAACCGTTTTTATCTGCTCTCTCCACGTTAAGTTTTCATCAATGACTACACCAAGGAATTTTGTATGTGACACCTGCTCAATGTTCTTTCCATTCAAAACAATGTTTACTGTTGGTCTAAGTTGTTTTTTATTTGTAAACATGATAAAATTGGTTTTGTTCACATTAAGCGATAATTTATTAACTCTGAACCATATATCTAGTTTTTCTAGTTCGTTATTAACTGTACATGTTATATCCACAATATTCCTAGTTGAGTAAAAAATGCTAGTGTCATCTGCAAACAAAATAATATTAAGCAATTTTGACACTTCACACATGTCATTTATATATAAGATAAATAGTACTGGGCCCAGGATTGATCCTTGTGGGACTCCACACTTGATATTCTTTAGCTCTGAATTACTGTTGTTATAGCACACATACTGACCACGATTGGCTAAATAACTTTTAATCCAATCTAGTGCCAAACCCCTTATTCCATAACATTGTAACTTACTTAGCAGTATTTTATGATCAACGGTGTCAAATGCTTTCTTCAGATCAATAAAGACCCCGATAGTGCTTTCTTGTTTATCTATTGCTGAAGTTACCTTTTCGACAAATTCGGTTAACGCTAATGAAGTTGAGTGATTACTTCTGAAGCCATATTGCCCGTCAGTCAATACGTGATGATTTTCAATGAATGACATTAACCTTTTATTTAAATATTTTTTCTAGTATTTTGGAGAATTGGGGTAACAGTGATATAGGTTTATAGTTAGAAAATTGGAGACGATCTCCTGATTTAAAAACAGGAATAACTTTTGCCGTTTTCATGTCATTTGGAAATATTCCGGTGATTAATGATCTGTTAAATATATAGGTTAAAGGTCTTACAATTTGCTTTATTACATGTTTAACAGTTTTCATGCTGATTTCGTCGTGTCCATACGAAGTCTTACTTTTGCACCCTGACACAATTTCGCTTACTTCTTTCTCAGTAACGGGATACATATACATTGACTCTGATACCTGGTTTTTTAGAAAGTCAGTCGGTTGTGTTCCTTGGCATGGCTCTATACTGTTAGATAATATTGTACCTATGTTAACAAAGAAGTTATTGAAATGATTAGCAATTTCTTCGTTGTCTAATGTTACTCGATCGTTATCAACAATGAATTCATTTGAATATTTTGCTTCCGACTTTCTTTTGCCAATTTTCCACGTTTCACTAGCGTTGGCCTTACACTCTTCCAGTTTCTGTCTATAATAGTTCTTTTTTTCAATACGCAAGATTTTTGTTAACTTGTTTTTGTAGTTTTTATAGCGACTTTCTGTTAACAATGACCTTCTTTTTAGAAATGCTAAGTACAAGTTATTTTTTTTAATGCAAGCATTTTTTAGGCCTCTTGATATCCAAGGTTTTTCCTTCCGTTTAGTGTTGTTTGTATACATTCTTATTTTGACAGGACAAGCATTGTTGTAGGTGTTACTTAGTATTTGCATAAATTGCAAGTATGCTAAATTGGGATTACATTCGTTCAGTACAGTTTCCCAGTTTGTATGGCTTAAGTCTTGTTCAAATTTGCTTAAGGCTTCATCGTCCAATGTTCTGTTATACTTCACTTTTTGATCATTATTATTGGTCACGTAAGTACTATTATCACACAGAACGAAAATTGGCATATGATCCGTAGCATCGCTTAAAACAATGCCGCACATTTTGTTTAAAAGTAGATGTTTGGCTCATTATTGCGTATAACGTAGCACTGTTTTACTATTGCTTTCAAATATTCAGTATGTAAATGAATGTACATCATTTTGATATATTACATAAGTATACTGATTGCATATTAAGGTAACTGTGACTCCTTTTGTGTGACGTCAATAGCGAAACCGAACTGATTTATCGTTATTTTGTCAAATGTTTTGTATCTGGCATCATGAAAAATAAACATATCAACAAGATATTGCCACATATATTAGTTCTCGTCATTCCTGATTATTTGATACTACACTTAAGTTTGTTGCTATACAGTTACTGTTAAAATGTGGAAAGAGAAATATATACAACAGGACCATTAAGGGCCTGGATATAAGCGCAATTTTCGGAGTGAGGTACACTGATTTGAGAGGGTTGCTCTCTGGAATATTATTCGGGAGGGTTTGAAGTTTAATAAAATACAGGACAACCAAAAATAGCACAAGGTGTCCACTACCTCCCAAATTTGGACCCGTGCTTTCGCCTCCTACACTACCATTTCTGGAACCCCATGACATACGACGTGGGCGTGCGTCTGCAATTTTGTTTGTCTTTTATAGATCTGATAACTATTGTTCTCCGTAAGTCTATGCAATTGACTGTGAGTTACAATAATTATACAAATTAATTTGCTGAGAAAATATATCATACCATGTTTACTGTTAGCAAGACATTGTCATCTATGATCACAATTAGAACTAATTCGCTAAATGCGTGGACGTCGCCTTTATTTTACCGAAGATTGTTCTTCTTCTTCTAGGTGCCGCGTCTGCTCCAGGCGTCGGCGATCACGGCTCTCCAAACGCTCGGTCGTTCGCTGTTCTTGGTAGTTCTGTTGCACTCATTCCATACCATGTTGACAGACTGTCAATTACCTTTAGTCGCTGGCGTCCTCTTGACCTTCCCCTTCGATGTTCCCAGTTCTTACTAGATTCTCTCACTTTTCCTTTCTCATTATGTGCCCTGTAAATCGTGCCTGTCTTATTCTAATTTTGATAAAACCTTTCTTTTGCAGATGGCTGTCTTAGGGACTTCTTCATTGCTTTTCTCTTTTGTCCACGACACTCTCGTCATTCATGGTAAAGACTAAATTTCGGTTGCTTTGATGTGTGTTGTGTATGTGTGTGTATTTATGTAATGTCCAGGATTCACAACCATATAGTAATACGGGCTCGATATAACAATGTAATACTTGTTTTCTCACCTCAATCGATGTTTTTGTTTGTTAAAATGTTTTTCATGTTATAGAAAGCTGCCTTGGCCTGTGTAATTCATCTCTTGATCTCAACATCGCTCCGACTGTCAGGTGTTATTATTGATACCAAATACTCAAATTTAATGTTTTATTGCTATAGTGCTATATGTTATTATGTTGCATATGTTGGAGAGTAATGCTTCTTTGAGATGACCACAGTTTATTTTTTACTAGCTACAACTAGTTAAGAACGAAAGAACACGAGTTCTTAGAAGAAAAATTAAACAGTAATAATTATGCAAAACCTACATATCCAAAGAAGAAAACAACTGTGATATTATAATCTTTGCAGCAGACAACGCCATTCTTATGCAATATGTATGCAATATGCAATTTGTTAATATGCAATATGAAAGTTGTTAATCGGCAACGAATTGCAAGAGTGATCTTACTGACAAGAATCCTTTGAGAAAAACATTGATGTGATTGGCGCTTCGTCGTGTCAGTGTGACACAGCCTATAGCTAGATGGGCGTGTCGTCAATACGTAATAGTGTAGCTGGTGTGGACCCTACGCCTACACACCAGTAACATATAACTTATACAAGAGTGTGAAACGCGCGCCTTAAACATTATCAAATGTATATTGCGGGATAACATTGAAAGAAAACGAGATATAGACGAAGTAAATGATGCATGAAGAGTATTACTGAATGCACATGCATACATATATGCTCGTCAAAGGTGTCCAACGCAGACCAGGTGAAGTCTCCTCATTGAGGAACGGCAAGAAACTGTGACGTCATGGGTATTTTGATGTTTCGTCGAGAGACCACCGCTGAGTAATACTAATAACGACGATGAAGACTAAGATGACTAAGAAGTAGATAGTGATGACAATTTTGATGACGATGACGACACAGATGATGATGATGATGACGGCGACAATGATGATAATGATGTTAATAGTCCGTGAAAATGTTCATCAAGTTGGATGTTTGTTACTCAAGCAAATGTCATGATTACACAACTAGTAATTTCTACTTACTTCGATGTTTCAACCGCCATCGGCGGCCTTCTTCAGGAACTGAACTGTTCCTGAAGAAGGCCGCCGATGGCGGCTGAAACGTCGAAGTGAGTAGAAATTATTAGTTGTGTAATCATGCAATTTGCTTGAGTAGGATATTAATAGTGATATGTTACGACGTTTTTGGTGACCGTGGCGGAAACGACACAAAAACGAAGATAACGACGAATACACAAGGATGATATAATGATGATATAATATATTTTGGTGTAGCTACGGGACTGACCACGTTTGCTGTTATCTAAAGAGGCCGGACAAAATGCAGTGCTTTTTAATCTCTGCTCTTTATTTGTGTTCTACTCCACACGGCGCGTGCAGCGGCGCAATAAGAGTTCACCGAAATGCGTTTATCTCCGAGACGGCCTCCGTTTTGCCTCACTGTACAAAGAGTCGTTTCCTTTTTTACTCAAATGTGACACCCATAAACTACACAGATTAGCGCGCATCCCGCAAGTAGAACGCAGACTTTGCCTGCGAGTCCGCTGCAGCACCTCGTAGTTAGCGTTGTACGTCTATTAAACGGCCCCTCCTAAGAGCAATTTATCAATTCACAGCATATTCATAAAGAAGCAATATAAGAAGCACATATTTTGCGGTTATTATCAATGTGTTTAGCTTGCTGACTTGGCTATTCTGGTGGTTCAACACAGTGACATTGTGCGTGCAAGTGACCGTGCGTACGTGCGTGCGTGCGTGCGTGCGTGCGTGCGTGCGTACGTGCATGTGTGAATGACGGTAACCGTTTAAAGAATGTAACCGCCACATAGACAGAACAACTAACAAGTGCACGTTGACATATAAATGTATCATAGAACAATTCCATATCATTGCATTTCTCCACTACCGATGGAGTGAAGCAGGGTACAGGGTTCTTACCCATTTTATTTTCTATCTTCATTGATGAAATGTTAACAACACTGCATGATTGGGTTCGGCTGTATGATTGGTTGTACATAATATGATGTTGGCTGTCCTGATGATATATCTTTGATATATTTTATTATATATATAATATATATATATATATATATATATATATATATATATATATATATATATATATATAGTTTACATATAAATATATATGTATATATATATATATTAAATATTATATAGTTTATATATATATATATATATATATACATATATATATATATTTCTTCAAAAAGGCTGTACTAAAATATAGGAGTTTGAATAGTAATGTATACTCATGTTTTTATGTTTTTGGAAGCATCCAAAGCTGTTGGTCATGTAAATCATTATGTTTTATTTGAGAAACTCATAAAGTGATACCTGTGTTTATAGTTAGGATTTTAATATTTTGGTATTCTACTCAAAAAATGTATGTACATTGGAAAAAATATCATGTCCATCATGTCCAACAATTATTTGTGTTGGTAATGGGGTGCGTCAAGAAGGAATTCTTTCTCCATATATTTTTTGTGTTTACATGGAGGATCTCAGTAACAAATTAAACAATGTAAATACTGGATGTATAATAGGTTCCTCATTAATTAACGATTTGATGTATGCTGACAATGTAGTGCTCATGACGCCTTCATCTATGGGTTTATCAATGTTATTATATATGTGTTCAGAAAATGGGATAGAACATGATATTAAATACAGTAGTGCCAAAAGTAAGGTTATGATATTTTGTTGTAAAAGGTTCAAAGATATACACATTCCGAACGTTGTGCTAAATGGTGAAACACTGCCAAGGGTCAATAAGTGTAAATATCTTGGGCATATTATCACAGAAGATCTCAGTGGCAATAATGATATGTCTAGGCAATACAAGATTATTTCTGCTCAGGATAGTGCCTTGTCACGAAAGTTTTACATGTGTACAGAATCTGCTAATGTACTTTATTTAAATGCTACTGTACTTCATTATTATGCCAGCTGTGGTGTTGCTATAGAGCAGAGTCAATGAGAAATCTGTGTGTCGCATTCAATAATGTGTTTAGGTTGTTATGCAATGAACCTCGAGATTGTAGTGCAAGTTATATGTTTGTGTCAAGAGGCTTACCCATATGTAAAATATTAATAAGAAAATATTGTATAGTTTTGTTTTTCTAGATTGGGCAATGCAATACTACAGAGTAGTAGTGATGCTCTGTATACTTCACCACTGTGTCACCATTGGCGAAAAATGCTTTATGTCTATAGTTAGTAGTAATAGTTTAGTTTAGCTTTTTATATGGATGTATAATGTTCCGGAATAAAGTTATTGAATTGCATAGATTGTTATACGATTACGAAAATGCTTAATATCTTGGTTTTGTCGCGCCACTGAGCTTGTGTGGACGATATATTCATCTCTGCTGTGAAGAAGGCGACAAATAACATTTCCAACGTTGCTTAAAAGTAAATAGTTGTTGTATTAGCTTTAACAACTCAGACATACATCAAAGTGTTGTTAAAGACTTCTCAGTGACGTTCAACATTGTTGCCTTGTTTATATTTGTTTGGCCTCGAAATGAGAGGGGTGCTGTTTAAACAAACACGTTGTTTACACAAACAATGGGGTATACTGTAACGCCCCCTAGTCGGTATATTTTCGCCTTGTTTGTTTAATTATATTTTAAAAATGGCCTCCTCTGTGATTACTTCGTTTTTCTTTAAAAGTGGGATAATATTATGACTGTCAGATTGATGAATACAAATCCACATAATTGATAGCAAATACCACTTAACCAGTTTAGTTGTCTATAGCGGAAACTGACAGATGGACTTATGTACTGTGGTGCTGCCACCTGCTGGACTACAATAACATAGAGTTGTTACTTTTGCCATTTTTTCTAGTAATAAACCAGTTCTGTTCTGTTCTACATTTGATCGACACGTGCTGTTATATATCACGCAACATCACATGGTGTCAGCAATACATTCATATAAAAGAAAGACTACTTCGAGAAAGTGATTTGACGCCAGAAAAAGCACTAGATACCTGCCACGCAGCAGAGGCCAGCAAAGAACAGATGAAAGAAAAGGCAAGCGACAGCCAGTGTCTTGAAGTGAACGCCATCATCAGGCCCAAAGATATGTCAGTGAACAGAAGAAAGCCAACAAGACGTAATCAATGCAGAGGCCAGCAACGTGTCTAACCATCACTCTACACAAGGCGGCAGCTGTGCGTATTGCGGCAGCAAACACCCGTCACGCAAATGCCCTGCGTATGGTGTAATCTGCTCGAAATGCAAAGGCAGAAATCACTTCGCCAAGGTCTGCAAAGGGGTGGATTCAGGAAGAAAGTCTACCAGCTAGAGACAGATCATCCTGATGATAATGGCTATCTCTTTGTGGGTACAGTCAAAGAAAGCAAAGCCACAAAACAGAAAAGAAATGGCAAGCAGTGATACATGTGAATGGTCACAGTGTAAACTTCAAATGTGCTACCAGCCACTGTGTACAGGCAGATGAAGTCGGTCAAGCTGTAAAAACTAAGACTACTTTGTTGTATGCGTTTGGCGAACATCAAGTGGTCCCACTAGGAACAGTCAAATTTGACTGCACCACTGAAAAGGGACACAAGGAAAACCTGTTGTTCTACGTAACGAGTAGCACAGAAGTGCCAATACTGGGCAGCAAAGCATGCAATGACATGAACCATGGTCAAGCGTGTGTACGCATGCCAACCAAGGCAACGCTCATCTATGACCAAAGAAGAAATGAAGCAGAATTACAGAGATGTATTCACGGATGTAGGGCAGTTCGAGAAGCGATATCACATGCAACTAAACCCAGATGTGAAAGGAGTGATTCAGCCACCACGGAAAATTCCGTATGCCACACAACCAACACTGAAGGTAGTGCTCGACAAGTTGAAAGATCAGAACATCATAGCCGATGTTGACAAGCCTATTGAATGGGTTAGCAACCTATTCATAGTCGAAAAGAAATCTGGAGCTCTTAGACTGTCTCGATCCTCGACCACTAAACGCAGCCATCAAGCGAGAGCGGCACGTCATACCAACCCCAGCTGACGTGCAAGCCCAGCTCTCTGGGAAGAACGTCTTCACGGTGGTCGACATGAAGGATGGCTACTGGCATGTCAAGCTAAGTGACGAGTCATCCTACTTCTGCACCTTCAACACACCATGGGGAAGGAAACGCTTTCTTATAATGCCCTTTGGGATCTCATCAGCCAGTGAGATAATGCAGAAGAGAAACGAAGAGACATTTGGCGACATTCAAGGAGTTCACGTCATTGCCGATGACTTGATCATTGCAGCAACAGATGGAGCACGACATCATCATGGACAGAGTGCTACAGCGAGCACGTGACAAAGGAGTCAAGTTCAACAGTGACAAAATTCAATTCAAGATCAGTGAGGTCGAATACATGGGCAACCTAGTTTCATCTGAGGGCCTGAAGCCAGACCCCAAGAAGATAGGGGCAGTTGTCAATATGCCCAGGCCAACGGATGTCACCTCACTGCAGCGCCTGCTTGGTATGGTCAAATACCTGGCACAGTACATTCCCAATGAGTCAGCAATCACTCAACCACTGAGGGAACTGCTAAAGAAAGATGCAGAATGGGCATGAAATCCAGAGCATGATAAAGCGCTTGACAATCTCAAGGCTGTGCTAGCCAGCAAACCAGCACTTGCTTTCTATGATGTCACAAAGCCAGTCACCATTCAAGCTGACGCATCGCAATCAGGCTTAGGCGCATGTATACTGCAGAAAGGAAAACCCGTTGCGTATGCATCTCGTGCCATGACGCAAGCGGAGCAAAATTATGCTCAGATCGAAAAGGAGATGTTGGCAATCTGCTTCGCGACATCCAAGTTCCATCAGTACGTGTATGGCAAGTCTGCTGTCGATGTACAAACTGATCATAAGCCGCTCGAAAGTATTCTGAAGAAACCACTATGCAAGGCACCACCAAGACTACAGAGACTGATGCTGCGGCTACATCCCTATAACCTAGATGTGTACTACGTGCCAGGGAAGTACATGTATCTTGCTGATACACTATCCCGTACGTGTATACCCGGTGAAGGCAACGCAGAGATGGAAGAGGAATTGAGCAGAGTAGTTCACAGTCTTGTGCTCAACATCCCGGTCAGTGCGAACAAACTGTTTGAGATACGTCAAGCAACTGAACAAGATCCAACGTTGACAAAAATCAGGAATCTCATCAAGACAGGATGGCCAAAGTCCAGGAAAAGCGTTCCGCCTGATGTGCAAAGGTTGTGGAACATCAGAGACGAACTCCACGTAGCAGAAGGCATCATATTCGTTGGTGAAAGGGTGTTGATCCCAGCTACACTTCGTCAGCAGATGTTACGTCTCATCCATGAAATTAAGTCACATGGGAGCGGAGAAATGCAAAGCACCTGCACGAACTGTCATGTATTGGCCTAGCATGTCAAAGGACATCGAACACGATGTCTTCAAATATTCATTGTGCATGAAACATCAGAAAAGCCAGCAACGAGAGCCTACGATACCGCATGACATTCCTGATTGAAGATGGCAGAAGCTAGCCATGGATATCACGACATACCATGGACGCGACTTTCTGGTAGTAGTGGACTACTACTCGAAATACCCAGAGATCTCACAGCTTCCGGACAAGACAGCCAAGACAATCATCACACGAAAAGCATTTGTTCCCGACATGGGATACCAGAAGAAATCGTGAGTGATAACATGTCTTTCGGTAGTCGTGAGTTCAAGGACTTTGTCCATGTATGGGGTATAAAGACGACAACGTCAAGCCCGACGTATGCACAGTACAACGGCCAAGCTGAGAGGTTTGTGCAAACCCTCAAGGGATTGTTAAAGAAAGCGGACGAGGAAGGTCGTGATCCTTACATCGCACTACTCGAGTACAGAAACACACAAATTTCTGGTCTCCAGTATACTCCGTCTCAAATGCTGATGAGCAGATTGCTTCGATCCAAACTGCCAACGAAGCAGAGTTTGCTGCAACCAAAGGTGGTACAAGCGCATGACGATCTCACACGTCGACAGCAGCGATAGAAGCTGTACTATGACAAACGTGCATCGCCTTTGCAGAAGCTTAGTCCTGGCGATTTTGTCCGGGTTCAGAGAGGAAAGGTGTGGGAGCCGGCAGTCGTCAGAAGCGCTCACGTTAACACTCGCTCGTATCTGGTCCAGAGTCAGCACGGACAACTCCGTCCGACGAAACAGAAGGCACCTCAGCAAAACGAACGAGCTACCTCCGGTATACTTGCCAGCTGTAGAAACGTTCTCAGTGGATCCTCCGCTCACTACACCCTGTGTTGATGCTCCACAACTGAGAGAAGTGCCAGCAGCTCCACGAGAACCGGCTGATACACAAGAGACGCTGGTGACACACGACCGTGTTACCGGGAGTGGTCGGATCATAAAGACTCCAGCCAGATACCGATGAACAATATTAAGTAACGCTCCTCTGTACCCGTATGTTTAATTCTTGAAATACGGGGGATGTGACAGATGGACTTATGTACTGTGGTGCTGCCACCTGCTGGACTACAATAACATAGAGTTGTTACTTTTGCCATTTTTCTAGTAATAAAGTAATAAACCAGTTCTATTCTGTTCTACATTTTATCGACACGTGCTGTTATATATCACGCAATATGACAGTTGTCTATAGCGGAAACGAAATGAATGACATTTCCTCGCATGCACACGGTTTGCCGATAAGAACAACGGTCGTGACGACAATAGTCACTGTTTACGTGTCCATTTCCTAGGGCTAGGCTAAGCCTATGGCAAATGCCAAAGACAAAGTATCAACAACGAGGCGCCCCTTCAAGACAATATGTAATGAAATATGCAGCGCATTCAGCAGTTAGACGGTCAGACGAGTTTGTAGAAATAATGCTACTGCTTTTCCAGTGAATTTGTCAGTTCTTGTATAATAATTAATAAGACCAATAATTCGATTACGTTTCATCGATATGACGTCACTGCGCAATGTTCTACGTTACACCACATCTACTTACATTGTGGAATTTCCGGGTGCCGTTTTGTAATCACCGCCCTTTATTAGCCTCGGACGCAGCTGGTCGGGAAGGTCCGTGTCCCTAACCATGAAAACGAGCCAACTTATTCATTGTTTTAGCTAAACCTTTTATGAAGTTTAGGCTGTAGATAAAGAATGTCGGCCGTGACAACATCAGACATCAACATCAGACTATCGAGCAAAAGCATGTTGCTAATCCTTAATGTGTGGTGGAGTTGTGACCTACAGGAAGACGCAGAAGAGGACGCAGAGAACGGAACAAGAGAACGCAGAAGAGGACGTATTGAAAAGGACACCGAAGAGGATGCACAAGAGGACTCAGAAGTGGACGCAGATGGTGGAGCAGAAGAGGACGCATAAAGACCCTAACCCGGTTATTCGCTTGCTACTGTGTTAACTCACATCTTCTTTTTCCATGTGCTGTTACGTTAGCTGGCATCGGTAGAATGATTATTAATCAAAAGGTATTTCTGCAATTGTGCTGCTGAGGCGACAGCAGTACTTACAGATTAATTATATTTTATAATTAAAGGGGGACTGAAGCGCCTGACAACCACAGCCCAAACATAAAAACATATAATTTACAGCACTTGTCACCATAATTTGACAAGCGCAGCGTCACGGTATATTTTTAATATATTTTTAAAGTGAGCTACTTTCGACACAGGGCTCCGCCATTCCGCCGGCCATATTTCCGGTTGTACCGGCGATTTGTTTTACAATCACCAGAGTCTAGAGACTAGGCCAACCAGGAAATCTTCGCTCTTCTTGTTCCATATACTGAACTGGGCCCTTTCTGGGCTCTTGTAACTCAGTAAGGGCGGCCTTCATGGGGGCCCGACAAAACTACAAAGGTTGCCAAAACTCTCTCAAGGCCCAGGCGTCTTCTAGTTCTTGTTTGACGGTCATTATATTCTCTCAACACATCATTTAAGTGAAAAGAGCGTAAAATTTAACTATGCTTAGTACGAGCCGTGATCACGATTCGAGTACTGACTGCTTCGTGCGAGCCATGCTTTCTATTTGACGTAATACTTCAAATAATGCTATGCATTACGTGCATTCATGCATGTATTGTGTATCTTTCAGAGCTAACCACATAATACGTGTTCGAAGTCTGGTGACTAGCTGACCGTTATGTCATATGGATACAGCCACTACAGGTGTAAACAGCAAAAATACATGAAACAACTTTTCAGTGAAAAGATGCATCGATGTGGTTTACTGAAGTCTATAGACATTTAAAATGGAATATTGACAACTTTTTTAGGCTAAATAGTAAAAAGTGGGCCATGAGGCCCAGAAGTCCTTTCGACTATATAGTAAAGTGTATATACTGTGGTGGTAATTCTGAATTAACGGTTTTTGGTGAATCTTAGTCACTGCCTAGTCTCTTCAACGTAATCATACAATTGGCACTTTCTCTGGTTATTCATATGGGATGACCCGAAACAGCCACATTGTGAGAATGCAGCAGACAACATAAATAAAGTGTATGAATTTTCACTCTATAATTAATTGTCCAGAATACTTATTTTCTAATTTTATCACTAACTGCAGGTGACATTATATCTTTATCCAGTAGACACCACAGCCACATTATTTTAAAGGATAATTAAACATCAAAATAAACACAACTTGCCTTTATAGAAAATCAGTAGCTTTGAAGCTATGGCTTAAACCATGCAGCCAGGCAGGCTGGCAACTGTCCAGTCTAACAGGCATTTGCTGTTATATTGATGCAGCTCCTGCCAGTGCTGCCAGGGAGCCATTAGTCAAGGTGTACAAGCAACAAACACAGGCAGGGAATGTCCAGCTTCACTGGTCGTGTGGTGAGGACTGGCCTCTAGTGAAACCAGTGGGAGGTCATGTCCTGAGAGCAGCTTCAAGCCCATGCAGAAATAGGCCAAATGTTAACATTTTGCTTTTTGGGGAGGTTCCGAGATGCCTTACAAATGACTACAAAGTTCTTGTGTACAATGAAAATACCCTAAGATACATCTGTGCAAAATTAGAGGAAAAGCTAGAGGTTTTTGAAAAGAAAATAGAAAACTTAAAATGTATCAGTTTTTTAGGCCATAGAGAACCATAGGAGGCTTTAAAATGAGTCAATCAAATATAAATTTCTTGTGCATAGTGACAAAAGTTCAAATTAGAAGAAAAAATGATATTCAATAGTTTCTGAGATTGGAGAGCTAACGGTAGACAGTGAACGGCATACGCAGCGTGATGCCATAAGTCTATTGGACCTTCAACCCAAAAGGACTAAGAACCTTTGTTAATATTAATAACCATAGAAAATACAAAAATGGCCATTATTGATTCATGACTACTGGGTAACTCGACACAATGGTGTCATGTTTACATGAGGTCCATTTCCACACTATGGCCTATGCCTATGGTGAAAATGAGTCAATCAAATTTAAATCTGATTGACTCATGTTCACCCAAGTCGAACATATAAAATTAATGGGTTAAACAAACGAACAAGTCAGCAACACTGATGGTTACATGTTTGTTTTAATAATTATAGTGACAGAAACGTGCATTTTGTGATGTAGCCATACATATTACATATACTACAAGTGTGCAAGAGGGGTCAGATGTCACACACACAGACTGACAGCAGCATAAGCACATGAGAACATGTGTAAGGTCTAGTGGAAAAACTGCCTAATAGCACACTACTGTTCAACAGTGATAGTATACACAAATTATTCAAAAGGATATATATATATATTGCATATATATTTATATCTATATATATACTTATATATTATATATATTATATATGTAATTATATATATATATATATATATATATATATATATATATATATATATATATATATATATAAAATAATTATACACACAAGTAGTTATATATAATTGTCCTCATTTTAGTGATGGTGCTTATCAACACATGTGTCTTACATTGTGTTGGCAGTTATATATATAATATATATATATATATATATGAAAAACACTTAAAACTGCCAACACAATGTAAGACATATACGTTGATAAAAATTAGGACAAGTAATGATATCTACATTTTGATACTTTTTGTGACGAAAGTAAAGAAACATTGCTATACCACTACATACATCTCTGTGATAACTGCAATCTTCTTCAAAAACATGTAAACAATGCAACTAGAATTAGATAACACAGAGATTTAAAGAGAAAAATGTACATTGATAATTAAACCCTAACATTAGGCAGGCAGTCACACAAAATTGAAGTGAAACTGCATTGATATTAAACAAAACAAAACAAAAACAAAGAGAATTCACAAACAAAATAATACATCTGCCTTTTTGGCACAAAGCTGCACTAAAAATATGTACAACCGACTCAACCCTACAGTTTTACTGCACTCTGACGCCACTTTTAGAAGAACATATTCATCTTGGTCACTTTGTTGTCAGGCTTAATCGTTCTCTTCAGAAACTGAAATGGAACATGTTGACATGTCAGCAGGTGTAGATTACATGTCAGCAGGTGTAGATTACATGTCAGCAGGTGTAGATTACATGTCAGCAGGTGTAGATTACATGTCAGCAGGTGTAGATTACATGTCAGCAGGTGTAGATTACATGTCAGCAGGTGTAGATTACATGTCAGCAGGTGTAGATTACATGTCAGCAGGTGTAGATTACATGTCAGCAGGTGTAGATTACATGTCAGCAGGTGTAGATTACATGGCAGTGATTGAAAATGCATAGAAAGTATAACTCTGGCATAATGTTTGCTCTCTCTCCCTCTTTTCTCTCTGCTCTCTCCCTCTCTCCTCTCTCTGTCTCCTTATTCAATATTCCTTACACACGCAACACACATACTCGCACATGTTAAGTCATTAACCACTGAGGTTGATTTTCGAGGATATTGGCGCAAAAGAAGTTACTATTATTATTATTATTACAAGATGGAACAATTTTGTTTATTCTACTCAAGTTCTACATTTTAATAGTCAAGTGTCGTGTGTAAATATATTAACTATCCAGCTACTTTAACAACATTCAGTAGTGTGTCTAGGATCTTGGATACAGGTTCCAGGACCGACTCATTGAGCTAACATGTACAACTGTGCAACAGGTTACAACTTACGTAGAAAAACATCTCAAGATCACCTCAATAAATACACCACAGATGGAATCTAGCGACATAACTTGCTTAGGCATCTACCAAGCTTTTCTTTAAAAGTGTATGTAAGCTATGAGGGGTCCAGTCTACTGTGTGTGATACTGTGTGTGTCTCCACTACTTACGGCCAGGGATGTTTACTTTGTTGAAAATCAGGACGTCAGCTTGGATTGCATTCATCTTTGTGTAGAGTATTTCTGGGTTTGCCTAAAATATCAAAAGAATGATTGTATCAAATGCCATCATCCTGGTATATCAATTCTTTTAAAGTATTCCTTATAACAAAGATATATAGTAATGGCTACAATGAGTAGTTATTTTTGTTAAATTAGGTTCATTTAAACATTCAGCTGGTTTTGTGTACGCATATTGCTGATGACATCAGTTTTTTGTATATGTGATTCTTTACGGTTCAGAAAAACCAGATATCCAATATTTAATTTGCATGGTATATACATAAGAAAAATTTCTATGCAGTAGTAGTCAAGAACTAACATAATATGAAGTGGTAACTTACTGGTTTCTATCTGTGTATGAATTAGAAAAAAAAATAAAGAGGAGAAACAAATGTTAAAATTGCATTTGAACAAAAATATGATTTATGGTCCAGAGAAGTGTTCAAAACGTCAATTAATAACATTTATAGATCTGTAAGTAAAATTTATATTATGAAGAAATGTTTCTTTATTCTGTGTTTTCAATTAAAATACTACATTTCCTTGCCATCTTACATATACAGTGCAGTTTGCTGCAAACATAAGATGACACCTTGAATTTGGTGATTACAGGAACTTACAACAAAGGTTTTGTAAAGGTTTTCTCCCATTGCCTCTCGCACGTGTTCATCGACAACGGGGTAGCTCTGGCAGAAATACTGCAACAAAATGAAACAACGACTGATTGTTGACTGGGGAGTGAGATGACAAGACATGATACTGGCATCATGCCATGGCACTAGGAATTACTTCCATTTAAAAAAACATGAGCAGATTATTGACAGACCATAATGTCAAAGTAAAGTGAAACTTCCGTTTGCTCACCATACACAATATACTAATGAATGGTAAAATACATATGTAAATTTTTTTTAATGATAATCTGTTTAAATCATACTTCCACACTAAACGTTAAAGGAAATAGTATAACAGCATGCTGGTTGAATGCTAGAAAGAGAAATAGGCATATGTTGTGATAAAACTTGAGAGCTTACTTCGAGTGTAATGGCTGCAAGCCTCTGACTGTCGGCGTACTGCATGTTGCCAATGACATAGAGCAGGTGGTGGATGACTCGATACTGTAACAGCAACAGTACATCTAGAACACCCCAGTTGTAACTGGAACATGTGACTGGAGGGTGTGAAGGAACCCGTGTGAGCCTCCTGTTAGTTATTGTAGGGGCCTACAATAATGTTATAGTACAATATAAATTAAATATGTTATATCATATCTGCAGCCCAAATATGTTTTAATGTTATGTTTTTGTTGGTGAAATGTTATGCTTCATGACAAAACAGACAAATAATTTGTTTTGCATTATTTATTGAGGAAAATAAACGAGACACAGAAAGATGCGAACAGAAGCGTTGTATTTCTGTCAAAATCAAAGATAGTTGAAACATGACCTAGATAGCTATTTTTGGCTTTTGTATAGAATAAGCAACTTAACACTTTGGCATGTCATGTAATCGAATAGAACTGGCAAAGTCCATCAGTAACCACATCAATGTGTGTAAGTCATATTTAACCACACCAATGTGTGTAAGTTATATTTTAGCTTATAGACGGCTAAATTATTGATAAACTTTCACATTTTGTAGTTCCACTCAAAAGATGGGTCGTTACTACCGGATAGCTCCATAAATCCAACAAAGCTTTAACGCATCTGCATGTCTTGCAAATACTATTATAAATCTTTTTAGTTATACTTGCCTGGATCAGTTCATCAGCCAACTGTTCTGAATCCCGGGCTAGTATCCTACAAGATAGACCATAGACTAATGTTCCTGTAATGGTTGCAATAATATGACATCATTTCTGATGCGAAATCAGAAATATACACAATACATTTATTGGCTGATTTATGGTTTTCCTTTCACTTTATAGTAAAATAGTCATACACCATTTTCCATGCCAGAGCAATGCAGGCATGCATCATTTACATATCAATCATACAACATATACTAACTTACTTACAAGTGATTAAAATTGTCATAACGTATATGAAAGAGATACAGAACAGTGAACATTGTAAATGGTGGTGCTGCACTGGCTACTTTATATAGACTATATTATATATTTGTATGTGACGAATCTAATTTAATAATTTTTAGGTA
Organism: Oasisia sp. SBJ-2009; assembly: GCA_964017155.1. NCBI lineage: Eukaryota > Metazoa > Annelida > Polychaeta > Sabellida > Siboglinidae > Oasisia > Oasisia sp. SBJ-2009. The sequence goes on from OZ024863.1 coordinate 24,515,433, forward strand.
TCTTAGTACACACTTATAACAGTAATCAGTCTGAAGCCAACCAGTTGCAATTTCCTCTTGCAATTCCAGCTTAATTATACTGTAGCAGCTGTTACAGATCATTTGTGTTCTTACACGGGAAACCCTCTGAGGGCAGACTCCACTAGTGTAACAATTGAATGTACATGTATTTAGACCCTAAACATTTCTGAACATCTTGAATATCTACACAAATCAAACTTATTAATTCATCACATTTTGAGACAGCTGATAATTTAATTACTTTTTGGTATCTCAATACACGCTGTCATAATGATGTTGAAAACTGTTATCTAATAAATACTGTGTATTTCATAATAATGTTACAGTAGAAATGATCACACTTGATGACATTAATTTAATTAATTAAAAAGTTATGTTACATAAAAAAGCAAGAATTGTAACCTAGAGTAAATCTAGCAAATCATTGTAGAAAGTTTCTTGTTCTGCTTACCCAATACACTTTGCAGCTGCAGCTTGCTGTATGAAGACTGGAAGAGAAGGCTGCATCTTTGGCACACAGGGGTCTATGATAGAGAAAACACCACATGTGTCAGTCGGAAAAACTAAATTATCTTAAACACATATCCTTTGATAGAAACAAATGGACATTTAGCTACATTCTACCCTTACTGCCTTACAGATCAATGGACCATTACTGTGAAAAAGAAAGCAGACAACATGATCAAAATTTCAAATTTTTATTGGAAGAAAATTGTTCACATAGTTATATTAATATTGACTATAACTGAAACCCTGGCATTCTTTTATTCCAGGAATATATGCATTTTGTTCAATAGCAGCAGCAGATATTACTTTTATAGGTCGAACTATGATTGACATTATTCCAGTCATACAGTCATGATTGGTCGAATCATTTGAGCAATTTCAAAATGTTAAATTAAAAAACAATTGAGTTGGCGGGTTTGCATATTTTCACCATTTGTAATAGTGGTACACTATTTTACAATACAGCTACAGTGTGACAACAAATGTGCACATATATGCATGTACACACATGCTCACACATGCACACACACATGCATACACACACACATGTACACACACACACACACACACACACACACACACACACACACACACACACACACACACACACACACATGCATACACATGCACACGGATGCATAAACATGCAGACACATGCAGACAAACACACATGCACAGACACACATGCGCATGCGCACTGACAGACACACACATGCACAGACACACACACATGCACAGACACACACACATGCACAGACACACACATGCACACACACACATGCACACACACACACACACACACACACACATGCACAGACACACACACACACATGCACAGACACACATGCACACACACACACATGCACAGACACACACACACACATGCACACACACACACATGCACAGACACACACACACACACACACATGCACAGACACACACACACACATGCACAGACACACACACATGCACAGACACACACACACATGCACAGACACACACACACACACACATGCACAGACACACACACACATGCGCACTGACAGACACACACACACATGCACAGACACACACACACACACATGCACAGACACACACACGCATGCGCACTGACAGACACACACACACATGCACAGACACACACACACACACATGCACAGACACACACACGCATGCGCACTGACAGACACACACACATGCACAGACACACACACACACACACACACACACACACACACTCAGACTCACCATCCAGTATTTCTGGGCGGCTATCGATGTCATCTTTTGACGGTCGCAGAAGTTTCACCAATCCACGAAGAATATTTTGCCGTACATCGTAGCTCATGAGATCTCGGATCAGTTCAATAGCTGCAGATATAAGACGCTAGAATGATTTTAAACATTACATTGGTTCAATAAGTTAACAATATCAGGACACAAGCTGGTCATTCTTTTCTTTTGGCCAAAATTGCAACAAGGAATAAGTAGACATGATAACAATTACGGGACAACGCAGCAATGACAACAAAAGGCACTGCACTTGTGAGATATACACGCCAACTATTTAATTTGTCGCTATACTGGTTTGTCACCATTTTCGTGATGCTGCAGAGCATCAGAAACCCCTATATCCCATTTTGTTATGATAGAAGTATGATAATCTAATTAGTACAAACATCAACATGGCCCATTAATTTTGTTGTATGTTATGAGCCTCAGAATACAGGTATTTGTTCAGAAACATGTCAGCTCCTCACCTTCGTACTGTACTTCAAGATGGAGTGTCTTTAGTAAACCCAACAGCGGATCCACCATGCTCAGGTTGGCCACTTTGATGATTGGCTGAAATTTCACCAATGAAATATAAAAAAATATGAATTTGGGGTCTTTATTAACCTTCTAGTTAGCATACATTATGATCAATTTTTTATGTGACTGAATGAAAAAATGTCTAGATATTGTGCAAACACTGATGGACTACTATGAGCAAATCTGGAAAAATATATCTGACAGCTGAAGAAATTATCTTGTCTGCAACTCTCACTTGGCACCGGCATTTACAAGTGAGACATGTCTATGATGATAAACCTGTAATTTACCCAAGGACCTGCGCATGTCAACAACTACTGGGGTAAGTATCAGACCTACAGTAAAATCAGCATGTCAAAGTATATGAAATATCCGCACTACTAGAAATGCAAAAATATCTAGAAATTCTACTTTGCTCTGCCAGTTGAATACCTGCACGATTCTCAGTGTCTGTGCTGCCATCTGCTGGGCTTTGGGTGAACTACATGGCAGAAGTGCAATGAGACCCTTGTAGACTTGCAAATCAAACTTGGGGTTTCCCTCAGCCAGCATCTGCAGCAGGTTGCGTGCATTCTCCTGGGTGTCGTCAGAGCGGGACTTGGCCAGACACTCAGCAATGGCCCGGATACCTATGATATATGAATATGTGGTGATTGAGTATCATGTAGTTAAAACACTTGGAAAATATCATACAGAACTAGGGGTCTGAACGCCAAGCCCAAAATGTAGAGGGAGGGAGGGAGGGAGGGACGGAGGCAGGGAGGGCAGGGTGGAGGCAGGGAGGGCAGGGTGGAGGCAGGGAGGACGAGTGGGCGGGAGGGAGGGCGGGCGGGTGGGAGGGAGAGAGAGAGGGAGAGAAATGGAGAGGGAGGGAGGGAGGGAGGGAGAGAGAAGATGAGGCAGAGAGAAAGATATATAGTTTTGCCCCCCGCCCAATATTGCAATATTGAGTGTTTGTTTTAATTCAGTTGGGTCTTTTTGGGTGGGTGGGTGTGACTAATTTGGTGGAACATTTACAAAACAGAACATAACTATCTTTTTGTCAGTTTTCAACACAACCTATACACACCTTAGTTTGTATATATGGCAAAATTGAGAATGTAATCGCAGAAATGTTTTGAACAGCAAAACTGTCATCTTCCAATGTCACATGTGACAGGGTTTAAAGTACTGAGAAGCAAGGCACAAACGTTGAACATCACCATGAAAATCTGTGACCAAATGGACAGCATATTCTGTGTGTGTGTGTGTGTGTGTGCGTGTGCGTGCATCTGTGCATGTCTGTGCGTGCGCGTGTGCGCGTGTGTGTGTGCGTGCATGCGTGCATGCGTGTCTGTGTGTGTGCGTGTGTGCGTGTGTGCGTGTGTGCGTGTGTGTGTGCGTGTGTGCATGTGTGTGCGTGTTTGTGTGTGTCTGTGCATGTGTGCGTGTGGTGGTGGTGGTGGTGTGCGTGCGTGCGTGCGTGTGTGCATGCGTGCGGACAAGACAACAATAACAACAAAAGGCACTGTACTTGTGAGATATATACGGCAGCTATTTAATTTGTGGCCATGCTGGTTTGTCACTATTTTGGTTACCCCGCTGCATAGCATCAGAGGCCACTATATATAATATGTAGTTTTTATGTACAATGACTTTTCTAACTGGTAATCATTAATTACCAACTTATGTTCACAGCAGCTGCAATGCTTGTTGCCTGTGGGCTTCCTCACCCTCTGCTACTCACCGTAACTCTCACAGATCAGTTCTTTGTACTTGCGCCCAGCGCTGGCGATGCACATGAGTAACTTGAGAGCCTCCGACTTGTCTTTCTCCTTGGACTGCTTCAGTCCGAGTATTTCAAGGATTGTGAGAACTCCACCAACCTCTAGGAACTCAGACAGATACTTGTGACTGAAAATAGACACAGTCAGCAGTTAATGAATGCTCCCTGACCTATTCTTAGAGAACACTGTCATGTCATGGGTGATGGGGAGAATGTTGGGTAGCACACACTGGTGTATAGTTTTCTCTGTTATGTGGGTTATGCGGATAACACTATTTGTCAATAGTACTATCAGTTATTTGTATACATTAAGCTAACTTTGGAGCAGTGTAATTGTATCACTTCTCAGGCAAGAAGATTCAACTCACTTTGTTTTATATTCATTCGCTATTTTAGACAATTGGCTATCTACCTACTTGATCCATCATAACAGGTATAAATGAATGTTGCATTAAATTCCCAAACAAAAAATTAGAACTTTCAAACAGTGAAATTCAACCCAAATTCAAGTGAAGTTCAGTTGAGTTTCAACTTTGGAGGAATTGACAAATGTACCTGCAAATGAGCTCACGTTTAATTGTTGAATCTCAGTTGTGTTTCAACTATATGTATGCAAATATACAGTTGAAAAATTCACATGCAAATGAGTTGCATTTCAACTGGTGTTCAACTCGCGTTCAAACTGCATTCAACCTGCATTCAACTCATGTTCAGCTGTTGAATCTCAGTTGAGTTTCAACCCACGTTCAACCGCTGAATCTTAGTTGATTTTCAACCAGCGTTCAGCTGTTGAATCTCAGTTGAGCATCAACCCACGTTCAACTGCTGAATCTTAGTTGATTTTCAACCAGCGTTCAGCTGTTGAATCTCAGTTGAGTATCAACCCACGTTCAACTGCTGAATCTTAGTTGATTTTCAACCAGCGTTCAGCTGTTGAATCTCAGTTGAGTTTCAACCCACGTTCAACTGCTGAATCTTAGTTGATTTTCAACCAGCGTTCAGCTGTTGAATCTCAGTTGAGTTTCAACCCACGTTCAACTGCTGAATCTTAGTTGATTTTCAACCAGCGTTCAGCTGTTGAATCTCAGTTGAGTTTCAACCCACGTTCAACTGCTGAATCTTAGTTGATTTTCAACCAGCGTTCAACTGTTGAATCTCAGTTGAGTTTCAACTAGCATGTGTTGAGTGGCAAAGCATGCATCCTCTGTAGGTACATCGGCATGCATGCAAGCCCTCAAATTCACAAAGCATCACAACAATTCAGATTTGTCTTTTATTTTTCATTGAGTTCATTTCAACTGAATTTCAACTAGACCTTTTTGGGTTGGAAAATACCTAGGTATATGTAGTATGTTTTGTTTTGTGTGTGCGTGCGTGTATGCGTGTGTGTGCCCAGCAATACATATAATATGATATAAGTGCATATGTGGGTAGATCTATATGCATGAATGCATAAACCCGGAGTACATCATATAACAAATGAAAGGCAACATCCATCAGCACAGATCCCAAGATGACAGGTGGCCTCGTTCTGTATCAGCCAACTTCAAAACTTGACGAGTCACTCAATGAGTGATGGCCTCACCCAAAACCATACTGTGACCAGTCTTGTTTAGTACATCTGAGTTGATATTTACTGAGTACATACATAATGGCTGAACATTTGGATGACGCCTACACGATGATCACCCAAAACACCTAAACATGTGGGAATTATTACATCTCCACGTCTATGAAATAGTACCCATTAACATAGATATTATATGCATTTTTCTTACTAGTCCAATGTAGGTGGACATAATTCTGATTAGGGCATTATGACCACGGTAGTCAGATTGTAAGATATATTTCTGACTAGAGTAATACAGCTGAACATATTCCTGCCTGCCTGGTACTTCAACATTTGGAGACATCTCATACTAATCCAACCAAGTTGGATATTGCAATTTAATAATTGAACATAATTCTTACTACTTCAATAATTGGATACATTTCTGACTAATCCAAAAGTTGGATATACGTCTGATTTCAACTATATATTCTGATCTATTCCAGTAGTTGGGTATATTTCTAACTATTCCAATAGTTGGATATAATAAAGTTACTTTTGATTAATCCAATATTTGGACATATTTCTGATTAATTCAAAATTTGGACATATCGCCAACTAGTCCAATGTAGTTGGATATATTTTCAAGACAGGCATGTTTCCTGTATGCTGCTGTAATACTCTGCGAGGGGAGGGGAATAAGTTGAAGGAGTGTTATCACTGCTCCATGCTTACACCTCCTCCCCACAGTCGCTCTCAGTGTCTATGTGCTGTGTCAGTCTCTGTGTGTTATGCTCTGTCTAACTACCTCCTGCTCAGACGCATGACTCGTGAGTCATACATTAGCAACATCCTACACAGCCTATCACTGTCCCTGCCAGTAACGAACATTTATTAACCACTCAGTCATGCCAAGTATACAGAGTTAACGAATCCCAGGTGTCAATTAATCAAACCACTGAAGCGCTGTAGTTCTTAACTACACGACTTATTGGCGAACCATGCTCATTTGCACAGCATTTCAGCAAGAAGTTTCCATCAGTAAGATCAAGGAAAAAATTAGACGAGATGGAAGCTTTCAGTTGGAGATCAAGCATTTAAATAAGTGTTAATAAGTCAAGACATCTGGAGTGCGTTCTAGTAGAGAGAAATTATTTAGAAAATACTCAACAAAAATGTTACTTTTGGAAGAATCAAAAGTTACTAACTGGAAAGTATGTAAATAAAGTTAAGAAGACAAAATGTTGACAGATGTGATGTCAGGAAAGAGAGTTAAAATATTGGACTGTTATCAGTTTGTTCATATGCTTATCACACTGACATGTCCTGTCCATTTGTTTCTTGTATATATATATATATATATATATATATATATATATATATATATATATATATATGTATATATGTACAGTGTATATACATATACACACAGTGTATACTAATTGAACTAATTAGAAAACATAATGGTAACTGTAAATTTGGAAAATAGTAGGAATGTAACAATTGATTAATTGATAATTATATTGTGAATATTTTTTTGATACACAGTATGTAATGTGTACTGACATTTAGCAAGAAAATATCGATCAACAAAAACTAAATTGTAATTGACACACCTTTGAAGTTTCTCCCCTTTGTGTGAATCAACAAAACAATTGAATCAAATATTTGGTTATAATTAATTTACAAAAAACTGACATGCTAATATACCTTTTCTCATCATCAAATGAAAAACATTACATTTATAAGCATAAAAGGTGACTTGTCAAGGTGTGCCACATAAAAGGTGACTTGTCAAGGTCTGCCACATAAAAGGTGACTTGTCAAGGTCTGCCACATAAAAGGTGACTTGTCAAGGTCTGCCACATAAAAGGTGACTCGTCAAGGTGTGCCACATAAAAGGTGACTCGTCAAGGTCTGCCACATAAAAGGTGACATGTCAAGGTGTGCCACCTACAGGATGACTTGTCAAGGTCTGCCACCTACAGGATGACTTGTCAAGGTCTGCCACCTACAGGGTGACTTGTCAAGGTCTGCCACCTATAGGGTGACTTGTCAAGGTCTGCTACCTACAGGGTGACTTGTCAAGGTCTGCCACATAGTGGGTGACTTGTCAAGGTTGTCTTCAGAACGAGTACTCTAATAACGTATTTACGATCAAGTCTTGGATTTGTTTGGTAGTAATCTTGTTGGTGTTTTTGCTCACATCTTCATCTCTGTCAGACGTCCTTCCACCAACCCAAGTAACCAACAAACCACACATCCATACACATTCATTCTGTTACTCTGTATGTATTTTTAGACATTTTTCTTCCAGTTGATTCTTTGCTATGTGGCACTTTATCCGTTTTGCCCTTTCCATGAGCTGTCTGTCACATCTCGTGACCGTCTGCCATTTCATAATCTCTCTCAATAACTACCCCTCCATCTTAACTCTGCACTACTTCTCTTTCTAGAAATCTTGCATGCATGATAGTACTATATGTATACAAACAATTCAAACAGAAAATAAAAGGTATTATTCACGCAACCAGGGGGAAACCTTTATGCAGATTGGATTTGGTTTATAAACACTGGAGAAACACTGGTCTGAAGGCATATTTGTTTGATGTATTCAGCTTTTAGAAGTATAAATAAATATATATATATATATATATATATATAACATAATCATTTTGTATTCTGAATATAGTATACTCAAATTATATACATCAAAAACACGGATACTTCATCCTAACCCAGATTATTACCCAGTCACTGCAGAACTTGCCTACCTCAACAAAGCACCAGGAATTTAGAGGATCCTGATAGGTGTTTCCTATTAGTTTGATAAGACACCCCCACTGAGCAGCTATTTATATACATTTATCAGATAAGCACCATTGCACTCACAGAATAATGATATAAATGTAT